>JAPPVO010000036.1:40109569-40153718 GCA_030407325.1 Camellia japonica | reverse complement strand
AAATATATGTAAATTATTTCACAAAATCATGTAACTTAAACACAAATTCACGTAAGTTAACCCATAATTTTTTTTAAAATCTCAACTTAACGTAAATTCTCATAAACATACGTAAGTTACCTTACAAAATAGAGAAACTTATCACAAATTCATGTAAGTTAACCTATAAAACATTTAGTAAGTTCTCACAAAAATGTGCAACTTAAATCACAAAAATACAAAAATAATGACATACCATATGCCTTGCACACTCAAAAAGTTTTGTTGATTATAATATGAGGTGTTTGTCTCATATAAACTGGAATGGAAATAAGTTCTTGTCATGCTAAAAATATATTAGTCTATAGATTTTATTATCTTAATAATAATTACGTGTAAAAATAATAATTCATGTGTTTAGTTTTAATTTTTTTGATTCAATTTTCTAGAAATTGAATCTTTTATTTTTCGTATTTTTTTTTTAATTTTTAGTGAATATTTTTACGTTTTTAGATTCACTTTACTTAGATGTATCTAAAAATAAAATATTGTAAATTTTTTTAAAAAAATCAATAATACACAAGAATACAAAAAATACACTAAATGCTCTTTTTTCTTTTTTTTTTTCTTTTTGTATTTTTGTATTTGGTGAATTTTCTAAAGATTTTTTTTCACAAATATTATATTTTTTAAGCGTATTTATGTTAGGTGTATCTAAAAAAATTTTAAAAAAATTTGCTTAGAATATTAAAAAAAAAAAACTCAATAAGAATAAAAAATACAAAAAACAAAAAAAAAATGAATTTTAAAAAATGAATTTTGAAAATCCAAACCAAACAAGCTGAATAACGCTTGAAATCTCTACTAAAGTTGTAACGCCCTCAAAATAAATGTGTAAGTCAATCATTCATAATGTCCATAGGCATAAGAGAATACAATATGTTCATTCATCAGAGTGTTTGTTACCAAAAGTATTACATGTTGACAACAAAAGTAAATGCCCTACGGGCTTACAACTTTCCAAGTCAACACTTGGTTATAACAAAAGAGGGTCAGAAGCCCTTTGCAAGTTTAAGCCCTTGGCTCTGAAATGAAAACATATAACATATACAAAACAACCAAAACAGAGACTTTAGCCTTGAGACCTCCCAAGCTATGACCTTGGAGGCGACATGTCACCTGTACCTGAAAATGGTGTCCCAAGTAGGGTGAGCCAAAGCCCAGTAGAGATATGCTAAACCAAATATGAGAAATAACTAAAACATTAGCATTCGATAAATGGTTAACACTTATAGACCAATTTACATTCTTTACAAGGCCACCAATAAGTACATCCATATTTCAAATTCACTTCTGTTCATTTACCCAAGTTAATTCATAAGTGAGGGTCATTATTCACTTAAATAGTTCAAGATGAGACTACAACTCATATTATTAATACTTCAATCATTAACAATTCGAAATGAGACTACAACTTATATAATCAACACTTCATATATTCAACACTCCATATATTCAACACTTCAATTATCAACATTATTCAGATGTACAAAAGGTTTCGGGACTTTCACCCTGGACACTCTGGCCAACTTAATTATCAACGGAGTCCATCCCCTATCTCCTCCCAAACAATGGAGTACATCCCCTATCTCCTTCCAAACAATATACATATAAAATGTATTTAAACAAGTTGTCATATACAATGACCAATTCAATAACATATTCAATGTTATAATCCATTTGTCATATTCAATGACATATTTCAATCGATTAGTTTCAATTTACCTAATCATCATGCAATTCTACAACACTCATGACTATTCTCCACCGATAACCCAAAACAGTTATTTCTAAACAGATAATAAATTTATCAAGCAAATAAATTATCAACATTTCCATAGGTGACTGATTAATTAATCCAACTACACCATTCGATCCTATGTTTCCCAATTTCATAATTTTCAACTCAATTTCACATTTCCATAATTCAACATATTAATTATACAAATTAATTATTTAATCCAATTAGGGCATTACTTCCCAAAATCCACAAAATTGACCCAAAGGTCCAACCCTCACCATTTCGACAATTATACATCAATAACCCCCTTTAGGATTCACATACACATATGGAGTTAGAATTAAAATCCCTCTTTTGAACATTTCAAACTCAAACCCTAACTCCCCAAAGCTTCCAATCCCACCATTTATACAAAATGACTAAAATTTATGTTAAAACTAATAAGGAAGAAGTAGATTATCCCTACCTCGAAGTTAGGAGCTTCAAAGGAGATGAAGAGGAAAACCCAAGATGCTCCAAAATCCAACTTTTTTGGATCACCAGATAGCCCAAGCAAGCTCCAACTTCTTACAAAGGAACTAGGGTAGAAAACCACTACAACAAGGTGTATTTATAGAGAGAGAAAGAGTTTAGAGAGAGAGACAGCCGGATCTAGGGTTTGGATGAAAAAGATGTTGAAAAAGTGATGTATAACCCATTGCTGCGAACTGATATATTTGTGGCTCGCTCGGGCGCAAGAAACCTAGCTTAAGGTCATAATTCAAAGCTTCAGGTCTACAACCTAGACACACACTCGAGCGCAAGAGTGCTCGCTTGAGCGAAGGAACACAAAACATAGAGCTCGCTCGCTTGAGCGCAAAAAGCCTTGCTCGAGCAAAGAATACCAACCTTCAGGTCTAAAAGAGACACGGACGCACGCTCGAGCGCAAGACTGCTCGCTCAAGCGAAGAGACACACCAGACCAGGCTCGCTCGAGCGCAAGAAAGCTCGCTCGAGCAGAAGCTACATCTGAAAAGAAACCTGAAGACCCTCCATCCTCGCTGGAGTGCAAGAACTCTCGCTCGAACGAAGAAGCAAATACCCAGGCCTCGCTCGAGCGAAGAAGCAAAATCCTGGGTAGCAACCGCTTGTTTCAACTCACAACCAACCTGTTTCAAACCTGCCCAACACATCCCAAAACTCAAATACAAAGAATCAAAAAATGGAAACGAGATACAAACAACCACATACAACTACGAAACTCAAGTCTGGAACAAAATAAATGATGGGGAAAACCAGGATCGCTATAAAAGTTAAAGGAAAATATTTGGGACGCCCTTTGGGGATGACCCCACACCCTCCAAAATGATCCTGACTCTCCATGTATGTGTGGATCCACATCATGAAAGGTCCAAATTTGTGAGGGTCTTATGGGGATGGGGTCTCAATCATTGCTCTAAAGTTAAATTAGGATACAAAATTTGGAGAAAAAAAAATGCTACATCAAAATTAAACATGAGTTGTACGACTTGTCGGGAATAAATAGAACTCCATGTACCTAATTGTTTTTGTTAAAATAATAATATGAATATGAGAAATTGTGGATACTTTTTCAAGTTCTCAAACATTTTCCTAAATAGATTACCAATAAGTTAACCCATCCATTATATATCTTTATATGCCTTTTCATAAAAAATTTAAAAATATATTGTAGAAGTCAATTCCTAAAAGAAACTTTTAGTTTACCATTATTTTTTCTATTCAAATAGGTCCAATATATGTACTATGTATATTTTAGGGCTGGGCATAAGGTTATTCAAACCGTACAACCCGCCTGACTCAAACCGATCCGCATATAAATGGGCGGTTTCACAAACACAATGCGGGCGGATGCGGTTTGAAATATAGCATGATTGCTGCTTGCAGGCACTCGCAAGAACCCGCCCGCACTTAGACTCATTTTTTTTTTCAAACCTGGACTGTTATTATTTTATTATTGCATTTTGGATGAATGTAAAAATTAATGAAGAATCACTTTTAGGTAACTTTAGGATTTTCAATGATTTTACTTTAATTGTATTATTGGGTAGTAGATAGTGAATGAGATTGATGATCTAGTTTAGGATTTTGAAAGATGTACTTGTGTTAGTTTAGGATTTTGAATGAATTGTTTGTGTTATAGGAATTGATTTTGTTGTGTTTTTAATTTTATAAATTTTAATTCATTAATTATTAATGTTGGAGCATTTTAGAAAATGGGAGGAAAAGGGCCCAAAATAAATATTTACAAAATGACCGCCGGGGGGGGGGAAAGGCTCCAAAATAATTTTTTAAAGAAAAATGTAACGCTCCGAAATAATTCAACTTGAACTACCCGCATTAATAAACATTCACTAAACAATGACAATAATCCTACCATCTTCACATATTTAATAAATGAGTTTAATACAAAAGTTCCACATGCGGTATACATTCAACGAGTAAAAGAACACATGAATCTATAGCATGTGAAGCATCTAGTCTCAAAACAATAAAATGCCCTTAAGGGCTTACATCTTCCAAGGCAATAGCCCGGTTACACCAAATGGTCTCTCGGACCCATACACGTTTAGCCCTTGGCTTTACAACATTCACAACAAAAATAAGAGAGTTATTTACTCTTCACAAAAATATCCACGCCCTCAGTTCGGCGGGATCACCATATCTTTACCTGCACCAAAGTCCCATAGGGGTGAGCATAAAGCCCAGTAGAGAATTCTCACAAAGTATATACAATTATGCAATTCTCAATGTAAATGCAAATGCTAATGCCATACAATGCCCTTTTTAAAGAAAATTTTATTTCATGCTCTTCTCAAGAATTTCCATTTTTCAATAAAAACTTGCAACCTCAACACATTTCAAAACTTTCAATTTTAAATCAATAGGGGTGGCAAATACGACACTGGTAATCCCTAGGCTGGTGTCTGCAAGCAGACTCTACAAGTACTACCAAATTGTCATTTTTACCAGTATTAACCGGAAGGCTCGACACCTATCCACGTGGTTTTCTGGTCTTTCACCATGGACACTCAGACCAACTTATCAAGTTCAACTACACCCCCTATCCGGATTTTCCACGTATTTACCCCATACAACATTTCCATAGTTCACTTTACAACACCTCTTTCTTTCATGAAGTAAATATTTTTCAATCTAAACTCACAATGTATGATGATAATTAATTTGAGATGTGTATGTAATGAATGATCTTTCCCATACCTCATAGTGTTACTCCAATCCCAACTATCCCTGCAACAATATCAATTTACCATGTTTCTCATTTCTTCTTCTCAATGTTGTTACACAAAATAACCATGCCATCAACATATAGCAATAGCAACTCTCATCATGCCCAAATCATAATAAGCTAGCCTCTTCAAGGCTACATATGGTGTTTTTCATACATTGACTACGATGTTCACAATTTTCACTATCCAAGATGCACAACCATGTGCCAATTCTCAACAATACATTTTCAAGGGTTTAACAATAATGTAAAATAACATCTCATTTCTCATATATCAAGTATATTGCCATTTTTTGCTAAACATTTGAGGAAATCTACTCTTATTCATTCTCTTGATGCAAGAAGTGAAAGAAATTCATGTGTATTTTCATGTTTTTCCCAAAACCCCCAAATTCTAGGGTTCTTCACCCAAGACAAAACCTTTCTCTCATTTTCTTAATAAATCCTACCAAAATCATCCATCTTGAGTTTAATAGAAAGAACACCCTCATGGATAAGAAAAGTTGAAATTTAAACCCGTCATTCAAAACTCCCTCTCTCTCTCTCTCTCTCTCTCTCTCTCTCTCTCTCTTCATTTAGTGCAACATTAAAATCAACATTCACATAGCAAAACATGTATATATGACTCAAGAAATCCCTACCTCAAGGTCTCGATGATGGAGAAAAATAAACCCTAGCTTTAATGGAGGATTCTTCAACACTTCATTATACCAAGAGGAGCCCTAGTTTGATCTTCAAGATTAGAGGAAGATGATGATGATCTTGACTCAAGATTTGCAAGGATCAAAGTATTTTGGTGTTTGAGGAGGTTTTCTAGAGAGAAGGAGAAGAAAAAATAGGGTTTAGAGTGAGAGAGAAATGTCAAAAATGAGATACACATTCGGACCAAAAGAGAAGAAAAAATAGGGTTTCAGACGCCCAGAGTGCCGCACGTGTGGCCCTCACCCCCACACGTGCGGTGGTCCTCTCGCACCACTCCCCGCTCATGCCTTTTAAGCAGAATGCAACTCCCCCAACTCGCCCATTCATGCACGTGTGGCCTCCGTCCCACACTTGCGGCCCTGGCCCAGTAGCCCATAAATTTCTGGTTCACTCTCCGGTACTCCGAACTGGACCGTGCATGCCCCATAATAGGTGAAATTCAATACCGAACAAAGTAGAACGTGAACTTTATTTAGAGAACTATTTCCGGACATTTCAAATCCAATGGAAATAAAAGAAGAATGGAGAAAAAGGACAGAAAAAGAAATAAAACAAGGGCTCGGTCGCCAGAAAAAAAGTCAAATCCCCAAACCACACAACCGTTCGCACATCCGCGAACTCTTTCCACAAAAACCGCAACCCATACTACGGGCGGTTGCGAATTAAATTTTCCCTAAACCACATACATGCGGGCGAGTCCAAACCGATCCGCAAACCGTCCAAATCTGAACCGCCCTCTCGGAAATATCTATATTGAGCCAGCTGGTGCAGTGCATGCACATGGGGGGATAGCTGGTAGCAAAATATCTGCCAGCCGAGAAACATGGCCGGCCACCTGTTGGCCAGCAGGCCTCTGGGTGGTCAGGCTTGGAAAAAATAGGTTTTGGTCCAAAGGTCGTGGAAGATTCTAGGTTCTAAAATCCAAGAAACGAGGCTTCTTCCCCTAGTATATTTATTTTAAAGTAATGCTAGGAACACATAAATGGACACACATGTCTTACAAAGAATGGGTTCCATATGTGGGTCTAATATCACGTGAATCCCATCCATTGTGAAACATTTTTGTTTGATCCTATATGCACTTAGATTTATCGATGGTAGTGCTACATGCTATAGCGATTCTGGTTTGACTCAGCCTTTGTTACGTTCCGGACTCGGGTTCCGTGGTTGAATATTGTATCCATGTCTTGTTTTCCTCCTTTAACTCTTTGAATTTGAGCTTTGGAACAGGTTGGCTGTTAGTTGGTCTAGATTGTCGTTGCCTAGATTTTGGCTTCTTCTCTCAAGCGAGACTTCTTGCGCTCGAGCGAGCCTTGTGAAATTTGCTTCTTCACTCGAGTGAGGTTTCTTGCGCTCGATTTCTTTCCCAGGTGCAGAATTTCTGGGAAGGTGAAGTTCTTCGCTGAAGTGAGGCTTCTTGTTCTTGAGCGAGGGTGTGCGTCTGTGAAATACCTGAAGGTATGTATTCTACACTCGAGCGAGGTCACTTGTTGTGTCTGGTCGCTTGAGCAAGGGTCGCGTATATCAGTTTGTAGCAAAGCAATTTTACATCACTTTTTGATTTCCTTTCTTCTAAAAACCCTAATCCGGCACTCTCTCTCTCTCTACAAATACTCCGAGATCTAAGCATCTCTACCCTACTTCCTTTGAGAAAAAAGTGGAGCACCTTGCGGGCTTTCATTTGATCCGGGTAAAAGACGAATTTGTGCATTTTTGAACTTCTTCCTCTTCTTCCTTGGGCTTCTACTCTTGAGGTAGGGATATTCTATACCTTAATATAGCTTTTAACCTAGATATTTGTTGTTATGCATAAATGAAGAGGTTTGGGAGTGATTTGGGATAAACTAGGGTTTGGTCTCAAATTAAAAGGAGGGGTTTTCCATGTTGGGTTACAAAATGAACATAAGGCTTTGTATATGAAACTCTTTAGTGTTGAAATGGTGAAATTTAGCCTTTGGGTTGATATGTAGAAAAGGGAGAAATTTGCCCTAATTTTGTGTTAAATAATTAGTTCATATAAATAATGAAATTGATATGGGAAATATGAAATTGGGAGGATTGTGAATGAATGGTGTAGTTGGATTTGTTAAATCACTAACCTACGGAAATTTGATAAATTATCTGTCTAAAAGTTTGTATATCTGTTTAGAAATATCTATTTTGGACTATCGGTGGAGGATAGTTACGAATGTTGTAGAAATTGCATGAGGATTAGGTGAATTGAAACTAATCATTAAATTATGTCATTGAACATGACTGTGATGACTAGGTCTCTTTATCCCTCTCTTTTCGTTCTTTTGGCTCCGTTCTCTTTTACTCTCGTTGGGTTTGAAACGTTCGAAGGATGTTCTCAACTAAAGTTCTTATCCTTGTTTTGTTCGGTGTTGGATTTCACTAGTTCCGGAGGGTGTATGGCCGAGTCTGGAGTGCCCGGGAGGTTGGGCTAGAATTTCTAGGCTGGTAACCAGGGGCCGCACGTGTGGAAGGCTAGGGGTTTGTTTGGCTTGCCCACTGCTTTATATGCACGAGCAGAGAGAGGTGCTGGAGAGGATCCCCGCACGTGTGGGAATGAGGGCCGCACGTGCAAGGATGAGGGCAATATGTGCGGGAGGGGCGTTTCGCACGTGCGGGAAAGGCGCCGCACGTGCAACAGACGGGCAGTCCGAATCTCTGTTTTTTTTTAACCTTTTGGCCATAGTTGTGTCACATTTTGGGGGCTTTTCTCTCACTCTATACTTCATTTCTCTCCTCGTTCTCTCTAGAAACCCTAACCAAAACACTTGAACACTTTGATTCCTTGCAAATCCTGGGATCTAGAACATCATCATCTCTCATTAATCTTGAAGATCAAGCTTGGACTTCTCTTGGTGTAAGAGAAATTGAAGAATACTCCATCTTGAATCTAGGGTTTCATCATCTCTCTTCATCAAAAACCTTGAGGTAGGGAAATTTCCTTGAGTCATGTATATATTTATGTTGATTTGGTTGATTTTAAGGGTTTCATTAATGTTATTGGAGGTTTGGTCTTGTCATATAAATGCTAGGGTTTTAAAGGTGGGTTTGATCACTCTCTCTCCTTCTAAACTATTTTCTTGAGAATTTTAACTCACATAATAAGAGAGGTGATGTCATAAGAGAAAATCCTTTCAAAAGATGGGATGTTTGTTTTGTTTTGACATAAAACCCTAGAAATTTTGGGGATTTTGAAAGATGTGAACATGCTTAGAGGTATCTTGTTGTTTTGTATTAATAGAATGAACTTTCATTATATGTTTAGCAAAAATGGCAATTTACATGATATATGAGAAATGAAATGTGATTTTTAACACTATCGTTAAACATTCGAAAGTGTGTTGTTGTGAAATGGCTAATAGTTGTACATCTTGGTTAGTGGAAATTGTAAACATTGGTGTTGATGTGAGAAAAGCACCACATGTAGTCTTGATGAGACTATATTGCTAAGAATTGTGAAAGGTGAAATTGTGGCTAAATGTAGACAACATATGGTTAACTTGGGAAAGAGCATTGAAAAGAGGTAATGGAAAATGTGATAGTTGACATTATTGTAGAGACTATGAGAATGGGGAAATGTTATGAGTTATGGAAAATCATTGCATTGCATATTCATTCAATTATTATTTTTGCATTGTAAACTTCGATTGAAGATGTTTATTTCATGAAAGAAAATAACGTTGTGATAAGAACTAGAGAAATGTGTATGGGGTAAATATAGTGGTGAGTCCAGTTAGGGGGTGTAGATGAATTTGATAAGTTGGCCTAAGTGTCAATGGTGAAATTCCAGAAAACCGCGCGGATAGGTGTCGAGCCTTCTAGTTAATACCGGTAAAAATGACAGTTTGGTAGTACTCGTAGCGTCTACTTGGAAACACTAGCCTAGGGATTGCCAGTGTCGTATTTACCGCCCCTTGTAGACACCCCATTTTTGACCGACCTTAAGACTCAGACGTCATCGATTGAGCGCTCGGTGATGGTGCATGTTGTGCTCCTTCTGAGGTTTCGAAGTTTTGGCTGAGAGCCTAGCCTTCAGGCCTTGGAACTCTTTGTGCTTTGGCTCGGTTTGTGGACCAAGTCTTGTTTTCCCTTCCCAGAGGGAGGGAGTGGTCTTGTAGACCATCTCTCTGTGGTCGTAGACTACTTTTTTGTGGTTGTAGGCCACTTTTCCCGTTTGGAAATTAGTTTCCGATTTTTGGAGCCTTTGGCCGCGCGCCTTGTCTCGGGACCGCTTAACATTCTCCGTTTGGTGTGGTTTTTGAACCACACCTTGTTGCCTCTGCCTAGAGGAACACTGTGGTCCGGGTGACCACTTTTGTGGTTGCATACCACTTTTGATGCTCATCAGCTAGTTTTCGGGACTTTTGGCCGCGTGTTTCGCCTCCCGATTTCTCGTCTTCCATCCGCTTTGGTTTGTTTTTGGTACAAACCTTATTTTTCTTGTTTGGAAGGTGGTACAAGGGTGCGAGACCAGTATTTCTCCTTGGAGACCACTTTTCCTTTCTCCAGCTAGTTTTCTTGTCAGATAACTGGCTTTCTTGGTCTTTGGACCATCTTTTCTGGTTGGCCACCATACGACCACCTTGCATTTAGTGTGTTGACCTCTCCCACCTATGGCCGACCATTTTTTGCTCTAGTTGACCACATAAAGTGGTCGGCCGACCACTTAAACTAGCAGGCCGACCACTTCAAGTGGTCGGCTGCTTTTTGGCACCTTTTTGGAGATATTTTCCTCCAGCTGGCACAGCTGGTGGAAATTAGGGCCATCCTCCACACACGTGTATGGAGGGATTTGTTTGAAGCTTTGCTTCTCCAAGAAGCTTTGGCTTTCCTCTTCTATAAGAGGGAAGCTCCTCCTCCCTCCTCCAAGGTCAGAAAAACAAGTTGAGGAGGATAAATATAGCCTTGTATCTATATTGCTTTGTTTCTTCATTTTTGTGCATCAAAAATGTAAATTTGTCTGACTTTAACACACAAACACACACTCAAACGCCTTGCTTGTGGTGCTGAGGTGCTAAGGGGTTGTTTTTGGTGTTCTTGGACTGGTTTAAGCTCAAAAAACTTGCTGAAGTTGCAGCCTTGAAGTGGTTCTACAAGGGTGAGTTTTTAAGCCTTAAAACCCCCTTTCTTGCTTAAGCTTTTAGCCATTCTTGCACATGTTTTTAAGCTTACCTCTTAATTGATAAAAGTTTGGTTTTTGCATGCTTAAAAAGTTTGTTTAAGATCACTTTTGTGTTTGGGGTTGTTTACCCCCTCTTAGGCCTTGTTTGTCCTTGTTTTTGAGCCTTTTTTGTGAGCTTCGGGACCACCTTGTTTTGGCCTTCTCACCATTGAAATCTAGAGGGATTTCAGTGGTAGGGATGGTTTTTTAAGGTCCTAAGAAGGAGAGGGCCATCCCCTCTCCTTGCATCTTCAATACATGCCTTAATATGCCTCATGTTTGAGCACCTTTGTTAAGTGTTTGTTGACCATGTCTTAGCTTGTATTTGTGGCTATTTTGTTGAGGCATGCTACTGTTTTTACTTGCTTTGGTCACTCCATGCATGGTTCACACACTTGTAGTGTAAATCACACAATCTAGTCTTGTATGCCTCATGTTTGAGCATGTGTTTCTAGCTTGTTTTGGAGCCATCTCAATAGGTTTTTGGTGTTGCTTTAACATGCCTTAGATCTTTTTGGGTTGGTTTGGTTGGCTCTTGCATGCCTTATACACTTGTAGTGTAAACCACACACACTAGCTTTGTATGCTTCATGAAGTAGCATCTCATTCTAGCCTATGTTGTGTCCATTTTAGCATGTTTTTGGGCTTGTTTTACCATGTCATACCTCTGTTTAGGTTTAGTTTGGTTAGCCTTTGCATGCTCCTTGTACTTGTAGTGCAATCCCCTTAAACTAGCCTAACATGCATCATGTTGTGACATGTCATTCTAGCATCCTTTTGGCTTAACTTCAAGAAGAATTTGTTCATGTTTGAGCATGTCTAAGGTCTAATTTTGGTTGTATTGGTCATCCATGACTTGCTTTGTATAGCTATAGTTCAATCTAGCTTGTTAGCCTTATGTGTTGAACCCACTAGCATGCATTGCTTGGCCTATTTTAGTGATTTGGAATCACTTGTTATATGATTTTAGTCCATGTTTCATGGCCATACATTCGCATTTATCACCCATTCAATGCGTTGGAGGGTTTCCCCCTTTATGTCTTAACATGAACCATTGCATATGCCTTCATGCCTTTGCTTGCGAGCCACCATCTCAGTGTGTTTTTGGGGTTATTATGCCATGATATAACTCTGATTTTCATTGCTTAAGTCATTCCATGCTTGGTCTTAATAGGTGTAGTGTAATCCACCCTATTTGCCTTGTAGGAATCATGCCTTATGCCCTTCATGCTAGCACATTTTGGCTTCCTTCCTTGCATGTTTTAGACTCATTTTAACATATTCTAGGACTGTTTTGGATTGCCTTAATCTCATGCTTCATGCTTTGTATACTTATAGTACAAATGCTCTTGTTTGCCTTAAGCTTTGAGCATCATTGCATGCTTCATTTGCGTTGTGTACATGATTTGGTATCATCTAACATGACATTTCAGAGCTTATGGCATGCTTATATTACCACTTCATTCATGCTTTGAATGTCTTTAAGTGTTGTGCATTGTGGCCTTGTTATGCCTTAGCTTGCATGCTTCCATGCCTAGGCCTTTGGGCCCTTGTCTCAGCATGTTTTGGTCCATGATTGGACCTATTTAAGCTTTGACCATGCTTAGTTCATGCATTTGTGCCATGTATTGCATGCCTCCTTTGTGTTGCTCTTTGCTAGCTTTCATGCCTTAGGACCCTAGCATGCTTTACTTATGTTGTTTGAATGATTTGGCATCATTTCTTGCTTCATTTCAATGCACTTAGTGTTGTTACACTTCCACTTTTGTCACTCATTGAGCACTCTTGAGAGTTGTGCTCTTTGGCCTCTTTGATGGCCAATGCATTGTGCATGCATGCCTTGCTTTATGTGCCTTCATTTCATCACTTATGGCCACTAATTTGGGCATGGCTGAGGCCTACCCTTTTTGGTTTAAGTCCATCTAGCATTACGTATGCCATGTTGTTTGAATGCTTACATTACATCGCATTATGCATGCCATGTTCATCAAATTGTGTATGCCATATACTTTGCATTGTGTATTCTTAGATCATATTCCATTGAATATGCCATGTTTATTTGCATTGAGCATGCCATGCTTGGTATATTACATAAGTTGCCCTTGTTGCGTTGCATTGTGCATGCATCCATTACATTATGCTTAGAACCTTATGAATGCCTTGCATTGAGCAGGCCATCTAGTTCTTAGCATTTAGCACTGTGCATGCCTTAGCACTGTGCATGCCATTAGCCTTGTTAGGTTGTTCATATTGCATTGCATGTTTGCATGCTTAAGTCATATTGCATACTTGCATGCTTGAGTCGCATTGTACATGCCATGCTTGCTTGCATTGTGTTTGGAGTAGGTGTTAGTCCAAACACGAGAAACGAGGGACGTTTCATACTTAAAGTGATGAAACGTGCTTTAATTCTCGATCGTCGACGCTCTTGATCATACATGATAGAGTTCTAGGCTTTATGTGTTTACTTGTGCATTCATTTTACATTGAATTGTGCAACTTCGCCTCTCGGCCATCATGCATTGAAATGCGCGATTGGTGGCCCGAGGGTCGAGAACCTACACTCCCTTGAGTTCATGACATGATAGGGAGGGTGGTTGTGCACACATATCTTGCAAATACATTGCCATGCCCTTTCTTGCTCTCTTTTGCAGCAAATTGCAGGTCAGTAGCAACAACTGGTCGGCCAGCCAGAAAAACTAGCTGGCCGACCACTTTTCTTGGTTTTCAACAACCAAAAGTGGTCGGTAGGGGTCTGGAGAGACCAATAGTGGTCGGCCACCCTCCCACTGGATTCCCAAGGTGGATTTTCAGCTTTTTGGAGCTTGGTGCAAGTTTCTGAGAACAAATGAAAACAGAGGCAAATCGGGGCATTGCATTGGATTTCAGAACGAGGCAACTAAGCATGCATCCAGTCTTCTCCCTCTGAGAACCTCCTGCTTTTATTGCTTTCCTTAGCTGCCATGCTTAGATAACTAGGTTTTGCTTTGGTTTGTCCTTCTAATAGTTAATGCGTTTAGCTATTTTCAATTCGTTTTGTAATAATTAGTTAACTAGGATTAGTTAATTAATTTGTTGTGTAATAATTAGTTTAATTAGCTTAGATTAGCTAGTTAGCTCTTTATTCGGTCTCTCCCTCGAGAGAGCCAATTGTTGTAATAAGCGTGCGTGTATGTGATGCATGTCTTCCAATCTCCATTTCTTTCTCCTTTTTACTTAACCGCTTACGATGGTTAGTTTTAGGGCACGTTTCATTTAGCATACCTTATGCTTGCATGTTTGCATCCATTCATCTGTATTGCATGCACCAGGCTCGGCGCATCATACTAACTGCATTGTATTTCAATTCCAATTTGAATACATGTACCAAGTTGCATCTCACATGACATTCTTAGGATAGCCGACCCTATCTTAAATGCATTTTTGCATGTGTTGCATTAGCCATTCTAACATGAACTAGGATCATGTACTGATTTCTAACTAGTTCTTTGTTTTGGCTTGGAGTACACTGTGAGTGTTTACGCTTTATCATACTGCAAGTGTGTTAATATTGCCATGAGGCTATTTGCTTACGTGATTAACTGCCTGAATGCCTGTGGGTGAAGGTTGGATTACTTGAATTGGGACAATTCATTGAAATCCGCATTTTAGCCTACTTGCAAGTAGCAAATTTCAAACCATTTTCCAAACAAACGAATATGCAATGCTTTGTTCCCAAATTAGGCGATCTAGTCTATACTTGTTTTACTGTGCGCATCACATAGTAATTCTAGCTAGTTTACCAGAATAAGAATGTATGTGTTTTCAAAAACTCAATATCATGCTTAGTACAGGTCGATCTTTGATCGGGCGAGCGGGGGTGCTCATTAAATGACCTTCCCCAATCGTACCCAAGTTCCCGAGCCGAGGCAACTTTGGTGATGACGGACACGTGGCCTTAGGCACGAGTCAGGGTTTCCTAAATTCCCCCAAAATAAAATATTTATGTGGCGACTCTGTATCTGGCAAAGCAGTCATGTTTGGCACTTCTTTCTAAAAATCTATTTTCCAAAACGATTTGCCGGATTTGGACTCTTTGGTGATTTATCAATCTCACATCTCACATTGTGAGATCAGATTAAGAACCGTGACATTTGAGTCCGAACTGTAGTAGCTAGAGAGCAAATGAATTTCGCGCCTTCGCAAAAGCGCGGAGTTCGGGGGCCCTCGGGAGTGCGTCTACACCCCTATTGACTAAAATTGGAAGTTTTTGAAATGTGTTAAGATTGCTAATTTGTATGGAAATGGAAATTTTAAGAAGAGTATGAAATGAAATTTTCTTTAAGAAAGCATGGCATAGCATGAACATTCATATTTTATTGAAATTTGGCATAAATGTATATACTTTGTTAGGGATTTCTCTTCTGGGCTTTATGCTCACCCCTACGCGAATTTGGTGCAGGTGTAGACGTCCCCGAACGTCCCAGGAGGAGATCCCGTTTGTTCATTTGGGCTCACTACAGTTCAGGACTCGATATCACGGTCCTGTGTATGATCTCGCAGAGTGCAATGCAAGACCGATGAATCATCAAAGAGTCCAAATCCGGCAACTCATTTTGAAACAGATTTTTTGAAAGAAGTGCCAAACATGGACTGCTTTGCCAGATACAGAGTCGCCACCTAAATATTTTATTTTGGGGAATTTAGGAAAAGGGAGGACAACCCCTAGCCCACCAAGGCACAAACCAAGACCTTTAGGATTGAAAAACAGAGGAAAAACAGAGGTCTTTGTAGTTCAACACCACCCCCAAAACAGCCCCAAAGTAGTGTGAAAAGATGGCCAAGCAAATATGTAAAACAAGCTTAAAGGGAGAGAGATGTTACCCTTGATGCACAGCTGCAAAACCAGCCCAAAATCTGAGCCAAAACACCTCTTGGAGCTCCAAAAAAGTCCCAAGTAAGCTTCAAGCAACCTCCTTCCAAAGATGGACCACTTTCACCAAGGATGTCTAGGCAAAAGAGGGGTATTTCTCTACTTGCATATACAAAAGGCAAGAGGGAGAGGCTCTAGAGAGAGAGGGAGAGGTTCTTGCTCTGAAAATTGTAGAGAGAGAGGGAGTTTAGTGAGAGAATCTCTCAAAACTTGCTTAAGAAGTGCAACCCCTTGAAAATGAGATATAAGGCCTCATTATATAGCAAAATAAGAGTTTGGCCGAAAATATCTGATTTGGGATAGCTGGAGCAAGCTGGCAACAGCTGGAGATGAAATATCTTCAAAAAAAATGAATTTGGGTCACTTTTGGCTGATCGGCCATCTTTACTGCCGGTCTGCTACTTGTGATGGCCGGTCTGCTACTTATTTGGCCGATCTGCTACTTTTGTGGCCGACTGCACACATTTGTGGCCGACAGGAAATTCTGCTCTGCAGGTCCAACTTCAAATGGGCATAACTCTTTCATATGAACTCCTTTTCAGGTCATTCTTGAGCCTAAACTATAGCTCCGGAAGTCTTCTTTCCAAATATCCAAGCCTTACCTCAAAATTCCAAATTTGTAAAAAGTTATTCCTCTTTTGGTGAAGCCACTCAGTTTCAGTCCAACCAGAATGATGTCCAACTTCAACCATTTGGGTTTAGGAGATTCTTGAGTGTAAAATGAAGCCCCGGAAGTCTTCTTTCCAACGGTGATGGCCTCATAGCTTAAATCCAAGTGAATAGACAGATAAGCCTGATTTAGTGAGGACCGCTCGACTCTCTCTTAGCGATTCGTACCCAACTTCTTCCTCAGCTAGGTTTCTTCCCTCTTCTCCTCTTTTCTTCAACTCCAAACTCCCGAACAAGGTGTTTTGAAAGATTTTTCCAAGATTTCATCTCTCTTTCATTCATTTCCCCTTTTGTCCTTGTTCGGTTTACCGAAAAGTGCAACATTTTACAAAATACGAGCCTCGAAACATCGTAAAAACTTTATTTCAAAAATATTTTGAAAGAGAGGGTTTTAAGGTCTAAAAACCATTCAAAATAGTTTCGGTCCAAAATGGGGTGTGAGGTTAGGATTTGACTCTCCTCTTGCCGAAGAAATCGAACCTTTGCCCTGCGCATCTTTCACCACCAAGTAAACCATCAGTAGCGCCCAAGTCTTAAGGGCGGTCAAAAATGGGCTGTCTACAGCAGGTAAAGATGTAGTGATCCCGTCAAGTTAAGGTGTGGATATGTTTTATGAAGAGTGGATTACTCTTTTATTTTGTTGTAAATTTTTGTAAAGCCAAGGGCTATTCTTGTATGGGTCCGAGAGACCTCTTGTGTGTAACCAGGCTCAAGCCTTGGAAGTTGTAAGCCCTTAAGGGCATTTTATTGTTTTGAGGTTAGATGTTTCACATGCTATAGATTCGTGTGTTCTTTTAATTCGTTGAATGTATACCGCATGTGAAACTTTTGTATTACACTCATTTATAAAATATGTGATGATGGAAGGATTGTTATCATTGTGTAGTGAATGTTTATTAATATGGGTAGTTCATGTTGAATTATTTTGGGGCATTACAATGACGGTATGATTGAAACATTGAATATGTGTTGTGGATAGTCATTGAATATGATGATGCTTTTAATACATTGTATATGTATCATTGTTTGGGAGGAGATAAGGGATGTACTCCATTGTTTGGAAGGAGATAGGAGACGGACTCCATTTAAAATTAAGTTAGCCGAAGTGTCTAGGGTGAAAGTCCTGAAATCTTGTATACATATATAGGTGCCGATCTTGGACGAGGATCCGTAAAATGGAAAAATTAAAGTGTTTGGATAATGGTTATTATTGAATTGTGAACCAATGAGTTGTAGTCTCTTTTGGGTTGATTAGATAATAATGAACTAGACTCATGAATTGACTCCAAATGAATGAATGGAGGTAGATTGAGATGTGAATATCAATACTGGATGATCATGGAAAGAATGTAAGCTAGACATGAATGTTGAACATTTATTCGACACATATATCTTAGTTAAACTTCATATATTGTGTTAGTATATCTCTATTGGGCTTTGGCTCACCTTGCTTGGGAAACCATTTTTAGGTGCTGGTGACATGCCTCTCCGAGGACGTAGCTTGGGAGGGTTTAGGAGCTGAAGGCTTTATTTTTGTTATCTTTATGTTTACATGTTTATTCAAGTCGAGGGTTTTATATGTATAGAACTTAGGACTCTTTCCTTTGTTGTAACCAAAAAATTAACTTTATCAGAAAATTATAAATAAAAATATTTTACTTTTTAAAATTTTAAAAAAATTCACTAAAAAAAATACGAAAAACAAAAAACTCAATTTCCCAAAAATTTAATTCAAAAAATTGAAACCAAACATACTGATTAAAAGTGATCGGTATAACTTTACCTACAAAATTTTTTATTTTTTATTTTTTATTTTAAATTGGGACTTTAAAATTGGCTTTTTCTTTATTCACTTTGAATTGTGTTTATGTTTTATATTTTCATTTTCAGTAGTACTATGATCCCAGAAAGGAACCTAAAAAAAAAAAAATAAGAATATCAAATCTATGATTGACATTTAAAGTTGATATTGTGAGCTTATACCTAAAATAAATTTCTACTATTGATGTGAAATTCTGAATATATTTTGAGTTTTTATATCTGGAAGTGTAGTATTGCTCTTTCATTTTAAGGACAAGATAATTCATCTTTTAGAAGTTTGAGTGAACAAAATTAATAACATATAAAATCCAGATTGTGATCCTCTCCATTCTATCATCCAACAGTGAGTGTAATAATCATTTTTAATTTAAATTAATTATAAATTTGTATTCCTGTTTCAAAACCGTTAGTTACGCAATGGAAATCCTCCATTATATATATATGAAATGGATGATCAACGTTACATTAACGTAAAAATAATGAGACACTACCAATCAATCCTAATGATTAGACTTATTTATCTACAGGTCCTAACTGATAAATTTATTTATCAATAAGACTTAATAAGTAATAAGTTCCAAAAATAGGACTTATTAATAATTCATTCTATTTTTTAAAACAGTTAACATTTTTCTAAATACATAGCATTTTTTAAAAATTCAATCACCAGTCATCTATTTTATAGTAAGGTGTATTAGGGTTACCATTTCCGAGATTGTTAGGTCCCTAAGTCTTGTCAATCTCGCGAACAAACTTGTGTAATCGAGTTGTAATTTTCTGTTCTGTTTTGTCTTGCTCGCTTCAGCGAAGAAGTCCTCGCTCGAGCGAAGGACTGCGTCTGGCTTAAAACCTGAAAGAGGTCATTGTGCGCTCGAGCAAAGCATTGGTGGCTCGAGTGAAGAACTGCTGTAGACGCGTCCTCGTGGGCCTCACGCTACAGTTCGGACTCGATTTGTGTTGGTTCTTAATCTGATCTTGCAATATGCAATGCGAGATTGATAAATCACCAAAGAGTCCATATCCGGCAAATCGTTTTGGAAAACAGATTTTTTGAAAGAAGTGCCAAACATGGACTGCTTTGCCAGATACAGAGTTGCCACCTAAATATTTTTTATGGGGGAATTTAGGAAACCCTAACTCGTTTGCCTAAGGCCACGTGTCCGTCATCACCAAAGTTGCCTCGGCTCGAGAACTTGGGTACGATTGGGGAAGGTCAGCTATGAGCACCCCCGCTCGCCCGATCAAAGATCGGCCTCTACTAACCATGATATCTAATTTTGAAAACATTATGCGTTCTTATTCCGGTTAATTAGCTAATATTACTATGTGATGCGCACAACACAAAAGTATAGACTAGATCGCCTAATTTGGAACAAAGCATTGCATATCCGCTCTTTTGAAAGACAATTTGAAATTTGCTACTCGCAAGTAGGCTAAAACACGGATTTCAACGAGTTGTTCCAACTCAAACAATCCCACCTTCACCCACAGGCATTCAGGCAATTTACATCACATAAGCATATAGCCACATGGTAAGCATGCTGTTATGTTAACATTCACACTCATGCAAGATGCTAAAGCGTAAAAAGCTTACCGAGTACTCCGAGCCAAAACAAAAGAACTTGTTAGCAATCAATGTATGATCCAAGTCCATGTTAAGTGGCTAATGCATCGCATACAAAATGCAACTAGAATAGGCTCGGCTAACCCTAGAATGATATGTGAAATGCACAGATAGCATGTATTCAAGTTAGATTTGAAATACTATGCAGTTAGCATGATGCGCCGAGCCCGCTGCATGCAATACAAATGAATGGATGCACGCATGCATAGCATAAGGTATGCTAAATTAAAACATGCCCTAATACTAACCATCCAAAGCAGGTAAGTAAAAGGGAGAAAGAAATGGGGGTTGGAAGACATGCACACACGCACCCACACTTATTACAAATTCGCCCTCGCTCGGAGGGACCAAAAGAATAATACAATTTAATTAACTAACAAGCTAATTAAATAATTACAGACCAATTAATTAGTTAAGCAAATTAACTAAGTTAATAAAGCGGTAAAACAGCCTCGGGAAGAGGGCCCAATGCATGCATGCTCGACTCCGCTCGGAAATCCAACGCCATGCACAAGCTGCCTCTGTTTACCCTGCTCTACTCCTCTGAAAATTGCAAAATTCCCAAGGAACACTCTCTGAACACTGTGGAGGGTCACCGGCCAAGGGGGAACACCACCGGCCAAAGGTAAGTGGCCATCGACCACAAATGAAGCCATCGGCTATAAATGGATGGCCGGTCGGCACTAAATGAGGTCGGTCGGCCATCTATGCCTGCAGAATTCTGCTTTGACAGCAACAGAGGGCAAAACATGGCATGGCAATGCATTTCAAACAAATGTTTGCACCAACCACACTCCTTATCATATTCATGACTCAAAGGAGCTTGGTACTCGGCCCTCAGACCATCAATCGCGCATTTCAATGCGTAATGGCCCAAGAAGCCAAGTTGCGCATTTTAATTTCAAATGAAATGCAAACCAACTAAACAAATAAGGCCCAACCTCTATCACTTGATCAAGAGACAAGGCATGCATGCCGAGTGCGACCTAAGCATACGAGCTAAATATGCAATATGAGCATGCAAGCAAGTAATGTACACTAGACACACAACCTAAGCAAACAAGCATGCGAAGTATGCAAGCTAACAATCCTGCAAATGATATGTGACAACATATCAAGCAAACATGTGACAACATGTTAAGTAACCACAAGAGGGATGCATGCCAAATGCAACACAACTTCAAACATGCAACAACATGCCATGGGCCAAATATGTGACAATATGCAAGGCAAATGCACACACAAGCATTCATGCACACAATGGTCCAAAATTTCAGCATGAGGGAGTAACTTTTTAAGCCAAAACAGTGGCTAAAATGTTAAGTACATGAAGGCAAATGTACATACAAGCATGCATAGATACATGGTTCAAGACTTAAGCATAATGAAGCAATTTTTAAGCACACTTAAAAGGGACAAACATGGACTAATGGCATGCATATTAAGCTCTGAAAATCATGTTATAAGAGGTTCCAAACCAACTAAGCAAAGCAAGCATATCATGCAACCAAGCCTAAAGCCTAAGGCTCACCAAAGAGGCATTGAACTACACTTAACAAGACCAAACATGGCATGATTTAAACAACTAAAATCAGAGTTTTAGCATGTCAAAATGAACCTCAAAACCCACTTAGATGGCATCTAAATGACTTACACATGGAAGCATACACAAATATCCAAACATGGAGCAGAGGACAACACCCTTTTAAAGCATTAAAGGAGCATCAAATACAAGCATACGAGCATGCTAAATGGACTAAAATGATGCTATAAGTGGTGCCAAACCACTAAAAGAAGCCAAACAATGCATGCTCAACACTCACACACCCGAGGCTAGCAAGCCAAAATGCAAGGTGGCTATACAAAACATGTCAAGCATGGCCAAAGCAATTAAAAACAGAGCTAAATCATACTAAAACATGCATAAAAGATTCACAAAGCTAGGCGAAAACAAGTGAGCATGGTAGTCTAAATGCTAGACACATGTTAAGGCGATTCATGGCATTACAAGACAAGTATGCAAGGCAAGCATGGTGTGTCTAAACCAAGTAAAAACAGTGCTATATCATGGCAAAATAAGCACAAATAACACTTAAGACATGACCAACATGAACTTAAAAATGGTGCTCACACATGAGGCTAAAATGGCACTTTTTGAAGGCAACAAGGAGAGGGGATGGCCCTCTCCTTCTTAGGACCTTAAGACACCATCCTCACCACTAAAATTGTAACGCCCTCAAAATAAACCCATAATATATACAATATTAACATGCATTGTCAAAAGAAAATAAAATATTATTCCATTCATCAGAGTATTCTTAAAAGAAAAACATTACATGTAACATTTAACGTAAATGCCCTATAGGCTTACATCTTTCCAAGCCAACACTTGGACACAAAATGTGAGTACTAACTCAACTACAAATTAAGCCCTTGGCTTGAGTGTTTACATGTAATATCAAATAAAATAAATAACAACTAAACTAAACATAGTCTTCAACTCCTACTCCTTCCAAGCTAAGTCCTTGGAGGTAGCATATCACCTGAACCTGAAAATGATGTTCCCGTATAGGGTGAGCCACAGCCCAGTAGAAATATACTAAACCAAATATAAGCATTGAATAAAGCAATAGCATTTAATAGATGGTTAACACAAATATCCATTTCATCAACATACAGTTTCATGACATGTTTCACTTTCCATTTATATCAAATGTGGCTCAGAACCTGGCCAAACTATAATAGTGAATTAAATATCACATTAATGTTACTTCCAATATCAAGAAAACAAATGAGACTAAGGCTCATGCCAAAACACTTCCATACTTCCAAATTGATACACATTTTAGTGCTGTATCAACAACATGTAAAAAAAACACTTCAAATCAATAAGCACACATATAGTGATGCTAATGGAGTCCATCCCCTATCTCCTCCCAAACAAAATCCGGTTTAGAGGTCCATCCCCTATCTTTCCCTAAACCGTGGAGTACATCCCCTATCTCCTCCCAAACAAAATGCATATGCAACACACAATCAATACACGTAATTTCTGTATTAATTCAACAGTCAAAATCAATGACTTAACCAATGTGATTAGTTTCAGTTTTTCCCTAATCCACATGCAAGGTCTACAACAATCACGACTATCCTCCACCGATAGCCCAAAACAATTATTTCTAAACAGGAAATAAATGTATCAACAAATGTAAATTTAACGTTTTCATAGGTGAGTAATTAAACTAACCAACTACACCATTAAATCACTAAATTTCCCAATTTCATGAATTAAACTCAATTCCACATTTTTCCCTAAATTAATTATACAAATTAATTTATTAAACAACTAGGTTTTTCCCAAAATTACCAAATAACCCCCAACATATCAAACTACCAAAGCTTAGAACAAAGCTTATAATATGGAGTAGGAAATCCCTACCTCGAAGCGAAGAACTCGAATGGAGAAGATGACGAAAATCCAAAGTGCTCCAAACCCAAGATTGTTCAGATTAAAGGAAGCCCTTGACTCACTCTATCTTTTTAATAAAGAGCCTAGGGTAGAAACACCCTAAAAATAGATGAAACCTAAGAGAGAAGGTGAGTGGAGGGAGAGAAAACTCGAAACTAGGGTTTTAGGATAAAAAAGAATGTGAAAAAACGTTTTAAAAACCGCTGCTGCGTATTTATACCCGACAGGCTCGCTCGAGCGAAGGATTGGTCACTCGAGCGACCAGACACAAAAATGACTCGCTCGAGCGAAGAAAGTCTCGCTCGAGCCAAGAATGCAATGCTTCAGGTCTGCAACCCAGAAGCACGCTCGAGCGACAGAATGCTCGCTCGAGCGAAGAACTCGAAACTCGCTCGAGCGAAGGAAAGCTCGCTCGAGCCAACAAATACAGCTCTCAGGTCTATCCTAGACGCAATCGGTCGCTCGAGCGAAGAAACCCTGGCTCGAGCAAAGGACCAAAATCAAGAGCTCGCTCGAGCGACAAACTCCTTGCTCGAGCAACGGTCCAAAAATCTGGACAGCAACACTTGGTTTCTAAACCCAACCCACCTGTAACAAACCTGCCCAATACATCATATAACTCAAGAATAAGGAGTTTAAAGGACAGCCATAGCAATAATATAACAATGGAATCTACGGAACATAAGTCCGGATACAACAACCGAATGGGAAAAGACCGGGGTCGCTATAAAAATCCCTCAAGATCTCAGTGGTGAGGAGGCCCAAACAAGGTGGTCCCAGAGCTCACCAAAATAGCACAAAATGGGGGCCAAACAAGGCCTAAGAGGGGTCAAACAACCCCAAACACCAAAACAACCTTAAACAACTATTTTAAGCAAGTAAAAACAGAACTTTTATATGTTATATACTAAGCTTAAAACAACAAGCAAAGAAGGCTAAAAGCCTATGCAAGAATGGGGAATAAAGGGCAAGGTTCTTACCCTTGAAGACTTTCTTCAAGAACAATGCTCTAGCAGCTTCCTCAAGCTTGAATCCACCCAAGAACTCCAAGAACAACCCTCTAATGCCTCAGCAACTAAAGGTATAGTGTAACATTAGGTGTTTGTGCACAAAAGTAAGGACAAACACACACTTATACACAAAGAGAGGAAGATATAGAGATAGAATAGATACACCATGCTAACCCTAAAACCAGACCTCCGGAGCTTTTTTTTGTAACCCTTGGGGAGGGAGGAGAAGCCTCCCTTTATAGAGGATCACTCTTGCAAAGCTTACAAAACAAGCTAAGCAAGAGTGAAATCCCTCCATACACGTGTATGGCTGGGGTGCAAAGTGTATGCCAGCTAGCACAACTGGCATAAAAATATCTGCAAAAGTAGATGCACAGTGGTGGGCCAGCCAAAAATGCCAAATTGGCCAAAACAAAGGTCGGCCGACCACAAAGAGTGCCGGCCGGCCAAACATTTGGCCGATGGCAACAAAACAATGGCCGGTGGCCTCAAGCCATGGCCGGTGATGTGTGGGGATGGCCAACAAGCCATTCCCTGCCCCTCAAAAGCAAAACACAAGTGTTTGGTGCAAAACCAAACACAAAACAGTCGAGTCGAGAGATCCTGAGGCAAGGCGCGTGGCCGAGACCTCCCGGAACTCAAGATGAACACAAACACGGATGATCACTGAGTGTTCAAACGGTGACGTCCAAGTCTTGAGGACGGTCAAAAATGGGGTGTCTACAGTTACCCCTCTTTGACGGAACTCGAAAGTCATAACAATGACGGGAGTGAGTGTCAAAGCCCAGAGACGACCCATTTTTGACAAGGCCGAAGACTTAGACAAAGCATACAAGCTACAAATAAGATATGCGCCCGAAGGCAGGGGCAAAATGCAAGACAATGCAAGAAGCCGAACATAACTTATGAACATACAAAGAAAGCTGTAACGAAGCATGAAAATGCAACAGTTTTAAGTAGTCAAACACAAATCCAATTACATTACAATGCAGAAAGGATGTAAGAGAATTATGTAATTCTCGCTACGTTTCACGCGGAGAATACAATACCTGTGCGGTTTGTCTGGTCGCGCCAGCTTCTAATGAACCGTACATACAATATCGTGCCTGTAAAAGAGAGAAACTTAATCGGTACAATATTGTTAGCAATATACATGACAACGCAGAACAGCTTCTAATGAACCGTACATACAATATCGTGCCTGTAAAAGAGAGAAACTTAACAGGTACAATGCAAGTTGAGACTGCGTGACAACGCAAGTTGAGACTGTGTGACAACGCAGAACAACGCAGAATGGATGCAAAATGATATGCAACATTTACAAATCTACGTATAAATGATGCAAATGATATGCAATGCGATCGAATCATGATCAAATCATGAGCGGTTCAAAAACCACACAAATGTCATAAGGATGATGGAGATGCAAAGTCCGTCTACCATAGAAAAGGTGCCGCAACCCTCAAACCACAATACCAGTAGTGGGATAGGCGTGTACACATGAAGAACTATGAGTGATGTAGACGGAACACAAGAACAAGTAATTGGGTGGAATGACATAAGTGGGGAAATGACCCGCTGAGGAAAACAGTGATCCTAAATGCTGGACGCAACAAATTACACTACAATGTAATATATGCAATGGATAAGGCATGCAGCCAAAACATATCTTGCCTAAGAAAGGCATGGACACAAACAAGCCACGTTTAACACAGTAACGGTGCCGTCACCCACAACACTAGGTGCGTACACATAATATCATAACTGTGCTTCAACGCGAAAAGTATGGGCACATACCAGACCAAGCTCAACATGGAAAGGCGTAAGCCATGGATGGATATGATGCCAATGAATGCATGCAAGCTAAACTATGAATGCATGACATATGCACTATTTACAATGAATGCATGGCATATGCAAAGTAAGGAAGAATGCACTACAATGCATGTAAGGAAAGATGCATGACAATGCAAGCTATGTACAATGCAACATTTACAAGCTAAAATGCAATGGATGCAGTGGTTAAGGCCTGCGACCAAAACCGTGTCTTGCCTAGGAAAGGTATGGACACATACAAACCGCGTCTAACACAGAAACGATGCCGTCACCCTCAAACCACAATACCAGCAGTGGAATAGACGCGTAGACATAATATCATAACTGTGCTTCGACATGAAAAATATGGGCACATACCAAACCAAGCTCAACATGGAAAGGCGCAAGACGTAGGCAGGGGTGATGCAATGAATGCATGCAAGCTACAATGCAATATATACACTATGCAATGGAATGTACAATGCGATCTGCTGGGGAGAATGCAATGGATGCAGTGGAAAAGGCATGTGGCCAAAACACATTTTGCCTAGGAAAGGCATGGACACATACCCACCATGTTTAACATGGAAACGGTGCCGTCACCCTCAACACTGGGTGCGTACACATAATATCATAACCGTGCTTCAACATGAAAAGTATGGGCACATACCAGACCAAGCTCAACATGGAAAGGCGCAAGTCGTAGATGGAGGTGATGCAGTGAATGCATGCAAGCTACAATGCAATATATACAATATGCAATGGAATGTTATATTATGTACAATGCATTATATACAAGGGATGCATGACATATGCACTATTTACAATGGAATGCATGACATATGCACTATTTACAATGTATGCATGACATATGCAATATTTACAATGGAATGCATGACATATGCATGTTGTTTTTGTTGTTTTTGTTTGAAATGCATGACAATAGAAAGGAAGAAAAATGCATGACAATGCATGTTTTTTGTTTGTTTTTTTTTTGAAATGCATGAAAAGTGCATGATGATGTATGTTTTTTTGTTTGTTTTTGTTTGAAATGCATGTAAATGCAAATGATGCAAATGCGTGACAACGCACGTCTTTTGAGATGCATGACAATGCACATGAGGTTGAATGTGTGACAACGCATGTCTTTCGAAATGCATGACAATGCATGTGATCTTAAATACGCGACAACTCATGTCACCTGGAATGCATGACAATGCATGTGAACTCGAATGTGCGATAACGCGCGTCGCTTGATATGCATGACAATGCATGTGAGGTGCGCATGACGATGCGACCTAAAAAATGTGCATACTAATGCAAGTATGACATTCGCATGACAATGTGAGATGTGTGCATAACGATGCGAGTGAAATGACGTATAACCAACGCGCGTTTCACGACAAGACGTTGTAACGTATGCATGTGGGGCAACTTTCGAATCTCGAAAGAAACAAAAAGGATACAAAAAGGATACACCTCGCACATATTCGAGTGCTACGCACAGAAGACACGGCACAGAGACCGGTTAAGCTTCGGAAATGCATTTTCTTGCACTGTTTTGAGCAATGGAGGCACTATCTTGAGCAATGAAGGCCCCAAACCATATCAAAGACCCAAACAAAGGTGTAGGAGGCTCACCGGCCATGAGGGGAGTCCACCGGCCACAAAATAAGGCCACCGGCCATCTATTTGGCCGACCGGCCAACAATATGGTCGACCGGCCAAAAGTGCCTGTTCGGGACAGTTTTGTCAATTCGGCATGGGTCTTTAAATATAGGGCTTCTAGCCCTCATTTCTCACTTTGCCCTAACTCGAAAATCAGTCCCCCTCCTCTCTAGGTTATTTTTCCATCTTCGATCCTCGTTTTTCCTTGGTTTTCGGGTCCGTTTCATCGTTCGATTCTCGAACTCCTTCGCGTTTCGAATACTTTGAACCGAACAAATTTCCGTTTCGGTGTCTCTTTCTCCATTTCCACCACTCGGGGCTTGTTTCCCTCGAGTTTTCCTTGATCTTTGTGCCTTTTTCGCACCCCGACCTTTCCGGCCATTTTTCACCCTCTCGGGGTTGACTTTTCATATTCTCGCCCCGTTTTCACTCTTCCGGCCATTTTCACACCCTTTTCAGCATGGCGGATGATATTCCACGAGGCGGGACTCCCCCGGAGCAGGAGATGGACCCCGAGGCTGAGCTCTTGCCCTTGAGCATTCGACCGTTCGATCCGGCGGCCTACAGGCCGGCGATCCATGTACTACCTCCCGACGGCGTTCGCCACTTCAGCAGTTTCGCGAGGGGTGTGGCGCCGGAGCTCTTACTGCGCGAGCCAGAGTCACATCTGTCCTTCGGCGCCTCCGAGGTACACTCTTCTTCGTTTTATTTTTTGCAAAGTAGAATGTATAACTGCAATAGTCGATTCTGCCTTTTAACTGTTTAACTTGGATACACCGATATACCGCATGCTGTAATTGACTATGAACATGCTTGCACCTGATATCTGTTTGAATCTAAACCTGTGTACTGACACTGTATTTTCACTGAACCACTCGAAAACACTGACACATCATATGCTGTAGTTTACTGCGGGCACATCGGCACCCGATATCTGTTTGAATCTGAACACGTGCACACACGCTATATCTGTACTGAACCACTCGAAAACACTGACACATCATATGCTGTAGTTCACTGCGGGCACACCGGCACCCGATATCTATTTGAATCTGAACACGTGCACACACGCTATATCTGTACTGATTCTGAGCACATTTAACACTGTTTTCATAATGCCGCTTCGCGACTGTTTATTTTAACCACAGGGAGATTTCCACACCCTCCAGGGGTATGGGAATGTCGCCGCACGAGGTTGGTACATGGAGTTACCTGATGCGGTTCGTCGCATCATCGACCGAGCTGGTTTCGGGACCTTCTATATGGGGCTCTCGCGCCTTACTGCGAGTAGGCTGCTCCTTGCTGCATTGGCGGAGAGGTGGTGGGACACCACCGACTCCTTCCACTTTTCTGCCATGGGAGACATAACAATGACTCCCTTCGACTTCTCGATGCTTACCAGCATCGGGGTAGGGGGTGATCCAATCCCCTTCGACACAGACATGGATGAGTGGGAGGCTGCCCAGATGTACCTGCTTGGCGTCCTACCACCTCTTGCTCGTCCAGGATTTGTGCGATATTCTTGGTTCGAGGCTCATTTTCAGATCTAGGCACCGACTACTCAGGAGAAGGAGGAGCAGTATGCTCGCGGCTTCTTGATGTTCCTGCTAGGGACCACTCTCTTCGCCGACCGGGCGAACACCGTGCCCCTTTACCTGCTGAGCGCACTGGTTGACGTGACCAGGATTCGCGGCTACGACTGGGGTGGCGCAGGGTTGGCCACACTCTATGGCTATATGAGCTCATCCTCTCGCCTCAGCAGACAGCTGCTCGGAGGCTACTGGCGGGCTTGAGAGGTATGTCTTCTTCTTCTGTTTTTTTCATTTCTGCTTTACATTCTCTGTATTCTGTACACTGCACACCCTACACAATACACTGCATATACCACTTTCTGCTTTATCTACATACTACTTTTATCTGATAAGTATACTGATATCTGTTCTGTCATACTGTAGTTGTGGGTATATGCCTACTTCCCTAGGCTTGCCCCAGTGCCAGAGGAGGAGATGCCCCCTATGATCCCATTCTCTCACCGCTTCGACGTGAGGTGCGAGCGGAGGCCTCGGGAGTCTTTCATATTCTTCCGGCGCTATTTCGGTATTTTAGAACTTGCAGTTCATTTAAGCTTCACTTTGCATTGCATTTTCAATAGCAGTAGATAACGAAAAGTATTTTGTTTGCAGATTACCTGGCAGCCGTGGGCCTCCTTGCCCATCACGGTACGAGATCGGTATGCTGGTGCCTGAGAGACTGCCCGATTCAGAGTTTTACTGGAGGGCCCCGTCTGCCGCGCCTAGTACTTGGGGGAGCGCTTCTCACGGCAGACGCTAGGTGTGCCAGAGCAAGCAGTTCCGCGGCCGCCTCCTACTCATATGAGGCATACCGAGAGGTACACTCTCGAGGAGATGGCTGATTACACGATCGGCTGGGATGCGGAGGGCTTCAGGGGCGAGGGCGACCACGCAGAGTACGTCCAGACCTACATTATGCGGCCTTTGAGCAGTGGCCGTCGAGTTGAGCGAGAGAGGCCCGCGGCACCAGCTACTAGGGCAGGAGCGGGAGCAGGAGCATCGAGGATGGCTCGGGTCCGTGGCAGGAGTGGGACTCGGAGAGGACGGGGGGCTAGTTGGCCAGCACTGCCCACGATGATGACATGTCGAGGGTAGGGTGGGGAGACTTACTAGATCCCCATCGCTCTCCCTCCGGCTGATCACGAGCTAGTCGGATTCTACGACTTGCCTCCGGTATGCACTACTGTATTTTACATCTTGCACTGTCATTTCATTTCACTTCATTTGATATTCCGCAGAATACTGATGTTTCTAATACTTTTGCAGGCTTCCTCCGAGTACACTCGCCAGTCCCTGGAGTTGACCGCCTCTGTGATGGGGATGCTCCATCGGAGCCTCGATCTACTGACCATCTATGGCATTCTGGTAAGTTCCTTCAACCGCAGTCTCAAACTTTACACAATCTGATGCATCGCACTATTAACACAACACTCGATATACGGCCTTCACGGCATTTGATACACTGCATCCCACAGACTGTTCACAGCATTACTCACGACATTCATACACTGCACTCAGTCACTGCATTCTGTACCGACATACTGCTCATAACATTCATACACTGTACTCATACACTGCATTCTGTACTGATACACTGCTCATAACATTCATACACTGTTTTGCGTAGCATACTGATGCGTTTGCCATTTGCGCTTTTCAGCCTCCATTCCAGATTCCTGCTGCAGGAGGTGCTCCAGCTGGGCCTTCTATTCCGGCTTGAGGAGGAGGGCGAGGAGGCACAGTACATCCCCGCACCAAAGCGGGGCGTACTCATGTTGGGAGTAGCTCTCGGGCACCAGTTCCCGATGATAATGAGTCCGAGGCGGAGACAAAGGCGGAGTCGGAGGCAGAGTCGTCCGAAGAGAAGACCGGAGATGACTCGGGCTCGGACTCAGATGATGGTGCTGATTACGATGCTCCTGGACCTTCGTCCAGGAAGAGGACGAGGACAGACTCATAGGCCTGAGATGATCGATGCTGATCCAGACTTTTACTGCTTTTCTTCTTTTTGCTTTCTTCAGACATTTTCCTTTTTAGCTAGTAGTTTGAGTACTTTGTACTGCCGTTGGCAGGTTTTATTTTCTTCAAAACTATGTACTTGAAAAGATGATGAAATGAAACAAACTTTTTATCTGAAAAAGTGTTACATTTGTACATTTCATACTTCGCATTGCATTGCATCATATTACACCTCAATGTAAATGAGATTGGTCTCCTGTCTGAAAATCAAACACTTGTATTGTAATAATCAGATGAGGAACCGGCCAACGGCCAAAACAACTCAAACAACCCACTGCTCATTTTGAACACACAACCCATAACACAGCGCTTGGTTTACCCGACACATAGCTCATACACACAGCTCATTTTGAACACTGCTCATTCTGAACTCAAAGCCCGTAACACAGTATTTTGTTTATTTGCACACGGCCCATTATGAACAAACAATTCAATCTTGAAAAGACGGGATACAAAGGTAGAATTTGTTGAAGCTGAAACACACTCGGACGCAATCCAGAACCCATACGTTCACTATTTCCAAGTGACCCGGGGTTGAACCCCTGTGGTTTTACAAAAGAACCAAATCATGCTTTGCACAAATGTGGAGAATGGCACAGCACTCTGAGTGCACAAAATGATTTTAGAAAAGGGTTTTCAACCGGGTATTGAGCCTACGACCGAACACAGCGAAAACGACTCAATAACGGAAAACAAAAGGTAAACAACCTAAACACGACGAGACACGCTCGGAACAACTCCAAATAAAAATCGAGACAAAACAAAAGACACGACACACAGACGTGTTACAAAGACGAGAGACCTCAGATCACAAGGAGCCAGTTTCTTCGGGTATTATTCCCACCCTTTCTTATTTGTGATTCTCACATCACTCGGCCCTCAGGCTCGGTTTTTTTTTCACTCAAAACCCTTTTGCTCACTTTTCTCTCAACTTACATCTCTCTATTCTTTAATCTCTCATTTTTCATCCCTCCCCAGATATGGTCGGTGGATAAACAAGAGGTAGTGGGTTCATGCCCAACACTGTTAGCTCACAGTTATTTTTGTTTGGTGGCGTTTAGTTGATGCCCCAGCTGAGGGAATGGAGTATCTTGATCCATTCCGATTCGTGCTTCGCACTTGGTTTGATACCTCGTTGCTCGGAGGATGTTGAGTGCTTTCAGCCTTTTGTTGTTAACCTCAGTTGTGCCCTTTTGTTGGCAGGTAGAGTGCCCTTCTAGCAAGTATGTTGACGACGGGGGAAAGACAGAACACCTGACTCAACTGCGCCCCTAGTTCATCATTTTGACCATTTTTTTTTGGTTTTTCTACTAAAACAATTTTGACCAAAATGAAAGTTAGATTAACACACTTGTTCGACTTTTGATTTGAAAATCATGCAAGTCAGGCTATGAGCACTGAAAATTTTCCTTTTTGGGTCCAAGAAAAGGTCTAGTTTTGGAAAATGAAATAATTTTCGAGAAATTAGTCAACCTCAGTAAAAATTTTCAAAAACTATTTTTGCAAACGGTCAATGCTCAACGAGCGCAGAACTTACTCTCGAGATGCACAACCTCGGATCGGAGGCAATGGAAAATTGCCCCTTGTCTGGATGGCACTGCACGGCAACGGAAAGTTGCCCCTGGTTTGAATGGCGACTCATGGCAACGGAAAGTTGCCCCTTGTCTGGACAGCGCCGCGACATTTTGTAGTCAATCCCCATTAGCGATGATCACAACCGAACTCTGGGATACAGAGAAGACGAAGATGGTCAAAACCAATATATGGACACAGTCACTTTGAAAGTGTTGGTGGCTGGACTTCAGGATGAAGTTGCCTACGTATCCCAAACATGGGAATCAAGCCTTACGTAGTTCCGGTTGTCACAACCGAACTAATCAGATTTAGAGAAGGCAAGGATGATCAAAACCATTACATGGACACACTCGATTTGGAAGTGTTTGTGGCTGGACTTCAGAATGAAGTTGCCTACGTATCCCAAACATGGGAATCAAGCCTTATGTAGTTCCGGTTAAGGTACACTCGTGTATTAACCCTCACCACGCTCTAACTTTTGCCAAGGTCGCCCTTCTGGGTTTTCAACCTTGCGAGCTATGTTTTTCTTTTCTTTTCCATTCTTTTTTGTATCTTTTCATTCCTTTTCTTTTTCATCTTTTCTGCTTCTCTTTTCTTTTGCATTTTTTTCTTCTTTTTTTCCTATCTTTTTTCCTTTTTTTGTATTTTTTTCTTGCTCTAACTTTTGCCTGGGTCGCCCTTCCGAGTTTTCGGCCCAACGAGCCTCTCAAGGGTAAAAGTGTAGGTTTGTCCATGCCAAATGGTTTTGAGATCTTGAAGTCATTTGAATCTAGGGGAGTGGTTGTTGTATTGATTTGCAGAAGATTTCATGTTTGGCTCTTTAAGCACGTCGGACATTTTTGCCCCTAGTTTGAGGGGTGCTTCTGATTTAGCTTTGCAAGCTTCTTTTGGCGACATCTGATCTTCTTGATCTAACTTTGGTGCCTCTTGTTTGAGGGCTGCTTCAAATCTGGCCACACAGGCCTTACATCGCGGTTGATCGTTGATCAGTCTGAAACCAAGGTCCAAGGTTCGAAAGCAAGGGCTCAAGTCTCGAGGTTGAGAGCGATCCTAAGCTGCACAATCTCAAGAACGATTCCACACAGGTCTCCACAGGACTGCGCAAAACATTTTGTTTTTGAAAGTTTTTAAGAAAGTGACAAATCGCTCGCGCGGAAGACAATGCGGAACCAATCTGGATCAAGTCAGGATCCTTCCCAGTACTCACACTAACAAGCATGATTTCATTCATTAAGGGCTTAGCACGCCTCTCTTTCTCTCAATTGGTCAAATTTTGCAAAACCCGAGGAATTCCTTCCTCTTCGTTTTCATCACCACAGTGTAAAAAAGGTTTTGAACAACTTAGGTCAATACAATGACTTATAGGCACAAAAGAGCAAGTAAAATGCGCTGCCGTTTCATTCTAAACTTGCTAGCACAATAGGCTCAAAGTAGCAATAGGCACGAAAACATGATAGCCGCAGCTATTTCATTCAAAACATCCGGTTGCAACTGGCTCCACAGCAGAGACAGACTCAAAAGAAAGCAGAAGAATAATTACAAAAACATGATATCCGAGGCAACAACCCTGGAATCACCTGACATTCTATACAATGGGACTGACTCAGTACAACAAGACAGACCCTTAAGCAAAAAGACTGACTCAAGACAATGAGACAGACTCAAAACAAAATCAAAGAAATGGCTCAACACCCAAGCCAGAAATTACAAAAAAACAGCACCCGCAAACGCTCAAAACAGTGCGTGCCAGACGCCACATCTGAAATACACTCAGCGCCGCCCGCAGGTGGTCCAACTTCTGATCACATACTCGTAGTATCGTCGAAATCTAACAACTCAGCAGTGACAGACTTCGCTGAGGTAGGCGGGAGGATGACCTCATTGTCAATCAAGTCCTGTACTTCATGACAAAGACGGAAACAGTTATCGATGCAATGACCGGTTTGCTGGTGGTACGCGCAGTACAAGGTAGCATCATGTGAGGGAGGGAGATTCTTCGGGAGAGGCCGAGGCTCGAGGGGTTTAAGGTGCCCCCTTTCAGCAAGGATCTGGAGCACCCTAGACAAAGGCATGTAGAGTGCGTGGAAGACTCTGCGCCCTCGGGGCAGATACTTCGAAGTCTGCTGACTTTTGCCGGACGCACTGGCAAAAGGATCGGTGGGTGCCGCCTTGACTTTTTGATCCTTTCCCGGTGCAGAGTTGGGATTGGAGGGAACTGTTCTGGCATGACGGGGCCTATCACGATTTACTGTTTGGCTGGAACTCCCCTCGGTTGGAGTAAGGAAAGCATCATCCACAGTTTTGGCCACCACTGTGAATATTTGTTGTTTATTCATCCCCCCGGCTTTGAAAGCCTCGACTGCCCACAGCAGTTGTTCAACGGGATCAGCATCTGTTCCCACTTTATTCTTACCTCTGGCCTTAACTTGATCGAGGGTTTGGGTTGCTCCATCAGGGTGGAACCCGGTTGTTGTTGACACATCATGTCCATAGCTTGAGACAGTCTCAGGTTAGCTGAGCTCGATCACAATTCGCCCCAGTAGCGGGGGCTCCTGTGGTACAAAATTCCCAACGTAGGATGTAGTTGGTGGCGAAGCCGACATTCCGTAGGCGAGATCAGCCACAGATCGCTGAAGATCACCAATCATTTCCATCAACTCGAACGTGGTGGGCTCATGAGCCTGATACAACTGGGGTTCCCAGATCGGGCACGCGGCAGGCGACCTGGGCGGATGCGGTACATAAACATTGGTTTCATTTTGTAAGATGATTCCTTGGTCTAATGCGGTTGCCATAACCATAATTTCCTCTGAACTTTGGGTCATCATAAGTCCTCTTAAACTGAACGGAGATGATGGATCAGATGTCTGTCTTGCCTCAGCAAAAGAGAACACTGGCTATTATGTACTAGATCTCTGAACTGAAAGAGAAAACACGCAGCATTTCGGCCTAATCAGAACAGACACAAGCATAACTGAATAACTGTACTCTACTACTGATCACTGTTCCCCAAAATCACTATCTTGAAAACTGAATCTGATACCCGCAGATATAATTGATTCTCAAATTCCGATACTGATGCCCTCAGGCCTAATATTTAGACTTGCAAACTGATATATACATTCCCTGTAGAGGTCAACTCAAAAAGCACATAACAAGCAAGCAAGAGCCAAAACACCCCTATGTTGGGGTAGGGTTTCCCTGTCCTATTTTGCCAGGAACTAGGGTTTCACTATGCACACAGCGGTTTCAAACAACCTATAATCGGGTTAAGCAACCTGTCCTAGTTTGGAATGGTCACTATGGATTCCGAATATGCACTAGGTCGAATGGTCGAAAGGGTGCCCCAATGACAACCGGGGTTTGTGTTCCCATCGTGGCAGAGCCCGTAACCGGTCAGCCTTATGGCACGCTCCTCGAAGTGAGCCTCCGATAAACCGTTCAGGAATAGCAGACGGCAAACACTGTGACTTAGGCGCACCAATGCACATGCAATGCAAAGAAACACATAAGTGTAGTCAAAACCAAATATCATGAGTTCGAGTCAAGTTCTCAAAGTCCCCAGCAAAGTCGCCAGAAACTGTAAACGCGCCCTCGTGGGCCTCATGCTACAGTTCAGACTTGATTTGTGTCGGTTCTTGATCTGATCTCGCAATATGCAATGCGACATTGATAAATCACCAAAGAGTCCAGATCCGGCAAATCGTTTTGGAAAACAGATTTTTTAAAAGAAGTGCCAAACATGGACTGCTTTGCCAGATACAGAGTCGCCACCTAAATATTTTTTATGGGGAAATTTAGGAAACCCTGACTCATTTGCCTAAGGCCACATGTCCGTCATCACCAAAGTTGCCTCGGCTCGGGAACTTGGGTACGATTGGGGAAGGTCAGCTATGAGCACCCCCGCTCACCCGATCAAAGATCGGCCTCTACTAACCATGATATCTAATTTTGAAAACATTATGCGTTCTTATTCCGGTTAATTAGCTAGTCTTACTATGTGATGTGCACAACACAAAAGTATAGACTAGCTCGCCTAATTTGGAACAAAGCATTGCATATCCGCTCTTTTGAAAGACAATTTGAAATTTGCTACTCGCAAGTAGGCTAAAACACGGATTTCAACGAGTTGTTCCAACTCAAACAATCCCACCTTCACCCACAGGCATTCAAGCAATTTACATCACATAAGCATATAGCCACATGGTAAGCATGCTGTTATGTTAACATTCACACTCATGCGAGATGCTAAAGCGTAAAAAGCTTACCGAGTACTCCGAGCCAAAACAAAAGAACTTGTTAGCAATCAATGTATGATCCAAGTCCATGTTAAGTGGCTAATGCATCGCATACAAAATGCAACTAGAATAGGCTCGGCTAACCCTAGAATGATATGTGAAATGCACGGATAACATGTATTCAACTTAGATTTGAAATACTATGCAGTTAGCATGATGCGCCGAGCCCGCTGCATGCAATACAAATGAATGGATGCACGCATGCATAGCATAAGGTATGCCAAATTAAAACATGCCCTAATACTAACCATCCAAAGCAGGTAAGTAAAAGGGAGAAAGAAATGGGGGTTGGAAGACATGCACACATGCACCCACACTTATTACAAATTCGCCCTCGCTCGGAGGGACCAAAAGAATAATACAATTTAATTAACTAACAAGCTAATTAAATAATTACAGACCAATTAATTAGTTAAGCAAATTAACTAAGCTAATAAAGCGGTAAAACAGCCTCGGGAAGAGGGCCCAATGCACGCATGCTCGACTCCGCTCGGAAATCCAACGCCATGCACAAGCTGCCTTTGTTTACCCTGCTCTGCTCCTCTGAAAATTGCAAAATTCCCAAGGAACACTCTCTGAACACTGTGGAGGGTCACCGGCCAAGGGGGAACACCACTGGCCAAAGGTAAGTGGCCATCGACCACAAATGAAGCCATCGGCTATAAATGGATGGCCGGTCGGCACTAAATGAGGTCGGTCGGCCATCTCTGCCTGCAGAATTCTGCTTTGACAGCAGCAGAGGGCAAAACATGGCATGGCAATGCATTTCAAACAAATGTTTGCACCAACCACACTCCTTATCATATTCATGACTCAAAGGAGCTTGGTAGTCGGCCCTCGGACCATCAATCGCGCATTTCAATGCGTGATGGCCCAAGAAGCCAAGTTGCGCATTTTAATTTCAAATGAAATGCAAACCAACTAAACAAATAAGGCCCAACCTCTATCACTTGATCAAGAGACAAGGCATGCATGCCGAGTGCGACCTAAGCATACGAGCTAAATATGCAATATGAGCATGCAAGCAAGTAATGTACACTAGGCACACAACCTAAGCAAACAAGCATGCGAAGTATGCAAGCTAACAATCCTGCAAATGATATGTGACAACATATCAAGCAAACATGTGACAACATGTTAAGTAACCACAAGAGGGATGCATGCCAAATGCAACACAACTTCAAACATGCAACAACATGCCATGGGCCGAATATGTGACAATATGCAAGGCAAATGCACACACAAGCATTCATGCACACAATGGTCCAAAATTTCAGCATGAGGGAGTCACTTTTTAAGCCCAAAACAGTGGCTAAAATGTTAAGTACATGAAGGCAAATGTACATACAAGCATGCATAGATACATGGTTCACGACTTAAGCATAATGAAGCAACTTTTAAGCACACTTAAAAGGGACAAACTGGACTAATGGCATGCATATTAAGCTCTGAAAATCATGCTATAAGAGGTTCTAAACCAACTAAGCAAAGCAAGCATATCATGCAACCAAGCCTAAAGCCTAAGGCTCACCAAAGAGGCATTGAACTACACTTAGCAAGGCCAAACATGGCATGATTTAAACAACTAAAATCAAAGTTTTAGCATGTCAAAATGAACCTCAAAACCCACTTAGATGGCATCTAAATGACTTACACATGGAAGCATACACAAATGTCCAAACATGGAGCATAGGACAACACCGTTTTAAAGCATTAAAGGAGCATCAAATGCAAGCATACGAGCATGCTAAATGGACTAAAATGATGCTATAAGTGCTGCCAAACCACTAAAAGAAGCCAAACAATGCATGCTCAACACTCACACACCCGATGCTAGCAAGCCAAAATGCAAGGTGGCTATACAAAACATGTCAAGCATGGCCAAAGCAATTAAAAATAGAGCTAAAGCATACTAAAACATGGATAAAAGCTTCACAAAGCTAGGCCAAAACAAGTGAGCATGGTAGTCTAAATGCTAGGCACATGTTAAGGCGATTCATGGCATTACAAGACAAGTATGCAAGACAAGCATGGTGTGTCTAAACCAAGTAAAAATAGTGCTATATCATGGCAAAAAAAACACAAATAACACTTAAGACATGGCCAACATGAACTTAAAAATGGTGCTCACACATGAGGCTAAAATGGCACTTTTTGAAGGCAACAAGGAGAGGGGATGGCCCTCTCCTTCTTAGGACCTTAAGACACCATCCTCACCACTAAAATCCCTCAAGATCTCAGTGGTGAGGAGGCCCAAACAAGGTGGTCCCAGAGCTCACCAAAATAGCACAAAATGGGGGCCAAACAAGGCCTAAGAGGGGTCAAACAATCCCAAACACCAAAACAACCTTAAACAACTATTTTAAGCAAGTAAAAACAGAACTTTTATATGTTATATACTAAGCTTAAAACAGCAAGCAAAGAAGGCTAAAAGCCTATGCAAGAATGGGGAATAAAGGGCAAGGTTCTTACCCTTGAAGACTTTCTTCAAGAACAATGCTCCAGCAGCTTCCTCAAGCTTGAATCCACCCAAGAACTCCAAGAACAACCCTTTAATGCCTCAGCAACTAAAGGTATAGTGTAACACTAGGTGTTTGTGCACAAAAGTAAGGACAAACACACACTTATACACAAAGAGAGGAAGATATAGAGATAGAATAGATACACTATGCTAACCCTAAAACCAGACCTCTGGAGCTTTTTTTTGTAACCCTTGGGGAGGGAGGAGAAGGCCTCCCTTTATAGAGGATAATGCTTGCAAAGCTTACAAAACAAGCTAAGCAAGAGTGAAATCCCTCCATACACGTGTATGGAGGGGGTGCAAAGTGTATGCCACCTAGCAAAGCTGGCATAAAAATATCTGCAAAAGCAGATGCACAGTGGTCGGCCAGCCAAAAATGCCAAATTGGCCAAAACAAAGGTCGGCCGACCACAAAGAGTGCCAGCCGGCCAAACATTTGGCCGATGGCAACAAAACAATGGCCGGTGGCCTCAAGCCATGGCCGGTGATGTGTGGGGATGGCCAACAAGCCATTCCCTGCCCCTCAAAAGCAAAACACAAGTGTTTGGTGCAAAACCAAACACAAAACAGTCGAGTCGCGAGATCCTGAGGCAAGGCGCATGGCCAAGGCCTCCGGGAACTCAAGACGAACACAAACACGGATGATCACCGAGTGTTCAAACGGTGACGTCCAAGTCTTGAGGACGGTCAAAAATGGGGTGTCTACAACTACGTCTGCATAAAACCTGAAAGAGTTCATTTCTCGCTCGAGCGAAGACTTCGTGGCTCGAGCAAAGGCACTTATGGAAATCACGCAAGATAAGCTTCTCGCTCAGCGAGCTTCAGAATCGGATTTCTATAAGTAGTTCGTTTTCTCCAAAATTAGGATTACTTTTCCAGATATACTTTGAGGTTTTCTTGTGGAGAGATTTTTGTGAGTTTTTCCTTGATGTTTTGAGAGAGTTCTTCACTTATGATCTAAGATACATACATAAGGAGTTTGTTACTTTATAATTCAAGAGAGTTCTCTTCGGTGGATTCTGAAGATTCAAACGTAGAGTTTCAAAAGGCGTTTAATTCTGTACGTAGTCGTTAATTCGACAAGTGAAGTTGTGGATTCAACTTCAGGTGAATCAGTTCCGAGACGAAGGCTTGGTGAAAGAGTTACAGAAGATTCAAAGGCAAATTGACTGAGTTGGGTAATTTGTGTATTATCTTTGTAATCTTTCTTTCTTTAGTAGTGGATTGATTAGTGGCGTTTCGCCCGTGGTTTTTTATTACAATTGAAGGTTCTTCAATTGTGATTTTTTCCACGTAAAAATCGTTTGTGTCGATTTATTGTTTATTCATAAAACAACAATCTAAATCACTTTCGTAAGTGCTTGTTGATTTGGATTGAGTGTTTTAAATTTTTGGGAATTGGAATATTTAAATCCTGATCTAATCACGAATCACTTAGGATTTTCAATTGGTATCAGAGCAGGTCACTCTTTGTTTTATCAAAAACTATAGGAGTGTGATTTTGTGTGACTAGTGATATGGATTCTATTCATGAAGGTAACTCGACTCATAGACCTCCTTTACTCGATGGTACAAACTATTCTTATTGGAAAGTCGTATGAGAGCGTTTTTAAAATCCATCGATGAGAAAGTTTGGCACTGCGTGATCTATGGGTGGAGTGAACCTACTGTCACCATTGATGGTGTTGATATTCCTAAACCCCTTGATAAATGGGACACAACTGATTACCAAAACTCGAGTTGGAACAGTAAGGCTCTCAATTCCCTGTTTTGCTCCGTCACACCTGAAGAATTTCGTCGTATCTGCACGTGTGAGGTAACAAAAGAGGCTTGGGACATTCTTGAAACGATTCACGAAGGTACTACCTCTGTCAAAAGGTCAAAACTTCAACGTCTCACCTCCGCCTTTGAAACCTTTTTTATGCACGAAGATGAGACGTTTGATGATTTCTATGCAAAACTTAGTGATATCGTGAATTCTTGTTTCACACTCGGGGAAAAAATCCCAGAAGCCAAAGTTGTTGGAAAAATTTTGAGGTCTTTACCCGAGATGTTCCAATCAAAAGTGACAGCTATTGAGGAGGCTCAGAATGTTGATACCCTCAAGCTTGATCAATTGGTTGGAAACTTGCAGACTTATGAAGCCCACCAGATTTCAAAGAAAAAACAAAAAGATAGTGTGACCTTCACTAGTGCTCATGAGACTGCAAAAACTCCGAAGACTGAATTTGATTTAGAGTCTGAGATGACGGCTATGTTTACTAAACAGTTTAAAAAAATTTTGAAGAAAAAGAAACCTAATTTCAGAGACCCTATTTCAAAAGACAAGAGTAATGAAAAACCCAAAACTTTTCCACCAAAATTTGCTCCAAAAATTGAAAAGAAGATTGTAAAGGGGCAAGGGGTCAAGTGTATGAATGTCAAGGGTTTGGTCATATTGCCCTTGAATGCCCTTTGAAAAAGAACCGAAAGAAAGTCTACACTATGACGTGGGATGATGAAAGCGGGTCGGAGCAAGAACCCGAAGAACCTGAATCCGGTGAAGACGGGGATAGTGCTTTCATGGCTTTTTGGTCCTCTTTCGCTCAACCGCTTCCAAAGCCATCGGAATTAGCTCGTGGTCAGAACCTGCATCATGCTCCCACCTTTGATGGGAGTAACTACCTGTATTGGAAGATCAGAATGAAAGCTTTTCTGAGAGCTTTTGACCCAGAAGGTTGGCAAGCCATTGAAGAAGATACAGAAAGTGTAGACAATCCAGTCAATTAGAGAGCCCTGATTACTATTCGTGGAGCAATTTATGATAAAGAACAGCAACGAGTTGTTCACTGCACAAAGGCTAAAGATGCATGGGAAATTCTGAGCCAATTCCATGAAAGAGGAGATTCACCTTCCCCACTATCCAGCAACTTCCCTGTCTTAGTTGCCAGATTGGATGAGGTCAAGGAGAATGAAGAGCAAAAAGAGGATGATGAAACATCTGAAGACAATGATGAGATCAATGGCGATGAACTACAACAAGCTTACGAAAAGCTGTATGGAATCCCTGAGTTTGTCCAAAATCAACGACAAACTCTCTCTTAAGCTCAAAACATGTGAGAGTGAGAATGTCAGGCTAAAAGGAGAACTTGTAGCAGCAAAACAGAATGTCATCAAGATCTTAAGTGACAGGCAAGACTTATGTGGAAAACTTTTATCTTGTGAAACTGAAAGGAATGAACTTCTTAAAGTGTATTCCATATATAAAGAAAAGCTTGAAAGCTTTGAGATGTCACAAGCTGCATTGGAAGAGATAGTCTGTCAGAAAGATGAATAACTCCGTATTGCTAGAGCAACAATTGCCATGTGGAACAAAGGTTCCAAATCTCTAGAAGACATCCTCGGGTCTCAACAAATGGGTTGTGACAAAAGTGGGCTAGGCTATGGTACGACAGCTCACAAGGGACAGGCCTCTACCTCACATAACCTGAAGACCCAAGCAAAGGGAAAGTTGAAGGTAAACCAGGATGATTCCTCTCTTCATCTACCAAAAGTGGGTAAGATCAACAAAAAGGAGGTAAAACCTATTTTTATTTGTCATCACTGTGGTAGGTATGGCCACATTCGTCCTTATTGCTATGAATTGTTTGGTAAGGTGTTCAAAAGGGTAGAAATTCAAATACTTTTTGGGTTAGGAGACAACCTTACATGTCTAGGCGGAATACCAAGATTCATGAGGGTGTTCACAATGCCAAGACATTGACCAAGACCAAAAAGATTTGGGTGAGAAAAGATGATTTGACTTGTTTAGTTGCTCACACTACCCTAAAAGCACGTGACTCACACATGTGGTATCTTGATAGTGGTTTCTCTCGTCACATGTCCGGTAACAAATCCTACTTCACCTCCCTTGAAAAATATGAAGGAGGAATTGTTACCTTTCGAGATGGCGGCACTTCTAGAGTCATTGGTAAGGGCTCTATAAGTGTTGCTGGTCTTCCCAAGCTCGAAAATGCTCTTCTTGTTGATGGTCTGAAAGAAAATCTTTTGAGCATTAGTCAAATGTGTGATTCCTATCATGAAGTATTGTTTTCAAAAAATAAATGTGAAATTTTGGATAAAAAGGGAAATGCTGTCTTGCATGGGGTTCGCACATCTGATAACTGCTATGGGATTGTTACAACTAATTATCTCACCTGTCACTCTGCCATCATAAGTAACATTGATTTGTGGCATCAAAGATTAGGTCACATGAATTTCAAAGACCTAACTAAG
>JAPPVO010000036.1:40034150-40109469 GCA_030407325.1 Camellia japonica | reverse complement strand
ACACATTGCTTGCATACGTGCATTGCTTTACTTACACTTGCATTGCTTACATACGTTGCTTTCTACTACACATTGCTTGCATACGTGCATTGCTTTACTTACATGTGTTCAAGTTCCTTTCTATACACATTGCTTGCATACGTGCATTGCTTTACTTACATGTGTTCAAGTTCTTTTCTATACACATTGCTTGCATACGTGCATTGCTTTACTTACATGTGTTCAAGTTTCTGTACACATTGCATGCATACCGCATGCTTTACTTACATGTGTTCAAATTTCTATAACACATTGCATGCGTTGTTGCGTTATGCTTTACTTACATGTGTTCAAATTCATTCATACACATTGTGCACGTTGTCGCGTGTTCTTTACTTACATGTGTTTGTGCCTTCACAGCATTGTTATGCTTCCCACTTGCTTTGCGTTGTCACGCACTTTCAATTGCATTAATGTGCATGTTGCTAACAATATTGTACCTGTTAAGTTTTCTTTCTTTTTCAGGCACGATATTGTATGTACGGTTCATTTGAAGCTGGCACAACCAGACGAACCGCACAGGTATTGTATTCTCCGCGTGAAACGTAGCGAGAATTACATGATTCTCTTACACTCTCACTGCATTGTAGTGTATTGGTGTATGCTAGCTTAAAACTGTTGCATTGTTATGTTTCGTTACAGCTTTCTTGCATGATCATATAAGTTATGCTCGGCTTCTTGCATTGTCGGTTGCATTTTGCCCCTGCCTTCGGGCACATATCTTTATCTGCAGCATGTATGCTTTTGTCCAAGTCTTCGGCCTTGTCAAAAATGGGTCGTCTCTGGGCTTTGACAATCACTCTCGTCATTGTTATGACTTTTGAGTTCTGTCAAAGAGGGGCAACTGTAGACACCCCATTTTTGACCATCCTCAAGACTTGGACGTCACCGCTGGAACACTTGGTGATTACCCATGTTCGTGTTTCCTTTTGAGTTCCCGGAGGTCTCGGCTACGCGCCTTACTTCAGGATCTCTTAACTCGACTGTTCTGTGTTTGGTTTTGCACCAAACACTTTGTTTTTTTTGTTTCTGAGGGTAGAGAGTAGCTTGTTAGCTACCCCTGACACCCACCGGCCTTGGCTTGAGGCCACCGGCCGTGTCTTCTTCCACCGGCCATTGGTGAAATATACAATTGGCCGGTCGGCATTTGGTGTGGTCGGCCGGCCATCTGTTTGGCCGATGGCATCCTTTTCTGGCCGGTAGCACCTTTTTGCCTTTTTCAGGCATAATGCATGCCAGCTGTGCCAGCTGGAATGCATTGACCCTCCTCCCTATGCACGGGTGTGGCTGTTTTGCACCCTTTGCCCCTTTTTTTTTTGCACCCTTTGCTCAAGCTTCTTGAGGAAGCTTGACCCCTTGTCTTAGCTTCCTCAAGAAGCTTGCACCTTTGGGTTAGCTTCCATTGGAAGCCTTGACCCTCTTGACCCTTCTCATTTAGCTTCTTTGAGAAGCTTAGCACCATTTCATTGTCTATATAAGAGACCACCCCCCTCCTTTGTCTTGGTTGAGCAAAAACCAGAGGAATATACATATATACATCTGAGATATACCTTCTCTCTCTATATCTCCCTCTCTCTCATCATTTGTGTGTGTTTGAGGGTCTTAAAGTGCATTTTCTCCTTAGTTTTGCACACAAACACACACTACTACACCATACTTCGACTTTGAGAGGCTTTGAGGGTTTGTTCTTGAGGTTTTGGACTGGTTTTGATCAAAAGAAGGAGGCTGCACTTGCTGTTCACCAAGGGTTCTTCAAGGGTAACTCTTTTACTTTAGATTCCCCAATCTTGCACTAGACTTTTGTCTATCTTGCTTATTTTTTTAGACTTTGTGTATAACTGAAAAAAGTCTTGTATTTGCATGCTTAAGATACTTCATTAAGGTTGTTTTGGTGTTGGGGGTCGACCTCCCTCTCTTAGGCCTTGTTTGGCCCCTTTTGTACTTCCATTGTTAAGCTTTGGTTACTGGTGTATTGGCCTTCTCACCACTGAAATCCAGTGGATTTTCAGTGGTAAAGAAGAGGTTTTGAGGTCTTGTATAGGGGAGGGACACCCCTCTCCTTGGTCTCTCTTTTGTCCATATTTTTGGCTCATAATGGTAGCATGCATGAGTAGTTGTCTTTGGCTCCATTTCAGAGGTTTTTGTATGTTATTGGGTCATATTATGTCTCTGTTTTTGGTCGGATTAATGGCCCCTTTCATGCTTGATATACTTGCTTTGTATTTCCTCATTTTGCCTAGAAATGCATCTAGCCATTAGACCATCATGCTTGCATTTTTTTGCCTAGCTTTGTGAAGCTTTTTGTCATGATTTATCATGCTTGAGGTCTGTTAGGTGCTGGTTTGGTCGTATTTGATATGCTTTGTATGGCCCCTTTGCATTCTAGCATGTTGGCATCGGGTGTGTGTGTCATTAGCATGCATTGGCTAGGCTATTCCAGTGATTTGGAATCACTTACCATGCCATTTCAGTCCTTAATCCATGCTTGTATGCTTGCATTCATTATCCCTTTCATGTCTTGAAGAATTGGTCTTTCATGTCTAGGAATGGGTCATTGTGCATGGCTATGTGTTTGAAGCTTTAAGCTGCCATAACAGTGGGTTTTGGGGGCTCATTTTGCATGTTAAAACTCTGTTTTGTATTGAAAAGTTCATGCCATAAGTGTTTGGGGTAGTTGTAGTAGAATGCTCCTTGTCTTGGGCCTATTGGTATGCATGCTTGCATGAGCATTTGTCCACCATTTTGGGCATTTTGGTCACTGTTTTGGGAGTGGGCTGAGGTCTGCCCTTTGGGTTTTAGGTCCACCATTGCATGATCATGTTGCATTGCTTTGGTTTCATGTTTGCATTATATCATACTTGCATGCTTGCATATTATTGGCTAGTTGCATTTCATGTCTTAGTTTACATGTTAGATTGCATTGCATTGCATCTTATATGCCTAGCATTGCACATTTGCATGTTTAGTTTGCATCACATTTGGCATGTTTTGCATCTTAGCCTCATGTTGCATCTTTGAGCCAAGTTTATATACATGCATTGCATTGTTTGGTTTGGGGTGTCAAACCAAACTTGAGGGGTGAGGAGTGTTCGTACTCCAAGTGACGAAACACATTTCAGCCCTCGGTAGCCAATGCCCTTGACTTCAACATGATAGGGTGTTGGCACTCATCTCCTTTTGTTGCATGCATTTACATCGAATTGCAAAACTTGGCCTCTTAGGCCATCATGCATCAAAATGCACAATTGATGGCCCGAGGGTCGAGGGTCATGCCCCCTTGAGTCCATTGCATGATAGGGAGTGTGGCCATGCTTACATTTGCTTGAAAATTCCATGCCATACACTGCTTGCCCTCTGTTGCTGTCAACTGCAGGATTCTGCAGCAAGAGATGGCCGGCCGGCCACATACAGTGCCGACCGACCATCTGTGGCTGGCCGGTGGCCCAACATTTGGCCGACAAGAATGTTCCATGGCCGGTGGTGCTTTGCACTGGCCGGTGGTATTCCAGAGTGATCAGGAAGTGGTTCAGAGGTGCCCCAGGAATTTTCACAGTCTTCAAAGGAGCTGGGCAGTGTAAACAGAGGCAGCAATGCTATGGCAGCGAGTTTTCGGGCAAGACGAGTCAAACATGCATCATTTGCGCATCCCGAGGCAGAGCTGTGGCAGTCTCTTTAAGCTTCACATTTTATTTTGTAATTAATTTGTTAATTAATGAAGGGTCTGTAACAATTAATTAGCTAGGATAGTTGATTTGTTATTTGGCCTGTATATTCTTTTGATCCCTCTGAGTGAGGGCAATTGTGTAATAAGTGTGCGTGAGTGTGTGTATGTCTTCCAACCCCCACTTCTTTCTCCCTTTTATTTACCTGCTTTCAATGGTTAGTATTAGGTCATATTTGAACTAGCATACCTTATGCTATGCATGCGTGCATCCATACATTTGTCTTACATGCATCGGGCTCGGCACATCATGCTAACTGCACTTGTATTTCAAATTCCAAGTTGAGTACTTGTTAGTTGCAGCATTTCACATGCCATCTTTAGGGTAGCCGAGCCTGTTCTAGCTACATCATGCATGTGTTGCATTAACCATCTTAACATGAACTAGGGTCATGCATATGATTACTAACTAGTTTCTGTTTTGGCTTGGAGTACTAGGTAAGCTTTTATGCTTCAGCATACCGCATGCGTGCGAATGTTAACATAACAGCATTACCATGAGGCTAGTTGCTTATGTGATATAACTGCTTGGATGCCCGTGGATGGAGGTCGAATTACTTAAATTGGAATAATGCATTAAAACTGCGAGTTTTAAAGCCCACTGGATAGTGGCAAAACCATCTTTTCTAAAGCCCACTCGAGGGTGGCAAAACCTGCATTTTAGCCTACTTGCGAGTAGCAAACCATTTTCAAAACAAACATGAAATGTTTTGTTCCAATTTAGGCGATTTGGTCTATACTTGTTTGCTGCGCGCATAACATAGTAATTCTAGGCTAATAACCGGAATAAGAGCGCATAATGTTTTCAAAACAAGATATCATGGTTAGTAGAGGCCGATCTTCGGATCGGGCGAGAGGGGGTGCTCATAGCTGACCTTCCCCAATCGTACCCAAGTTCCCGAGCCGAGGCAACTTTGGTGATGACGGACACGTGGCCTTAGGCAAGCGAGTCAGGGTTTCCTAAATTCCCCCATTAAAAAAATATTTAGGTGGCGACTCTGTATCTGGCAAAGCAGTCCATGTTTGGCACTTCTTGTCTAAAAATCTGTTTTCTCAAAACGATTTGCCAGATTTGGACTCTTTGGTTCAGATTAAGAACCGTGACACAAATTGAGTCCGAACTGTAGTAAGGCCCTCACCCGGGGCGCGTCTACACCGGGTCCCCGCTCGAGCGCAAAACTCTCTGCTCGAGCGTCACACTCAAACTTATGCTTGAGTGTCAAAATGCCCGCTCAAGTGTCCAACACTGCAGAGGAAATACTGGGAGATGGAAAATCACGCTCGAGCGTCAAAACACCCGCTCGAGCGGAGAAGCAACAACGAAGGGCCCGCTCGAGCGTCAAAAGCTCCGCTCAAGCGTGAAGGCAAAAATCTGGGCAACTACTCTTGGTTTCTAAGCTCAACCCACCTGTAACAAACCTGCCCAACACATCCTATAACTCAAATACAAAGTACGAAAGGATGCAAACAAGATATAAACAACTACTAACATCTCACGGCAACAAGTCCGGATCACTGTACAATAAGGAGTAAAACTCGGGATCGCTATAACCTCTCCCCCTTAAAGAATTTCGTCCTCGAAATTAAACACAAGTTTTTCAAAAAACAGGTTGTTCTCCATTCCCAACCATATTACAACATAACACTAAACATTCCGACCCATTACCAGTCAATCTCATCTCTTGCCAAGAGGCAATTCACATCATGTATAACAACCTGCATTATCAACATGCATTTCTCTTTTCAATTTCAACCATTTCATATCATAACTAATGTTCATGATACATTTCCAATTCTACAATACTCAACATATGCAATGTTATATCAAATTTCCATTTTGAGGCAAGTTCCAAAACACTTCCATTAAACCAAAACATAGACCATGTTTTACAACCTAAGATATATTCAATACTCTTAAGGTTCAATAATACAACAAAATATACAATACATGCTCAAACATCCACAAATAGATCCGGATATTTCTCTCGGACCTCCAACTCACGTTCCCAAGTGGCTTCCTCCACTCCGTGATGCTTCCACAAGACCTTCACTAGGGGAATGGTCTTGCCTCGCAAGACTTGCTCCCGCCTATCCAAGACCCAGACCGGTCTCTCCTCATACGAGGCATCCTCATCTACCTCCAAATCGGTCCAATCCAACACATGCGATGGATCTGGCTCATACTTCCGAAGCATACTCACATGAAACACGTCATGAACTCCGGACAACTGCAGCGGCAAAGCTAAACGATAGGAAACCTCGCCAATCCTCTCAAGGATCTCAAAAGGACCAATAAACTGAGTGGATAACTTCCCACTCTTCCCAAACCTCATCAATCCCCGCCTAGGTGATATCTTTAGAAAGACATGATCACCCACCTCAAATACCAAAGGTCACCTCCTACGGTCGGCATAAGATTTTTGACGACTCTGGGCTATAACAAGCCTCTTACGGATAAGCTCAACTTTCTCCGTCGTTTCCCTTACCAACTCCGGACCCAATAAAGGTGCATCACCTACCTCGGCCCAACAAAACTGGAGACCTACACGGTCGGCCATACAAGGCCTCAAACGGTGCCATACCGATTTAGACTGGAAACTGTTGTTGTAGGCAAACTCCACCAAGGGCAAGTGCCTCTCCCACGTCCCACTAAAGTCAAGGACACAACCTCGAAGCATATCCTCAAGGATCTGAATAGTACGCTCAGACTGCCCGTCAGTCTGAGGGTGATAAGCCGTGCTAAAGGTCAACTTAGTACCCAAGGCACTCTGCAAACTCTGCCACAACCTGGCAGTAAAACGAGGATCTCTATCTGAGACGATCGTCACTGGGACCCCGTGCAACCTCACTATGTCCCGAATATACAAGTCGGCAAGATGATCTACCGAATCTCTCACGCGCATAGGGATAAAGTGCGCCGACTTAGTCAACCGGTCTACAACCACCCAGATAGCATCACTACCCCGCTGAGTCCTCGGAAGACCTACAACGAAGTCCATAGTGACATGCTCCCACTTCCACTCGGCAATAGGCAAGGGTTGTAACAAACCCGCTGGCCTCCGATGCTCGACCTTCACTTGCTGACAAGTAAGGCACTTCGACATGAAAACTGCAACATCTCTCTTCATACCCCTCCACCAAAACTGGCGCTCCAAATCACAATACATTTTGGTGCCTCCCGGATGCACCGCAAGGCGTGAATGGTGAAACTCTCGGAGTACCTCCTCTCGGTAGGACTCCGGCACAAACAATCGGTCTCGGTATCTCACACTCTGGTCGGGATACTCAGACAAACCCTTCTCAACCTTCCCACTGGAGATCTTCTCTCGGAGGGATTCTACCTCAAGGTCACCTCTCTGTGCCACTAACACTCTAGTCACAAGTGTAGGCTGCGCAACACAGAAAACAAGGCCGCAACCTCAACAGATTCGCTCAGAAGCAAATCAAACTCACCAAGTGCACCCAACATCTCCCACTCCCGGATGGCTATACAAGCTATATCACCTATGGATTTCCTGCTAAGGGCATCGGCCACAACATTGGCCTTCCCCGGATGATAGTGCAACTCGAAGTCATAATCCTCAATAAACGCCATCCACCTCCTCTGCCTCAAGTTCAAGTCTTTCTGTGTAAACAGATATTTCAGACTCTTGTGATCCGAGAACACCTCGAATCTCTCACCATAAAGGTAGTGCCTCCAGATTTTCAAGGCAAAGATCACCGCTGCTAACTCTAGGTCATGTGTAGGGTAATTTTTCTCGTGAATTTTCAACTGACGCGAGCCATAGGCAACCACTTTCCCCTCTTGCATCAACACACAACCCAAACCCTCTCGTGAGGCATCACAATAGACTGCATAACCCAACCCTCTCTCCGGAATAATCAAGACCGGAGCGGTGGTCAATCTAACTTTAAACTCTTGGAACGACTTTTCACAAGTCTCACTCCATACGAATTTGACTCCCTTCCGAGTCAGTCTAGTCAACGGTGAAGCTAACTTGGAGAAATCCTTCACAAACCGGCGGTAATACCCAGCTAATCCCAGAAAACTGCGGATCTCAAACACACTCTGAGGCTAATGCCCAATCTTGCACTGCCTCAATTTTGGATGTATCAACAGACACCCCTTCCCCAGAAACCACATGGCCTAAGAACTTGACTTCTCCTAGCCATAACTCACACTTCCCAAACTTGGCATACAACCTATGGATTCTAAGTAACTCTAGCACCACTCTCAAGTGTTCCTCGTGCTCCTCCTCAGAAGGCGAATAGATAAGAATGTCGTCCACGAAAACGACTACAAAACGATCTAAGAATTCCCGGAAGATCCGGTTCATCAAATCCATAAAAACTGCCGGTGCATTGGTGAGCCCAAATGGCATCACCAGAAACTCATAATGGCCATACCGCGTACGGAATGCCGTCTTCGGAATATCCTCCTCCCTGACCCTCAACTGGTGGTAACCCGATCTCAAGTCTATCTTAGAGAAACAACGGGAACCCTTCAACTGGTCAAACAAATCATCTATACGGGGCATAGGGTACTTATTCTTGACCGTAGCCCGATTCAACTTCCGGTAGTCGATACAAAGTCTCAAGGCACCATCTTTCTTTTTAGCAAAGAGGGCCGGTGCTCCCCACGGCGAAACACTAGGGCGAACAAAGCCCTTATCCAGCAACTCCTGGAGCTGAATCTTCAACTCACTCAACTCAGCTGGGGCAAAATGGTAAGGTGCTATAGAAATCGGCGCCGTGCCGGGCACTAAATCAATAGAGAACTCAATCTCACGGTGAGGTGGCAAACCAACGAGGTCCTCGGGAAAGACATCCGAATACTCACAAACCACTCTCGGCAAAACAATCTGGGTCTCATCACACTCACCACTCGAAAAGCTAGCAAGTAGACCACTAAGCTCACTCCGCCCTCGCGGATCATACACCGGTGGCAACACACTACCGACCCGATCCCCCAAGAAATGAAAACACTCCCGCTCAAGGTAACTTGTGACCCTCTGGCAGTAGCAATCAATAACAGCCCGGTATGACGATAGCCAGTCCATACCTAGAATAACATCAAAACCTTCATGGGCATAACTACAAAAGGAAATGGAAGCCGATGGTCGGCGACCTCTATATCACAACCTCTACATCCGTGCTTCAAAATCAATTCACCCCCAAGAGGTGATACAACACATATAGGAGATGCTAATTGTGCCAACTCCAATTCCAAAACAGATGCAAATGCAGCAGATACAAAGGAATGAGACGTACCCGTATCAATCAATACACTAGCTACCGAGTTGCAAAATAGAAAGGTACCTCTCACAACTGATGGAACCGATACCAGGTCCTGCACGGTAACAGCATACACGTGCCCAGTAGGCCCCTGATCCACCTGCTCACCCCTCGGAGCATACGACTGCTGCACAAACTAGGACGATGAAGCCCCCTGATTGGCCCTCGAGGCCCGCACTGACTGAGCTGGCTGAAGACTCTGCCTCTGCCCAGATGCACCAGACGTGCCACTCAACTGCGGTCAAAACCTCTTCAGGTGCCCCGCCTGACCGCACTGATAACAAGACAGTGGCTGACCCCTGCCCTAACTCTGCCTCTGCGGTCTAGGTGAAGATGAAGCAGCTCTCTGACCTCCTCCCCTCTGTGGGCAAACCGAAGCCTTGTGGCCCAGCTGACCACACTTGTAACATGTGAAATCCCCCTGATTGCCTCTCCTCGAGCCTGCACTCGGCACTAGAAAGGTCGATCTAGCAACACCACCCTGAGACTGCTGAGGGTTAGCATCTCTCTGTCTCCTGCCATCACCCTAACCATCCTGGCTCCTCTTGGAGCCCCTCTGTCCCCTCTCCTCCTGCATCATGATCTCCATATGGGCTGCTGCATCAACCAAGCGCCCATAGTCTCGGATCATAGAACCACCTACTCTCATCTTGAGGCCGCGCCTCAACCTCTTCTCAAACTCGATACAGCGGCATTCCTCGGACGCCACAAGTTCAGGTGTGACCTTGGACAAGCTGGTAAAAGCAGCCTCATACTCGGCCACTGAAGAACTCAATTGCAAAAGCTGGCAGAACTGATCTCTCAGCTTCTCTCTGACTGCTGAAGACAAGAACTTCTCTTGGAAAGCACCCACAAAAGCCTCCCAAGTGCCATCCAAACGACCCTTCATGAATTTCCACCACTGACCCGCATCCCCCTTCAGCTGGAAAGATGCCAAGGTCACTTTCAATGCTCCGTCCTCAATGCCAAGCATCTCGAATGTCTTACTCATCTGCTCCAACCACTCGTCCGCCTTAAGTGGCTCTCTTGGATCTCCAACAAACTCGTCCGAGTTAGACCGGAAGAACTCCCTCTTCAAGAAGGAAGGCCCTGCCTCAGCAACTTGGGCCTGCACTGGAGCCTGAACTGGATTCTCAGCTCTGAGAATATCGATAGACTTCCTCAAAGCATCGGCTAACCCTCGGGCCAAAGCGCCCATAGCCTCCCGACCTGCTGGCTCGGCCACATTGGCTTGGCCAACCCCCTCCTGCTGTGCCGGAATATCTTCCAGTAAAGGCATCTCCTGCCTCCTAGGCCTACCTCGCCTACCACCTTGTCCTCGTCCTGACATCCTAATAAAGGTAACAGAGAACGTTAGCACATTCACAAATGTACCGAAGCTATAACACTCGCGTCCTAATGCATGGACAACTGTAATTCACTCCACGTAAACACATAAACACATAAGCACTTACGAATTTCATTTCCGGATAATGATAGTCCCGAGGCGTTGCTAGAGTTCCGGTTAGAAACAACATTGATCAAGTGCTTTTCCAACAAGACTCATAGAAACCCAAGGATCCAATCAACATCCTAGAAACTAAATCCCATATCCAAATAGTCACATAAACATGTTATCACATAAGCACATTACATTACACTTAAGTCTCTAACAAGCGAGACAAACCCATTGTGATAATAATCACTTCCCACGTACCCAAAGTATTTGAACCCGGTACGCTCTGATACCAAGTTATGACGCCCTCAAAATAACACATAAAACCCATCACTTTAGACATGCATTGATATAAGAGAAATCAACTATTTCTATTCATCAGAGTAGTTCTTACAACAGTATTACATGTTAACAACAAAAGCAAATGCCCTACGGGCTTACAGCTTTCCAAGTTAACACTTGGTTACACAAAAGAAGAGTACTAACTCTATACAAAATAAGCCCTTGGCTTGATAAACATGTAATACAATCAATTAAAAAAAAAAAAAAAAAAGAGTCTTCAACTCTCATCATCATCCAAGCTATGTCCTTGGAGGTGGCATGCTACCTGTACCTGAAAACAATGTCCCATATAGGGTGAGCCAACGCCCAGTAGAGATATGCTAAACACAGTATGAGCAATAACTAAGACATTAGCAATTGATAAATGTTTAATTCCCATAAATCAATTCATAATCCATTTCCATTACATGACCACTATGTCCATGTTTCCTTTCATTTTCCATTTCTTATCATCTTCACAATTCACAACAATGGCTCAGAACCTGGCCAACAACTAACATGAGATTTAGACTCATCTTTAAAACACTTTCGAAATTCGTGACATATACACATTGTAATGCTGTATCGATAACGCATAACCCATTTCCACACTTTACGAAAGATACACATTTCGGTGCTGTATCATCATAACATAGAATTACTTCTACACTTCACAATTGATAACGATATACATTTTAGTGCTATATCAAATCAATTTGAACACTTCCATGATCAACACTTGATACACACTGTAGTGCTGTATCAATGTCACACAAATCCGATTTAGAGGTCCATCCCCTATCTTCCCCTAAACCGTGAAGTACATCCCCTATCTCCTCCCACACAACACATGTATATAAACATAGATCATATACAATCAATCAATACATAAAGTTAATGTATTATTCCAGTCGCTATATTCGATAGCATACTCAATCGATTGTTTTAGTTTGCCTAATCATCATGCATTGTCTACAACAATCAAGACTACCCTCCACCGGTAGCCCAAAGCAATTATTTCTAAACAGATAATAAAAGCTCCAACAGATAAAATATCAATGTTTTCAAAAGTAAGCGATTAATAAATCCAACTCCACCGTTTTACAATATAATGAGCCAATTTCATTGTTTCCAACTCAATTCCATAAATCCACAACTTTTCCAAATTAATTATACCAATTAATTTATACAAGTTAGGGCTTTCTACCCCATTTTCCAATGACAACCCAATGGTCCATAAATCAACAACCAACAACAATACCATTTGAAAAATCTAGAAACCCTAGATGTTGATTTGTGATTATGTACCAATTTTAAGCAGAATATAACAATCCCAATCAAACAATCAAAGACGAATCGACACAACGATTTTACGTGGAAAAACCACAATTGAACACCTCCAACTGTGATTAAAAAACCACGGGCAACAGCCACAAAACAATCCAGTAAGAAGATTTAAAGGAATTACACAAGTATATTCTCAATTACCTAGCGAATCCACGCCTAATTGAACCAACCTCTATGTGCCTCTTCCAACCCCGTCTTCACCTCGGAATTGTCTTTACGATGAGCCACTCCAGAATCCACCGAAGCTTAAGGCTCGAATTCTTCAGAATCCACCGAAGAACAACTCTCTCTCTCTCTTGTGTATAACAAACAAAACCTTTGATGTACTCTCTTTAAACCATGAGTTGAATACTTAATAAAACATCAAAGAAAACTAACGAAATATCCCCAGATATAAACCTTAATATCAACAAGAAGATCTGGAGGAATTAATTTAGTTTTGGGAGAAAACCAACTACTTATAGAAAACAAAAATAATCCTAGTTTGAAAGAAAACCAACTTCTTAAAGAAAACAAAAGTAATCCTAGTTTGAAAGAAAACCAACTTCTTATAGAAATCCTTGTCAACCGGGATTGCCAAGAATAAAACCTAACAATCTCCCCCTTGGCAATGCCGTGACAAAACACACCTAACAAATAAAATCCTAATCACCCCAACCCATAATAGCCAACAAAAGCCAACTTCTATCTCAAGGTCATGATCTGCAAAACAGTTATTAGTGCCACAATCTCCAAAACAACTATTAGTGCCACAAGAGTATATGAAAAAAATAATAAACATATGACAAGATTATCTTGAAGCATGAGATGGAAAACATGAATAGATGCGACTTAGAGATATTAAGAACATATAGCATGAAAACATGAACAACACTTTTTGTCACGAATTGACAAAGGAAGCTCAATCAACTAAAGCATGATCATAAATCACACAAGCAATGATATGATGATGTAAATATCAGGAGCATGCAAGAATGCAAAGCAACATGCAAAACAACTAAAGCCAATCTTCCTTACCAAACAAATCAAAGTGATCATGCGAACAAACTTTTGTAACATTAAACCAAACTCCCCCTCACTAAAAACAACCACACACACTGAAAACAGTGAACAAGAAGAAAAAGACAAAAAATAATATGGTGGAGCAGACAAAGAATTTCAGATTAGTATCTTAATACACACAAGACTATCCAAGAAGCACAATTACTTGAAAACACAATGTGCACAGCCTCTAGAAAATTCCTCATAAAAGAAAGTAATGCATTATGTGAAAAGCATAGATCCCATGATAAAAGTGTGTGTGTGACTCTTGGGATTCGACAAACACTAGATTCAAATCCTAGTAGTGATATAAAAGCTGGACCTCCAACAAGAGAATCTAAGCATAACTACGGAAAGTCAAACCACTAGGAATCAAGGGGTATTTGGTGAGTAAAAGCGGAGGCTCCCCCTCAATCAATGAATCCTTTATTTTTTTTTCTTTTTTTTTTTCACATCTTTTTCTTTTCTTTCTTTTGCACATTTTTTTTTTCTTTTTCACATTTTTTTTCTTTCTTTTGCACACTCATTGGCGGCTGACATGCTCAAGAGTATGGAAACCGAACCAGAGAAGCATGGATATAATAAGGATGGCCTGGTTGGTGACTCTGAGTTATCCTTTTTCTCATGGCTGGACTACAAAGAATAGAGGGGAAAGCCATGGAGATGCAAAAAGATGGAAGATGGTTAAGAGACTCAACATCACCCATGATATGCTAGTATAGGTCAATTCCTCTAGAAAACCAAAAGATACAATGCCAGAAGTTCATAGAGAAAAAATAATCACTAAGGTGGAAGACTCTGATATTTGCTAATCCAAGAGTGTGAACAGAATGAGACATACTAATCAAAGAATACACACTCCAAAATGAGTAATGACCACACAAAGCAGACACATATTAACATGTAATGGATATTCTCATCAATTCCAATATGCACCAAGGACCACTCAAAAATTTCAAGCTTGCAAAACCATACTAAGAAAATCTTTTTGGATTTTTTTTTCTTAACCAAAGTAAGATAAAAAACAAACAAAGAACATACACACATTTTTTTAATTTTTTTTTAATATTAAAAAAAAACACACGGAAACCCAAAAGCTAAAACAAATAAACAAATTAACACAAGTCAAGTTTTCTCACCCAAACCGCTTTAGTATGAACAAAATTGCGAGAACTGCAGTTCTTGGGTGGTGTCTTGACGTTGTGGTTCCCTTCCCTTTCAATGAGAACCCGTCTTGACATGGTTTCCAACTTCCTATTCATAGGTCTAGGCAAATACACTCTCCCATGCAACTTATAACAATAAGGGCGAATATGACCATGCATACCACAATGATGACAAATAAAAACAGGATGTACAGGGTGTACCTTTTTTTCTTTTACCTTACCAACTCTAGGAAGTTTAAGAAGTCCATCCTCATGTTGAATTTTTTGTTCTCCTTTTCCTTGAGTTCTTGTATCATGAGATGTAGATGCACTCTGTTTTTGCTCTTTGTTATCAGCAAAGCCAATGCTACTCTTGTCAGAACAAATTTGTTGAGACCCAATAATATCCTCCAAAGTCTTTGATCCTTTGTTCCAAAGACCAATGGTAACCATAGCACACTTTAGCTCTTCCTCTTTCTTGATCATTAGTTCTTCCAAAGCAACTTGAGACATCTCAAGAGATTCAATCTTTTCTTCATATGTTGCATAAATTTGTTGTAGCTCATTCCTTTCTGTCTCACAAGTCAAGAGTTTTGCACAAAGAGTTTGTCGATCATTAGCTATCTTGATGGCATCAATCCTAGCCTCAGAAATCTCTTCCTTTAGTTTGACATTCTCACTTTCACATGCTTTGAGTTTCGTTGTCAGTTTGTCATTTAATTTGAATAACTTAAGAGACTCCTTATACAACTTTTCATAAGCTTGCTCAAGCTCTTCATCCTCACGAATTGAATCCATTATCACAAATCAAACAAGATCTCGTTCTAAAAGAATTTTTTAAAAAAAAAAAAAATAGAACGACCTGCTCTGATACCAATTGAAAAATCTAGAAACCCTAGATGTTGATTTGTGATTATGCACCAATTTTAAGCAGAATATAACAATCCCAATCAAACAATCAAAGACAAATCGACACAACGATTTTACGTGGAAAAACCACAATTGGACACCTCCAACTGTGATTAAAAAACCACGGGCAACAGCCACAAAACAATCCACTAAGAAGATTTAAAGGAATTACATAGGTATACTCTCAATTACCTAGCGAATCCACGCCTAATTGAATCAACCTCTATGTGCCTCTTCCAACCCCATCTTCACCTCGGAATTGTCTTTACGATGAGCCATTCCAGAATCCACCGAAGCTTCAGGCTCGAATTCTTCAGAATCCACTGAAGAACAACTCTCTCTCTCTCTTGTGTATAACAAACAAAACCTTTGATGTACTCTCTTTAAACCATGAGTTGAATACTCAATAAAACATCAAAGAAAACTAACAAAATATTCCCAGATATAAACCTTAATATCCAACAAGAAGATCTGGAGGAATTAATTTAGTTTTGGGAGAAAACCAACTACTTATAGAAAACAAAAATAATTCTTGTTTTGAAAGAAAACCAATTTCTTAAAGAAAACAAAAGTAATCCTAGTTTTGAAAGAAAACCAACTTCTTATAGAAATCCTTGTCAATCGGGATTGCCAAGAATAAAACCTAACACCATTATTTTGAAACCCAAAATACACTTTTTAGAATCAAAATAACAAAACCCACTTTTAACCTTTTGAAACCCTAAGTCCCAAAATTTACCCACCTTCAACACTTTATCAAAACAACCAAAAATCTATGTCAAAGACCATAAGAGTGAGTAGGAATCCCTACCTCAAAAGTTGACACCCAACGAAGAAGATGAAGAAAACGAAAATGCTCCAACTCTCGAGATTCTTGGATCAAAAGATAGCCCTCGACGATCAACAACTTTTTTGTAAAGGCCAAAGGTGAGGAAACAACTCCTACTAGATCAATACCTAGAGAGAAGGCAAGGTTCTAGAGAGAGAGGCTCAACAATGAAGTTTTGGAAAAGTAAGAGAGAGAAAGGATGTGAAAAAGTGATTCAAAAGTGGAATCCCGAAGTTGATATAAAAATCGCCCCGCTCGAGCATCAAAAATCCCGCTCGAGCGGTGGATGCACACTCCCAGAACTTTTGCTGAACCAGGTCCCCGCTTGAGCGCAAAACTCCCCGCTCGAGCGTCACACTCAAACTCACGCTCGAGCGTCAAAACGCCCGCTCGAGCGTCCAACACTGCAGAGGAAATACTGGGAGATGGAAAATCACGCTTGAGCGTCAAAACACCCGCTCGAGCGGAGAAGCAACAACGAAGGGCCCACTCGAGCGTCAAAAGCTCCGCTCGAGCGTGAAGGCAAAAATCTGGGCAACTACTCTTGGTTTCTAAGCTCAACCCACCTGTAACAAACCTGCCCAACACATCCTCTAACTCAAATACAAAGTACGAAAGGATGCAAACAAGATATAAACAACTACTAACATCTCACGGCAACAAGTCCGGATCACTGTACAACAAGGAGTAAAACCCGGGATCGCTATAACTACATGTCTTATTACCGTGTAATTTGAAATCGTAAGTATTGTACATTATAAATTTACACTCACTTTTATACATAATATATGACATTTTAAAGTTTTTTTAACGCGTATCTTAAAGGCATACAATAACAAATTTTTTTTTTTAATCTTGTTTTGATTGTTGATGATAATTGGTGCTCATTAAATTAAGGTGTTTAAAGAACATTTTTCAATTACTGTCAGCATTGACAAATTATTCAATACTCCTGAAACAATACTCTATTCCATTTGGGATAAGTGCCCCTCCATATCTCATTTCTCCATACCACTTCATATACTTTTATAGGTTTCAATTTGGAGCCGCATCGATAATCCGTATAGTCTATCTGATACGCACCGCAATAAAGATCATCCATGCAAAAAATTAACTTTATCAGAAAATTATAAATACAAATATTTTACTTTTAAAAAGTTTAAAATTATTCACTAAGAAAAACATGAAAAACAAAAAAGCTCAATTTTCAGAAAATTGAAACCAAACATACTGATTAGAAGTCATCGGTGTAACCTACAAAAAATTTTATTCACTATTTTTTATCTTAAAATAGGACTTCAAAATTGCCTTTTTCTTTATTCACTTTGAATTATATTTGTTTTAATTTTCATTTCGTAGTATTATGATCCCAGAAAGGGAACCTAAAAAAAAAAAAAAAATAAGAATATCAAATCTATGATTGACATTTAAAGTTGATATTGTGAGCTTATACCTAAAATAAATTTCTATGGTTGATGTGAAATTCTAAATATATTTCGAGTTTTTATATCTGGAAGTGTAGTATTGCTCTTTCATTTTAAGGACTAGACAATTCATCTTTTAGAAGTTTGAGTGAACAAAATTAGTAACATATAAAATCTAGATTGTGATCCTCTCCATTCTATCATCCAACAGTAAGTGTAATAATCATTTTTAATTTAAATTAATTATAAATTTGTATTCCTGTTTCAAAACCGTTAGTTACACAATGGAAATCCTCCATTATATATATGAAATGGAGATGATCAAAGTTACATTAACGTAAAAACAATGAGACACTACCCAATCAATCCTAATGATTAGACTTATTTATCTATAGGTCCTGACTGATAAATTTATTTATCAATAGAACTTAATAAGTAAAAAGTCCCAAAAATAGGATTTATTAATAATTTATTCTATTTTTTAAAACAATTAACATTTTTCTAAATACATAGCATTTTTTAAAAATTCAATCACCAGTCATCTATTTTAGTAGTAAGTGTATTAGGGTTACCATTTCCGAGATAAAAACCATTAGGTGTTACAGCCCAGATACATCTCCATGGTTCCTTTGGTTCCTCGCAATAGGGTTTCAAAGTTCTGTAGAAAACAATGAACCTTCTGTCCTTGGAATTCAACCGAAATTGACAGGCAAAAAGAGTGGGTGGAATTATATTTTCCCGGAAACTCCAAGCAAAGTTCAGATCATTGCTGAGAAAATGCACTCCAAGCAAATTCATATAAGGTATTATAATGAAAACATAATAAATAATAATTATAATAATGAAGATTAAATACAAATTTTTCGGAAAGTTTCAAACTAAAAGGAAAAAATATCAATTAATAAGTTGATGGGGAGATTTAAACCACAAACGTCCTAATGATGTGCAAAGTAATTGGTATTTCATTTCTTGTACTTCAATAATAGTCCCGAAGAGCTTCCTGTGATTTTCACTAAAATATAATATTGACACTGTTAATGATAAACATTAAATTACCAAAATAAAATTATATTACTACTATCTACACAACTATAATAAATCAAAATTTTAGAAACAAAAATTTATGAATGAAATAACTTTTTTATAGATAATATTTTAATTACCAAAAGTATTATTGTTATACTTTTAGTAACGAAATTGAACATTTAGTATTGAATTATATCCTTTTGAGATCAAAATATAAGCAAGTATACTTTGAATTCCGCTCGAAATGGCAGACGAAGCTCGTAGTTTGAAAGAAATTCATCCTAAAGTGCCAATGGAAGTCTTGACCATTGCCCAGATAATGATATCCAAGATCGAAGCTTGTATTTTGAAAGAAATTCATCCTAAAGTGCCAATGGAAGTCTTGACCGTTGCCCAGATAATGATATCCAAGATCGTCGTCACTTGATTGGCATTGAAGCAACAATGGGACGGGATTGTCTGGGATTACACTGATGATATGAGCCCGAAATAGTGTGAAATCTGCAAGAACATGATTTGAGCAAACAAAGTAAGAGGCCAAGATGATGGTTAGAAGAAGGGCATGGTTCATCATCATATGCCTCATTCTACAACTTGAAAGAAGTGTTTTGAGTTGGTATTCTTGTTGCCATTTTGCCTACGTGTGTATTGTGTATAAATAGTACTTGTCTGCCAATGGATTAAACGTGTTTCTATTCACTCTGTGACATGAATTAAACGTGTTTGTATCCACTCTGTGACATGAATTAAGCGTGTTTCTATTCACTCTGTGACTTGAATTAGACGTGTTTTTATCTCAGACAGAATCTGTCCATAAAATGCTATGGAATAGCTTTGTTTCGTGATGTACCAAATAAACTAACCGTTAGAAGATAAATATTTAGAAACAAATAATTCACGAAAACTAGCCTTTATGATATTAAATTCAAAAACTAACTATTGAGTGGATAACATATTTAAATATATGAACATCATGCTAACATTCAGCTCTATCGTGTAAGAAAATATCGAACAATAAGGTAAATAAATAAACAAAACTTAAAAGGCTACATTTGCTTCTCAGAATCAATTTTTGGCAACACATTAACATTTCCAAATGACCCAAACAAACAACATATTGATGGTTACATCCTGTCATTGGCATGCTTGCATCAATAGGAACAAAATTCAAATTATTCGAAAATATTAAAGACAGATGCACCTTCAAACCATATTTCCATATTTCACATGCCTTCAATGCACTATGATATTCACCGGACAAGTGTCTTATACATTCAAAATTCAAATTCAAATTCTATGTTTAGCCCATAAACCATAAGGAGTTTATGTGCTTATTTCCATAAAGTGAAATTCGCCCATTTTGTTTAATTTTTGAACCATGCATATCGAGCTAACATGTTACTAGTGTGTGCATACATAAAGGGAGAGTCATAAACATGTATTGAAATTTTTGGACGACTTATAACATATATAGACAATCTAATAAAACACACAAAGAGCAACTAATTTAAGGACTGAATTAAAAGATGCATTGAAATCAAACATGGGGCTTTTGGATTTTTCTTTTGCAAGCTAGGACAAAGGCATAGGCCTTCTAAATAAAACTTCTTTGTTTTTGTCAAATGCAAAGCATTCGTGATCCTCAATGGAGGAGAGAGCTGATCAAGACTAATCTAACATGATAGTTAGCTTCAAACTAACATACTTTTGATGTACAACACCACCCATGATTTTGAGTGGATGGTTCTTTTATTTATTTTTTTATGAAGTGATGTAGTAGTGCATGTTTGTAAAGAACCTAAAAGTTATATAACATGAGCATGAACAGTTTTTTCTTTTTGTATGTAGAGGTGATTGAGAAGTTGTGTGTATGGAATGAATCTAGGAAATATGGACACAAATTATGCTTTTCAGCTAGTAATTTCAATCTCCAACAAATTCTCATGTAGGTTTTGATTTTTGGAATTTTGTAGAAAAAAAACTATTTTTAATATTGTTTGCATATAAATTGGGATTTTGTATGAGAATAATACCCTACTTACTATTCAACTGAAGCTTGATTCATTACTTAATTAAACATTATTTACAATTCAATGTAACTTTACTTCCTATTTCATTAGACTTGACTTGTTACTCAATTAAATTCACTTATTAATCAATAAGACTCTATTGACTACTCAATTAAATTCTACTTACTACTCAATTGTACTCTATTTATTATTTTATCAAACTGTACTTATTACTCAATTTTGGTTTCACTTATTACTTAATGAGCTTTCACTTACTATTTCACTTGGTACTTTACTAGACTCCAAATGATAAGTGATATTACAATTAGTTAATGAGATTCCACTTATAATTTCATTAGACTTCACTTATTACTCAATTAAATTGTATTTACTACTTAATAAGTTTTCACTTAATATTTTGTTATGTTTAGCTTACTACTTAATTAAATTCCACTTACTACTCAATAATCTTCCAATTACTACTTCAGTACACTTTACTTACTACTTAATGAGTTTCTACTTACTATTTCATTAGACTTTACTTACTACTCAATTAAACTCTGTTTACTAGTCAATGTGACTCAGATTACTATTTATTGAAACTTGATTTACTACTCCATTATTATTATTATTATTGTTGTTGTTGTTGTTGTTGTTGTTGTTGTTGATGGTGGTGGTGAACAAATAAATTGAAACAAATCAGATCTATTTAAATAGATAAAAAAAAATTAAATTGTTATTTTAACAGATAAAGGCTTGGTATTTCAACAGATTACTCTTTGAATTTCAACAGATGGCTTTGTATTTCAACAAAATACAAAATATTTAAATAGATAAGGGAAATTTGAATTGAAAATATTAAAAAATTAAACAAATACGATGGATTTCTCACTAACAAAAAAATATACACTGGACCTAATGCCTTATACCCTCCTTAGCTTAAATTTTTTTTAAATTTATAATGAAACTATAAAAATTTTAAAACCAAATGAAACTAAAAAAATAATTTAATAACATGATCACAAAATATTACTTGTAACTTACTCGAACATCAAGCAATAAAAATAATTTACATAATTATTTAAAACTTAATTCTACTACTATTCAATTAAAAATAATTTATTACTTAATAAAGGTCCACTTTGTAACGCCCCGAAATAATTCAACATGAACTACCCACATTAATTGACAATCATTCATCAGTCACAATAATCCATCCATCTTCACATGGTTAATAAATGAGTTTATACAAAAGTTTCACATGCGGATATACATTCAACGATAAAAGAACACCTGAATCTGTAGCATGTGAAGCATCTAGTCTCAAAACAATAAAATGCCCTTAAGGACTTACATTTTCCAAGGCAATAGCCCGGTTACACAAAATGGTCTCTCGGAGCCATACACATTTAGCCCTTGGCTTTACAAAATTTACAACAAAATAAAAGAGCTATTTACTCTTCACAAAAATACCCACGCCCTCAGTTCGGCGAGATCACCACATCTTTACCTGCACCAAAATCCCATAGGGGTGAGCATAAAACCCAATAGAGAAATTCCTAGCAAAGTATATACACTTATGTAAGACGTTCAATATTAAATGCAAGTGTGAAATGCGATGCAATGCCCTTTTCACAATGATCTCATATCATGCCTTTCTTAGAAGAAAATCACTATGCTCATCATTAACTGTAACACCCTCAGAAAATAGTGTAAAGCATTCATCCATATAATCCATAAGCATAGAAGAAATCTTGTATTTCATATATCAGAGTTTTGCTTACAAAAGATATTACATGCGTGAAACAAAATAAATGCCCTACGGGCTTACAGCTTTCCAAGTATAACTTGGTTACAACAAAAGAAGAGTTCTAACTCTATACATAAAAAGCCCTCAGCTTGAATTTATATGTAAGATCCACAAAATAACAAAAAGAGAGTCTTCAACTCCTAAACCTCACAAGCTAAGGCCTTGGAGGCGGCATATCACCTGTACCTGAAAAATGGTGTCCAAGTAGGGTGAGCCAAAGCCCAATAGAGATATGCTAAACTATAGACCGCCTCGAGAACTCCGCTCTCCGCATCGTGAGGGCACGAATCGTTTTGTTCTTTAGCTACTACAGTTCAGACTCGTGTCACGGTTCTAAATCTAATCTTACAAAGTGCAATGCAAGATTGATAAATTACCAAAGAGTCCAAATCCGACAAATCGTTTTGGAAAATCGATTTTAATAAAGAAGTGCCAAACATGGACTGCTTTGCCAGATATAGAGTCGCCACCTAAATGTTTTATTTTGGGAAATTCAGGAAACCCTGACTCGTGCCTAAGGCCACGTGTCCGTCATCACCAAAGTTGCCTCGGCTCGGGAACTTGGGTACGAGAGGGGAAGGTCATGCAATGAGCACCCCCGCTCGCCCAATCAAAGATCGGCCTTTACTAACATGATATTTTGTTTTTGAAAATACATGTGTTCTTATTCTGGTGTATTAACCAAGAATTACTATGTGATGTGCACAGCATACAAGTATAGACTAGATCGCCTAAGTTGGAACAAAACGTTTCATGTTCATTTGTTTGAAAACGGTTTAAAGTTTGCTACTCGCACGTAGGCTAAGACGAGGATTTTGATGAATTGTTCCAATTCAAGCAATCCAACCTTCACCTATAGGCATTCAGGCAGTTAATCAACTAAGCAATTAGCCTCATGGCAAGCATGCTGTCATGGCAACACTTACACTCATGCAAGGATGCTAAAGCGTAAACACTCACAGTGTACTCCGAGCCAAAACAGAGAACTAGTTAGAAATCATGCATGATCCTAGTTCATGTTAAGATGGCTAATGCAACACATGCAAAAATGCAACTAAGATAGGCTTGGCTATTCTAAGATGTCATGTGAAATGCAACTTGATAACATGCTGTTAAACACGTATTCAAGTAAATATATTGAAATACAATACGGTTTGTATGATGCGCCGAGCCCGGTGCATGCAAAATAGATGAATGGATGCACGCATGCGAAGCATAAGGATGCTAAACAAAATATGCCCTAAAACTAACCATCGTAAGCGGTTAAGTAAAAGGGAGAAAGAAATGGGGGTTGGAAGACATGCATCACACACATGCACACTTATTACAATAGTTGGCCCTCTCGACGGAGGGTCCGAATAAGAATCTAACTAGCTAATCTAAGCTAATTAAAATAATTATTACATCACAAAACTAATTAACTAACAAGCTAACTAATTAAGTACAAAACGAAGCTAATTAACTAACAAGTTAACTAACTAGTTATTACAACACGAATTGAATAGCTAAACACATTGACTACTTAAATACAGAACCAAAGCATAAACTAGCTAAGGAAAGCAGTAAAGAGAGGTCCTCGGGAAGAGGAATGCATGCATGCTCGGTCGCCTCGTTCTAAAATCCATCGCGAAGCCCCAATTTGCCTCTGTTTGCAATTGTTCTCAGAACCTTGCACAAAGCTCCAGAAAGCTTCTAACTCACCTTGGGGACCCTCAAGAGGGCTGCCGAGAACCTAGGGGTGTTGCCAGCCACTGGCTGACCACTTGCCATTGATGCAGACCAGAAAAAGTGGACGGCCAGCTAGTTTTTCTAGTTGGCCAACCAGTTATTGCTGCACTTATTCACCTTGCTGCAACAGAGAACAAGAAAGGGCATGGCAATGTATTTGCAATGTATGTGTGCACAACCACCCTCCCTATCATTTCATAAGCTCAAGAGAGTGTGGTTCTCGACCCTCGGGCCACCAATCACGCATCTCGATGCATGATGGCCGAGAAGCCAAATTGCACAATTCAATGTAAAATGAATGCGCACATAAACACATAAGGCCTTGATATAGCGATCCCGGTTTCCCTTTTCTTTATTTGTTATATCCAGACTTAGGTTCCGTGGAGCTGGTTGTTGAGAGTATGTTGTTTGCATCCTTTACTCCTTATATTGAGTCTTGGGTTGTGTTGGGAAGATTTGGAGCAGGTTGGTTGAGCTTAGGAACCAAGTCTAGTTGCCCAGATTTTGGCTTGTCCGCTCGAGCGGGGGTTTGGGCGCTTGAGCGGGGGATTGGCCGCTCGAGCGGGAGGTTGTGAGTGACGCTCGAGCGGGGAGTTGGGCGCTCGAGCGGGGACCTGTCTGCAGAAACTTCTGGGAGTGTGCATCCGCCACTCGAGCGGGAGTTTGGCCGCTCGAGCGGGAGTCTGTGAGTGACGCTCGAGCGGGGGTTTCCACGCTCGAGCGGGGCGACTGTTATATAAATCCGAGATCCGACTTTCTAGATCATTTTTTCATCTCCCTTTTGATTCTAAAACCCTAGAACCGTCTTCTCTCTCTTCCTACACACCTTCTCTCTTAGGTTTGATCTACTTAGAGTGTATTTCTATCCTAGGTCCTTTGTTAAAAAGATAGAGTGGGTCGAGGGCTTCCTTTTAATCTGAACAATCTTGGATTTGGAGCACTTTGGTTTTTGGGTCGTCATCTCCATCTTCTCCATTCGAGTTCTTTGCTTCGAGGTAGGGATTTCCTACTCCATCTTATAGGTTTTAATCCTAAGTTTTGGTATTTCTGATATGTTGGGGTTGTTTGGTAATATTGGGAAAAGCTAGGGTTTGTTAATATTGGGAAAAGCTAGGGTTTGTTTTATAATTTAAAAAGCCCTAATTGTTGTAACAAAGTTAATTTGTATAATTAATTTTGGGAAATGTGTGGAAATTGGTTTAATTCATAATATTGGGAAGTTATGAGATTGAATGATGTAGTTGGATAATTTAACCACTCATCTTTGAAATTGAGATTATATGTGTTGTTACATTTATTTCCTGCTTAGAAATAACTGTTTTGGGCTATCGGTGGAGGATAGTCATGATTGTTGTAGACATTGCATGTGGATTAGGGAAAACTGAAACTAATCAATTGGTTAGGTTGTTGAGTATAAAGGTTGGAATAATACATTAACTTTATGTATTGATTGATTGTGTATATGACTTTGTGTTTATATGCATCACTTGTGTATGGGAGGAGATAGGGGATGTACTCCACGGTTTAGGGGAAGATAGGGGATGTACCTCTAAACCGGTTAATGTTTAAGGGAATATAGGGGATGGACCCAGGGTCGCAGCTCATATGCTCGCCCATTACAGTTATGATACAGCTCTTATGCTTATCTACTAGAGTATTTGTTGTTTGATTTGATACATCACTAAAATGTGTGTCAATTGGGAAGTATGGAAGTGAATTTTGATTGGGGTTGATACAACACCAACATGTGTATTCGTTATGATATAAGAAAGATTTAACTGGATTTGTTATCCCTGTGGAATTGGAAATATTGTTAATAAGAGATGAAACCTCTGTTGAGTTATTTGGCCAGGTTCTGAGCCATATTTGTATAAAGGGAAAGTGAAACGTGTCATAGACATTAGTGTCATGAAATTGTATAATGATGTAATTGACTATCTCGTGTTAACCATCTATCGAATGCTACTGCTTTAGTTAATTCTTATATGTGGTTTAGTATATTTCTACTGGGTTGTGGCTCACCCTTTAAGGGAACATCATTGTCAGGACCAGGTGATTCGCTACCTCCAAGGACTTAGCTTGGGAGGATTTGGACTCGAAGACTTGTCTTTAGTTTATTGGTTTTTATTTGAGATTACATGTAAACATTCAAGCCAAGGGCTTAATTTGTAATTGAGTTAGTACTCAATCTTTTGTATCCAAGTGTTGGCTTGGAAAGATGTAAGCCTTTAGGGCACTTACTTTTGATGTTGCATGTGATGTCTTTCAATAAAAGTACTCTGATGGATAATTTAATGATTCGTTTTGTTTTATTAATGCATGTTAATGTTATGTATTATGGGTTTAAGTTGAGGGCGTTACAACTTGGTATCAGAGCGTACCGGGTTTGAATACTTTGGGTACGTGGGAAGTGATTAGTATCACAATGGGTTCGTCTCGTTTGATAGAGACTTAGCTGTACTGTTATATGTGTATATGATAACATGTTTATGTGATTATGTGGGTATGGAACGTAGTTTCTAGGATGTTGATTGGACCCTTGAGTTTCTATTAGTCTTGTTGGAAAGGCACTTGATCAATGCTGCTTCCAACCGGAACTATAGTAACGCTTCGGGACTATTATCATCCAGAAATGAAATTCGTAGGTGCTTATGTGATTATGTGCTTACGTGGAATGAATTATTTTTGTCCAATGCATTAGGACGCGAGTGTTTAGCTTCGGCACATTTATTAATGTGCTAACGTCTTTATTTCCTTTCTTAGGATGTTAGGGCAAGGACGAGGACGCGGTAGGCGTGGTAGGCCGGGTAGGCAGGAGGTGCCTGTGCCAGAGGAGATTCCGACAGTACAGGAGGAAGTTGGCCAGGCCAATGTGGCCGAGCCAGTAGGCCAACAGGCTATGGACGCTTTAGCCCGAGAGATAGCAGGGGCATTCAGGGAGTCAGTAGGCATTCTCAAAGCTGAGAATCAGGCTCAGGTAGTTGTTGCGGATGCAGGACCTTTCTTTCTGAAGAGGGAGTTCTTCCGGTCTAATCCGGATGAATTTGTGGGTGATCCTACAGAGCCGCTTAAGGCAGATGAATGGCTCGAATAGACAACGAAGACGTTTGAGATGCTAGGCATCGAAGACGAGGTACTGAAGGTGACCTTGGCATCTTTCCAGCTGAAGGGGATGCGGGTCAGTGGTGGAAGTTCACTAAGAGTCGTATAGGAGGGACTTGGAAGGCTTTTGTTGACGCTTTCCAGGAGAAGTTCCTACCTCCAGCTGTTCAGGAGAAGTTGAGAGATCAGTTCTGCCAGCTTAAGCAGAACAGTTCATCAGTGGCCGAGTTTGAGGCCTCATTTACTAGCTTGTCCAGGTTTGCACCTGAGTTGGTGGCGTCTGAGGAACACCGTTGTATAGAGTTCGAGAAGAAGTTGAGGCGTGGCCTCAAGTTGAGAGTTGTGGGGTCAATGATCCGAGATTATGGGCGTCTGGTTGATGCTGCAGCCCATATTGAGATTATGATGCAGGAGGAGAAGGAAGGGCAGAAGGGCTCCAAGAAGAGTCAGGATGGGCAGAGTGATGGTAGGAGACAGAGAGGTTTCACCCCTCAGCAGTCTCAGGGTAGCTTTTCTAGATCGACTTTTCCAGTACCTAGTGCTAGTTCTGGGAAAGGTAGCCAGGGAGATATTACCTGTTTCAAGAGTGGTCAGTTGGGCCACAAGTCTCTAGCTTGCCCACAGAAGGGAGGAGGACAGAGAGTAGCGTCATCTTCGGCTCGATCTCAGAGCCAGAGTCAGGGTAGAGGCCAGCCGCTCTCGTGTTATCAGTGTGGTCAGCCAGGGCACATGAAGAGGTTTTGCCCGCAGTTGAGTGGCACATCTGGTGCATCTGGTTTGAGGCAGACTCAGAGTCATCAGCCAGCTCAGTCAGTTCAGGCCTCGAGGGCCAATCAGGGGGCTTCATCGTCCCAGTCTATGCAGCAGTCTTATGCTCCTAGGGGTGAGCAGGTTGATCAGAGACCATCTGTGCAACGCAGAAGCATGCTCGAGTGCAAGAGTTCTCGCTCGAGCGAAGGAACACAAAACATAGGGCTCACTTGCTCGAGCGCAAGAAAGCTTGCTCGAGCGAAGAATACCAACCTTCAGGTTTAAAAGAGATGCAGACGCACGCTCGAGCGCAAGATTGCTCGCTCGATCGAAGAGACACACCAGACTAGGCTCGCTCGAGCACAAGAAAGCTCGCTCAAGCAGAAGTTATGTCTGAAAAGAAACCTGAAGACCCCTAATCCTCGCTCGAGCGCACAAACCCTCACTCGAGCGAAGAAGCAAACACCCAAGGCTCGCTCAAGCGCAAAAAGCCTCGCTCAAGCGAAGAAGCAAAATCCTGGGCAGCAACCATTTGTTTCAACTCAAAACCAACCTGTTTCAAACTTGCCCAACACATCCCAAAACTCAAATACAAGGAATTAAAGGATGAAAACACGACCAAGACAACAACTTACCAACACTAGACTTGAGTCCAGAATATAATAAATGACGGGAAAAACTGGGATCGCTATATTAACATTGTTCGGTCTCATCAATTTCAAACTTCCAATTCTATTAATCAATGGGGTGGTAAATACGACACTAGTAATCCCTAGGCTAGTGTCTGCAAGTAGACTCTACGAGTACTACCAAACTATCATTTTTACCGGTATTAACCGGAAGGCTCGACACCTATCTGCACGGTTTTCTGGTCTTTCACCAAGGACACTCAGGCCAACTTATCAAGCTCAACTACACCCCCTATCCGGACTTACCACGTATTTACCCCATACACATTACCGTTGTTCTCATTACAAGCCTTTCTCATTTATGGAATAAATATCTTCAATCCAAGTTTACAATGCATAAAATTTTGCCATTGATGCAGACCAGAAAAAGTGGTCGGCCAGCTAGTTTTTCTAGTTGGCCAACCAGTTTTTGCTGCACTTCTCCACTTTGCTGCAACAGAGAACAAGAAAGGGCATGGCAATGTATTTGCAATGTATGTGTGCACAACCACCCTCCCTATCATTTCATAAGCTCAAGGGAGTGTGGTTCTCGACCCTTGGGCCACCAATCACGCATCTCGATGCATGATGGCCGAGAAGTCAAATTGCACAATTCAATGTAAAATGAATGCGCACATAAACACATAAGGCCTTGAACTCTATCATGTATGATCAAGAGCGTCAGCAACCGAGAAATGAGGCACGTTTCATCGCTTCAAGTATGAAATGTCCCTCGTTTCTCGTGTTTGGACTAATACCCTATCCAAACACAATGCAAGCAACAACATGCATTACACAATGCAAACAACAACATGGCATACACAATGCAAATAACAACATAGCATACACAATGCAATGTAACAACATGGCATACTCAATGCAATGTAACATGAGCATACACAATGCAAAGAGCATGGGATATACAATGCGAAGAACATGGCATACACAAAGCGATGTAACATAGCATACACAATGCAATGAACAACATGGCATACTCAATGCAATGTAACAACATAAGCATGCAAACAACATACAAACAAACATGCTAAATGGACTTAAACCGAATGTGGACAGACCTCAACCATGCCCAAAACAGTGGCCATAACACCAAAACAAAGGCACCAAAAGGCAAGACAATGCATGCTCAATGCAATGGCTCATCAATTAGACACAAAAGCACAACTCCCAAAAGTGATAAAGGAGTGACAAATGTGGATGTGTAACAACACTATAAGCTCTAAAATTAAGCAAGAAATGATGCCAAATCATTCAAACAACACAAGTAAAGCATGCAAGAGAGCCTAAGGCATAAGGCCATTAAACGGACTACACAAGGGACGTGCAATACATGGCACATATGATTGAACCAACCAAGGACAGAGCTCAAGTAGGTCAAAACAAGGACCAAAACATGCTGAGATGAGGGCTCAAATGCCTAGGCAAGATGGCATGCACACTAGGCCATAAGCTAGGCAACAATGCATAACACTCAAAGGCACTTAAAGAGTGAAAGAAGTAAGAACATGGAAATTCTATATGCCCTGAAATGTCATGTTAAATGATGCCAAATCATCCAAACAACACAAATGAAGCATGCTATAGTGCTCAAAACTCAAAGCTAGCAAGGCCAATTGCACTACAGCTATGCAATACATGAAGCATATGGCCAAGGCAACCCAAAAAAGTCCTAGAACATGCCACAATGAGTCTAAAACATGTATGGAAGGAAGCCAAAATAAGCTAGCATGGTGAGCATGAAGCATGAAATATGTAAGGCCAAAATGGAGGATTACACTACACCTATCAAGGCCAAGCATGAGATGACTTAACCAACAAAAATCAAAGTTATATCATGGAAAAATAACTCCAAAAACACATTGAAATGATAGCTCGCAAGCTTAGGCATGAAGGCATACGCAATGGCTCATGTTTAAGGCATAAAGGACCAACCCTTCAAAGCATGGAAAGAGTGATAAATGCAAGTGTATGACCACACTACATGTACTAAAATAACATTTCAAATGATGTCAAATCATAAAAATAGTCCAAGTAATGCATGATAATGGACTCAATACACAAAGATAACAAGCTAGAATGTATTATGGCTATACAAAACAATGCATGCATGGCCAAAACAACACAAATCAGAGCTAGAGCATGGTAAAACATGAACAAGAGCTTCTTAGACTTAAGCCAAAATCATGTTAGAATGATGGTCTAAAGCATGATACACATTAGGCTAGTTCATGGAATTGCACTACAAGTGCATGGAGCATGCATGGGGTTATCAAACCAAACCTTAACAGAGGTATATCATGGCAAAACAACACCAAAAACATGCTGAGATGGACTCAACACAAGCTAGAAAGACATGGTACTTCATGAAACACACAAAGCTAGTTTGCAAGATTTACACTACAAGTGTATAAAGCATGCAAGGGATGACCAAACCAAGTCAAAACAGTGGTATGCCATGCGGAAATAGGGCCCAAAATAGGCTGAGATGTGGCCAACACAAGCTTAACAAACATGCTCAAACATGAGGCAAATGAAGCAAGCATACAAAACACAAGGAGAGGGGATGACCCTCTCCTATTGGGACCTCAAACAACCATTTCCACCACTGAAATTCCTATGAGTTTCAGTGGTGAGAAGACCAAAACAAGGTGGTCCCAATAGCTTAAAAGGATGGTACAAAACAAAGCCAAACAAGGCCTAAGAGGGGGTAGACTACCCCCAACACCAACAAAGCCTAAACAAACATGTTAAGAACTGAAAAACAGAACTTTTTTCAGTAGAAAGTCAAGCCCAAAACAACATGCAAATAGGTGCAAAAGCTTAATCAAAACAAAGGTTTAAAGGGCTAGTTGACTCACCCTTGAAGAACCACTCTAGAGCAACAACTCCAGCAGCTTTTTCTGACCAAAACCAGTCCAAAAAACTTCAAAAACAACTTCAAGGGACCTCAGCTCCAAGAGTATGGTGTTTCATTATGTGTTTGTGTGTTAAAGTGTGATAAAAAGACACTTTTGAAGCACAAATGTGAAGCAAAGAGCAAGATAGAGACAAAGATGTATCTATATCTCTCAAGCACAAAATTCTAAACCTAGAGAAGGAGGGGGGAGGTTCTCTTTTATAGAGAACCAAAGGTTAAACTTGTTGGACAAGCTTAGGCCTAAAGCCATCCCTCCATACACGTGTATGGAGGATCACTTCTGTGCCCTCCAGCTGTTACAGCTGGCCTAAAAATATCTCCAAAAAGGTGATGGAAAGCTGCCGACCACTTGAAGTGGTCGGCCAGCTACTTACACTGGTCGGCCGACCAATGGAAGTGGTCGGCCAGGGAAGAAAGTGGTCGGCCATGGCGGGGAGATGGTCTGCACACTGAAAGCAATGCAGTGGTGTGGTGGCCGACCACTATTGGTGGTCCAAAGACCAAGAAAACAAGTTGGCCGACCAGAAAACTGGCTGGTAGGAAGGAAAGTGGTCTCCAAGGGGAAGAACTGGTCTCCCACCCTTATACCACCTTCCAAACAAGGAAAAAGATTTGTACCAAAAACAAACCAAAAAGGATGCAAGACAAGAGTTCGGGAGGCAAGGCGCGCAGCCGGGAGCCTCGAAAACTAGTCTACGAGCACCGAAATTGGTCTACAACCACAAAAGTGGTCTCCAAGACCACAGTGTTCCTCTAAGCAGAGGCAACAAGGTGTGGTTCAAAAACCACACCAAACGGAGAACGTTAAGCGGTCCCGAGACAAGGCGCGCGACCGAAGGCTCCAAAAACAGGAAACTAGTCTCCAAGCAGGAAAAGTGGTCTACGACCACAAAAAGGTGGTCCACAGACCACCCCCTCCCTCCAGAGAAGGGAAACAAGGTTTGGTTCACAAACTGAGCCAAAGCACAAAGAGTTCAGAGGCCCAGAGGCAAGGCACTCAGTCGAAAACTCTGAAACGTCGAAACGAGCACAACATGCGCAATCACCGAGCGCTCAATCGATGACGTCTGACTCTTAAGGTCGGTTAAAAATGGGGGTGTCTACATAGACATTATATAAGAATTAACTAAATCATTAGCATTCGATAAATGTTTAACATTTGAGCCATTTTACTCCTTTCCAAGATCAATCACATTAATACACATATTTCAAATCATTTCCAGTTATGTACCCTAGTCAAATCATTGACACAGTTCACTATCATTTAAACTGTTTATTATGAGACTACACTCATTTAACAACACTTCAATCATAAACATCATTCATTCACTTCCATTCACTTTGCCATTTTACGGATCTACGTTCGAGGGAACCGGCACCCAAATAAATAAGATTTCGGGACTTTCACCCAGGACACTCTGGCCAACTTAATTATCAACGGAGTCCATCCCCTATCTCCTCCCACACAATGGAGTACATCCCCTATCTCCTCCCACACAAAGATATATATACAATGTATTAAACATGTTGGCATATACAATGACCTAACAACTCACATATTCAACATTTATATCCAACCGTCATATTCAATGACATCAACCAAGTGATTAGTTTTAGTTCACCTAATTATCATGCAATTTCTACAATAATCATTGCTATCCTCCACCGATAGCCCCAAACAGTTATTTCTAAACAGTTAAATAAATTCATCAAATAGATAACTTATCAACTTCTCCATGGGTGAGTGATTTATCAATCCAACTACACCACTTAATCACATTCTTTCCAAATTTCATAATTCAAAAACCAATTTCATATTTCCATAATTAATTGCATTATTTCTTCAAATAATTTATTTAATCCCAATTAGGGCATTTTTTTTCCCCTTTCCTCAACATCAACCCCAAGGCTCAATCTCATCAATTTCACACCAATAACCCCATTTTCCAAGGTCTCACATACACATGGAGCTCAATAATTGAAAACCCCTCTTTTATACATTTCAAATTTAAAACCCTAACTTTCCAAAATTTCCATAGTTTCACCATTTAATCAAAATGACTAAAATTTATGTCAAAGCTCATAACGATGAGTAGTTTATCCCTACCTCAAATGAAGGAACTCAAAGAAGACGGAAGAAGAAAACCCAAGATGCTCCAAATCCAAGATTTTTCGGATCCAAAGATAGCCCAAACCAAGCTCTAACTTTCTCACAAAGGAACTAGGGTGGAAGACCTCTAGAACATGGAGTATTTGTAGAGAGAGAGTATGTAGAGAGAGAAGGGCAGTCGAATCTAGGGTTTAGACAGAAAAGAAGATGAAAAAGTGAAGTGAAGACCTGCTGCTGCGAATTGGTATATACAAGGCTCGCTCGAGAGCAACTAGACACAAAAGAACCTTGCTCGAGCGCAAGAAGCATCGCTCGAGGGAACAATGCCAAGCTTCAAGTCATAATTATTTAAAACTTAATTCTACTACTATTCAATTAAAAATAATTTATTACTTAATAAAGGTCCACTTTGTAACGCCCCGAAATAATTCAACATGAACTACCCACATTAATTGACAATCATTCATCAGTCACAATAATCCATCCATCTTCACATGGTTAATAAATGAGTTTATACAAAAGTTTCACATGCGGATATACATTCAACGATAAAAGAACACCTGAATCTGTAGCATGTGAAGCATCTAGTCTCAAAACAATAAAATGCCCTTAAGGACTTACATTTTCCAAGGCAATAGCCCGGTTACACAAAATGGTCTCTCGGAGCCATACACATTTAGCCCTTGGCTTTACAAAATTTACAACAAAATAAAAGAGCTATTTACTCTTCACAAAAATACCCACGCCCTCAGTTCGGCGAGATCACCACATCTTTACCTGCACCAAAATCCCATAGGGGTGAGCATAAAACCCAATAGAGAAATTCCTAGCAAAGTATATACACTTATGTAAGACGTTCAATATTAAATGCAAGTGTGAAATGCGATGCAATGCCCTTTTCACAATGATCTCATATCATGCCTTTCTTAGAAGAAAATCACTATGCTCATCATTAACTGTAACACCCTCAGAAAATAGTGTAAAGCATTCATCCATATAATCCATAAGCATAGAAGAAATCTTGTATTTCATATATCAGAGTTTTGCTTACAAAAGATATTACATGCGTGAAACAAAATAAATGCCCTACGGGCTTACAGCTTTCCAAGTATAACTTGGTTACAACAAAAGAAGAGTTCTAACTCTATACATAAAAAGCCCTCAGCTTGAATTTATATGTAAGATCCACAAAATAACAAAAAGAGAGTCTTCAACTCCTAAACCTCACAAGCTAAGGCCTTGGAGGCGGCATATCACCTGTACCTGAAAAATGGTGTCCAAGTAGGGTGAGCCAAAGCCCAATAGAGATATGCTAAACTATAGACCGCCTCGAGAACTCCGCTCTCCGCATCGTGAGGGCACGAATCGTTTTGTTCTTTAGCTACTACAGTTCAGACTCGTGTCACGGTTCTAAATCTAATCTTACAAAGTGCAATGCAAGATTGATAAATTACCAAAGAGTCCAAATCCGACAAATCGTTTTGGAAAATCGATTTTAATAAAGAAGTGCCAAACATGGACTGCTTTGCCAGATATAGAGTCGCCACCTAAATGTTTTATTTTGGGAAATTCAGGAAACCCTGACTCGTGCCTAAGGCCACGTGTCCGTCATCACCAAAGTTGCCTCGGCTCGGGAACTTGGGTACGAGAGGGGAAGGTCATGCAATGAGCACCCCCGCTCGCCCAATCAAAGATCGGCCTTTACTAACATGATATTTTGTTTTTGAAAATACATGTGTTCTTATTCTGGTGTATTAACCAAGAATTACTATGTGATGTGCACAGCATGCAAGTATAGACTAGATCGCCTAAGTTGGAACAAAACGTTTCATGTTCATTTGTTTGAAAACGGTTTAAAGTTTGCTACTCGCACGTAGGCTAAGACGAGGATTTTGATGAATTGTTCCAATTCAAGCAATCCAACCTTCACCTATAGGCATTCAAGCAGTTAATCAACTAAGCAGTTAGCCTCATGGCAAGCATGCTGTCATGGCAACACTTACACTCATGCAAGGATGCTAAAGCGTAAACACTCACAGTGTACTCCGAGCCAAAACAGAGAACTAGTTAGAAATCATGCATGATCCTAGTTCATGTTAAGATGGCTAATGCAACACATGCAAAAATGCAACTAAGATAGGCTTGGCTATTCTAAGATGTCATGTGAAATGCAACTTGATAACATGCTGTTAAACACGTATTCAAGTAAATATATTGAAATACAATACGGTTTGTATGATGCGCCGAGCCCGGTGCATGCAAAATAGATGAATGGATGCACGCATGCGAAGCATAAGGATGCTAAACAAAATATGCCCTAAAACTAACCATCGTAAGCGGTTAAGTAAAAGGGAGAAAGAAATGGGGGTTGGAAGACATGCATCACACACATGCACACTTATTACAATAGTTGGCCCTCTCGACGGAGGGTCCGAATAAGAATCTAACTAGCTAATCTAAGCTAATTAAAATAATTATTACATCACAAAACTAATTAACTAACAAGCTAACTAATTAAGTACAAAACGAAGCTAATTAACTAACAAGTTAACTAACTAGTTATTACAACACGAATTGAATAGCTAAACACATTGACTACTTAAATACAGAACCAAAGCATAAACTAGCTAAGGAAAGCAGTAAAGAGAGGTCCTCGGGAAGAGGAATGCATGCATGCTCGGTCGCCTCGTTCTAAAATCCATCGCGAAGCCCCAATTTGCCTCTGTTTGCAATTGTTCTCAGAACCTTGCACAAAGCTCCAGAAAGCTTCTAACTCACCTTGGGGACCCTCAAGAGGGCTGCCGAGAACCTAGGGGTGTTGCCAGCCACTGGCTGACCACTTGCCATTGATGCAGACCAGAAAAAGTGGACGGCCAGCTAGTTTTTCTAGTTGGCCAACCAGTTATTGCTGCACTTATTCACCTTGCTGCAACAGAGAACAAGAAAGGGCATGGCAATGTATTTGCAATGTATGTGTGCACAACCACCCTCCCTATCATTTCATAAGCTCAAGAGAGTGTGGTTCTCGACCCTCGGGCCACCAATCACGCATCTCGATGCATGATGGCCGAGAAGCCAAATTGCACAATTCAATGTAAAATGAATGCGCACATAAACACATAAGGCCTTGATATAGCGATCCCGGTTTCCCTTTTCTTTATTTGTTATATCCAGACTTAGGTTCCGTGGAGCTGGTTGTTGAGAGTATGTTGTTTGCATCCTTTACTCCTTATATTGAGTCTTGGGTTGTGTTGGGAAGATTTGGAGCAGGTTGGTTGAGCTTAGGAACCAAGTCTAGTTGCCCAGATTTTGGCTTGTCCGCTCGAGCGGGGGTTTGGGCGCTTGAGCGGGGGATTGGCCGCTCGAGCGGGAGGTTGTGAGTGACGCTCGAGCGGGGAGTTGGGCGCTCGAGCGGGGACCTGTCTGCAGAAACTTCTGGGAGTGTGCATCCGCCACTCGAGCGGGAGTTTGGCCGCTCGAGCGGGAGTCTGTGAGTGACGCTCGAGCGGGGGTTTCCACGCTCGAGCGGGGCGACTGTTATATAAATCCGAGATCCGACTTTCTAGATCATTTTTTCATCTCCCTTTTGATTCTAAAACCCTAGAACCGTCTTCTCTCTCTTCCTACACACCTTCTCTCTTAGGTTTGATCTACTTAGAGTGTATTTCTATCCTAGGTCCTTTGTTAAAAAGATAGAGTGGGTCGAGGGCTTCCTTTTAATCTGAACAATCTTGGATTTGGAGCACTTTGGTTTTTGGGTCGTCATCTCCATCTTCTCCATTCGAGTTCTTTGCTTCGAGGTAGGGATTTCCTACTCCATCTTATAGGTTTTAATCCTAAGTTTTGGTATTTCTGATATGTTGGGGTTGTTTGGTAATATTGGGAAAAGCTAGGGTTTGTTAATATTGGGAAAAGCTAGGGTTTGTTTTATAATTTAAAAAGCCCTAATTGTTGTAACAAAGTTAATTTGTATAATTAATTTTGGGAAATGTGTGGAAATTGGTTTAATTCATAATATTGGGAAGTTATGAGATTGAATGATGTAGTTGGATAATTTAACCACTCATCTTTGAAATTGAGATTATATGTGTTGTTACATTTATTTCCTGCTTAGAAATAACTGTTTTGGGCTATCGGTGGAGGATAGTCATGATTGTTGTAGACATTGCATGTGGATTAGGGAAAACTGAAACTAATCAATTGGTTAGGTTGTTGAGTATAAAGGTTGGAATAATACATTAACTTTATGTATTGATTGATTGTGTATATGACTTTGTGTTTATATGCATCACTTGTGTATGGGAGGAGATAGGGGATGTACTCCACGGTTTAGGGGAAGATAGGGGATGTACCTCTAAACCGGTTAATGTTTAAGGGAATATAGGGGATGGACCCAGGGTCGCAGCTCATATGCTCGCCCATTACAGTTATGATACAGCTCTTATGCTTATCTACTAGAGTATTTGTTGTTTGATTTGATACATCACTAAAATGTGTGTCAATTGGGAAGTATGGAAGTGAATTTTGATTGGGGTTGATACAACACCAACATGTGTATTCGTTATGATATAAGAAAGATTTAACTGGATTTGTTATCCCTGTGGAATTGGAAATATTGTTAATAAGAGATGAAACCTCTGTTGAGTTATTTGGCCAGGTTCTGAGCCATATTTGTATAAAGGGAAAGTGAAACGTGTCATAGACATTAGTGTCATGAAATTGTATAATGATGTAATTGACTATCTCGTGTTAACCATCTATCGAATGCTACTGCTTTAGTTAATTCTTATATGTGGTTTAGTATATTTCTACTGGGTTGTGGCTCACCCTTTAAGGGAACATCATTGTCAGGACCAGGTGATTCGCTACCTCCAAGGACTTAGCTTGGGAGGATTTGGACTCGAAGACTTGTCTTTAGTTTATTGGTTTTTATTTGAGATTACATGTAAACATTCAAGCCAAGGGCTTAATTTGTAATTGAGTTAGTACTCAATCTTTTGTATCCAAGTGTTGGCTTGGAAAGATGTAAGCCTTTAGGGCACTTACTTTTGATGTTGCATGTGATGTCTTTCAATAAAAGTACTCTGATGGATAATTTAATGATTCGTTTTGTTTTATTAATGCATGTTAATGTTATGTATTATGGGTTTAAGTTGAGGGCGTTACAACTTGGTATCAGAGCGTACCGGGTTTGAATACTTTGGGTACGTGGGAAGTGATTAGTATCACAATGGGTTCGTCTCGTTTGATAGAGACTTAGCTGTACTGTTATATGTGTATATGATAACATGTTTATGTGATTATGTGGGTATGGAACGTAGTTTCTAGGATGTTGATTGGACCCTTGAGTTTCTATTAGTCTTGTTGGAAAGGCACTTGATCAATGCTGCTTCCAACCGGAACTATAGTAACGCTTCGGGACTATTATCATCCAGAAATGAAATTCGTAGGTGCTTATGTGATTATGTGCTTACGTGGAATGAATTATTTTTGTCCAATGCATTAGGACGCGAGTGTTTAGCTTCGGCACATTTATTAATGTGCTAACGTCTTTATTTCCTTTCTTAGGATGTTAGGGCAAGGACGAGGACGCGGTAGGCGTGGTAGGCCGGGTAGGCAGGAGGTGCCTGTGCCAGAGGAGATTCCGACAGTACAGGAGGAAGTTGGCCAGGCCAATGTGGCCGAGCCAGTAGGCCAACAGGCTATGGACGCTTTAGCCCGAGAGATAGCAGGGGCATTCAGGGAGTCAGTAGGCATTCTCAAAGCTGAGAATCAGGCTCAGGTAGTTGTTGCGGATGCAGGACCTTTCTTTCTGAAGAGGGAGTTCTTCCGGTCTAATCCGGATGAATTTGTGGGTGATCCTACAGAGCCGCTTAAGGCAGATGAATGGCTCGAATAGACAACGAAGACGTTTGAGATGCTAGGCATCGAAGACGAGGTACTGAAGGTGACCTTGGCATCTTTCCAGCTGAAGGGGGATGCGGGTCAGTGGTGGAAGTTCACTAAGAGTCGTATAGGAGGGACTTGGAAGGCTTTTGTTGACGCTTTCCAGGAGAAGTTCCTACCTCCAGCTGTTCAGGAGAAGTTGAGAGATCAGTTCTGCCAGCTTAAGCAGAACAGTTCATCAGTGGCCGAGTTTGAGGCCTCATTTACTAGCTTGTCCAGGTTTGCACCTGAGTTGGTGGCGTCTGAGGAACACCGTTGTATAGAGTTCGAGAAGAAGTTGAGGCGTGGCCTCAAGTTGAGAGTTGTGGGGTCAATGATCCGAGATTATGGGCGTCTGGTTGATGCTGCAGCCCATATTGAGATTATGATGCAGGAGGAGAAGGAAGGGCAGAAGGGCTCCAAGAAGAGTCAGGATGGGCAGAGTGATGGTAGGAGACAGAGAGGTTTCACCCCTCAGCAGTCTCAGGGTAGCTTTTCTAGATCGACTTTTCCAGTACCTAGTGCTAGTTCTGGGAAAGGTAGCCAGGGAGATATTACCTGTTTCAAGAGTGGTCAGTTGGGCCACAAGTCTCTAGCTTGCCCACAGAAGGGAGGAGGACAGAGAGTAGCGTCATCTTCGGCTCGATCTCAGAGCCAGAGTCAGGGTAGAGGCCAGCCGCTCTCGTGTTATCAGTGTGGTCAGCCAGGGCACATGAAGAGGTTTTGCCCGCAGTTGAGTGGCACATCTGGTGCATCTGGTTTGAGGCAGACTCAGAGTCATCAGCCAGCTCAGTCAGTTCAGGCCTCGAGGGCCAATCAGGGGGCTTCATCGTCCCAGTCTATGCAGCAGTCTTATGCTCCTAGGGGTGAGCAGGTTGATCAGAGACCATCTGTGCAACGCAGAAGCATGCTCGAGTGCAAGAGTTCTCGCTCGAGCGAAGGAACACAAAACATAGGGCTCGCTTGCTCGAGCGCAAGAAAGCTTGCTCGAGCGAAGAATACCAACCTTCAGGTTTAAAAGAGATGCAGACGCACGCTCGAGCACAAGATTGCTCGCTCGAGCGAAGAGACACACCAGACTAGGCTCACTCGAGCACAAGAAAGGTCGCTCGAGTAGAAGTTGTGTCTGAAAAGAAACCTGAAGACCCTTAATCCTCGCTCGAGCGCACAAACCCTCACTCGAGCGAAGAAGCAAACACCCAAGGCTCGCTCAAGCGCAAAAAACCTCGCTCGAGCGAAGAAGCAAAATCCTGGGCAGCAACCATTTGTTTCAACTCAAAACCAGCCTGTTTCAAACTTGCCCAACACATCCCAAAACTCAAATACAAGGAATTAAAGGATAAAAACACGACCAAGACAACAACTTACCAACACTAGACCCGAGTCTAGAATACAATAAATGACGGGGAAAACCGGGATCGCTATATTAACATTGTTCGGTCTCATCAATTTCAAACTTCCAATTCTATTAATCAACGGGGTGGTAAATACGACACTGGTAATCCCTAGGCTGGTGTCTGCAAGTAGACTCTACGAGTACTACCAAACTGTCATTTTTACCTGTATTAACCGGAAGGCTCGACACCTATCCGCACGGTTTTCTGGTCTTTCACCAAGGACACTCAGGCCAACTTATCAAGCTCAACTACACCCCCTATCCGGACTTACCACGTATTTACCCCATACACATTACCGTTGTTCTCATTACAAGCCTTTCTCATTTATGGAACAAACATCTTCAATCCAAGTTTACAATGCATAAAATTAAATTAAATTAAATGAATATGCAACATCAAGATTTCTCCATGCCACACAACATTTCTCATTTCTTCTCCTCAATGCTCTTTCACAAGATAGCTTACGTGTTATCAACTCATAGTAACAACACTTTCCCATCATGCACAATATTTGTTATTTCATAACAATACACATTCAAAGGTTCAACAATAATGTTAAAATAACACCTCATTCCTCAGGTATCAAATAATTTTTCCATTCTTGCTAAACATATGAAAAAAAATTCACTTTCTTAATACAAAACACAAGATACTCATAAACATATTCATTTTTATCAAAAATCCAAAAAAAATTCTCTAGGGTTTTATGTCAAAAACCAAGGCAAACCTTCTCCTCTCTTTTGAGAGGGTTTTCTCTCAAGATGACATCCTCCTATTATGTGAGTAAAATCCTCTAGAAGATAGTTTAGGGAGAGTGACATCAAAACCCATCTTGAAACACTAGCATTTATGAGATAAGACTAAACTTTCAATATCATTAATGGAGCTTTAAAATCAACCAAAACCAACATAAATGTATATATAACTCAAGGAAATTTTCCTACCTCAATGTTTTGATGAAGAGAGAGAATGAAACCCTAGCTTCTATGGAAGATTCTTCAACTTTCCACAACACCAAGAGGAGTTCAAGCTTGATCTCCAAGAGATGGGGAGATGATGAGCATGATGAATCTAGATCCAAGGGGCTTGCAAAATCAAGGAGTTTTTGGTGTTTGAGGAGGTTTTCTAGAGAGAAGGGAGAGCAAAATGGCCTTTAGAGTGAGAGAGTGAAGCCCTAAAAATGATATACAACTCAGCCCTAAAGATACAAAAATGCAGAAATTCAGACTCAGGCCGACCGCACGTGCGGCGCCCTTCACCGCACATGCGGCACCTCCCACACCTCACTCACACATGGGCATATTTTCCAGTGTGCACACCCAGCGTTCCCCTAAAATCTGCACGTGCGGCCTCTTCCTCCCGTACGTGCGGCCCTAGGCCTCGCACGTGTGGCAAGCCAACCAGTCCGGCAAAGTTTTTGGTTCGACCCCCGGGCACTCCGGATCTATCCTTACGCTCTTCGAAACAAGTGAAATTCAATACCAAGCAAAACAAAAACAAGAACTTTATTTAGAGGACTATTTCCGGACAATTCAAACCCAACGAAAATAAAAGAAGAACGGAGCGACGAGGGGAAGAAAAGAGAAGAAAAGAGAAGAAAAAAGAAGAAGGGAGGAAAAAGGACCCAATCACTATACACTTACTATTACATATAATGAGACTCTACTTATTACTTGTTGATACTTTACTTGCTAAGTGATAAATTGGTAAGTGGTAAGTTGAGTCACAAAATGTTTTAAGTAGGATTGAGCATAAAACTCAAAAAAAATCATAAATCGGTCTGGTCTAGACCAAACTGCATGGTTTGGATTGGTTTTCTCATTGCACAGTTCAGTTCTAATTTTTGAAATAGGTGAACTGTACTTTACTGTTTGATTAAAACTAACTTTATTATATTATTTTGATATTTATAAAATTGATTATAAATTTATTCCTAACTTTCTTAAATAAAATAACACTATACATTTTATTTCTTACACTTTATAGTGTGTCTTAAAAAAAAAAATAAATAAATAAAAAAAACAAACGAACAAACAAAATGTGGAGTGAAAGTAGTCATGTTAAAAAATAATTAAAAAATATATTCAAAGTGTAGAGTGAAAGTAGCCAATATAGTGTGTTATTAGTTTAGCACAACTAATCCCTTTGAATACTAAAGCCTTTCACCTTAGCATACGAATTCTTTAATCTCTCTCCGTTTTCTTCTGAATCAAATGTCATTTCAAACACATCATTTTCAGTTAATTCATCTAGAAGCTTAATATCTCTTTTCAATTGGAATATCATTAGAATTGATGATATCATCTTCATTATGAACATTGCACTCACCATTATTACCGTCATCATCATCTAGTTCATATATAATGTTATTCTTATTTTACTTAGTGTTATCTTCCATCCGCAATAAGCATAAACAAACTAATTTAGAAAAAGCAAGTAAAAAATGGTAAGTATAATACTAGGTAGTAAAATGGATGGTAAGTGGTAAGTTGAGTCACAAAGAGTTGCAAGTAGAATGAGAAGGAATGGTAAGTTAGTTTTGTGTTTTTGAATGATAATTAAACTCATTTAAACTGCACTTACTACTCAATAAGACTGTACTTATTACTTTATCAAACTTGACTTACCACTCATTTGAATCACACTTACTACTCAATGAGACTTTACTTACTAGGTGGTAAAATGGATGGTGAGTGGTAAGTTGAGCCACAAAGAGTTGCAAGTAGAATGAGAAGGAATGGTAAGTGTTGTTTTTTGAATGGTAATTAAACTCATTTAAAGCACACGTACTAGTTAATGAGACTGTACTTACTATTTAATCAGACTTGACTTACCACTCATTTGAATCACACTTACTGCTCAACGAGATTTTCCTTACTACTTTATTAGACTTAACTTAACACTCATTTAAGCCACACGTGCTACTCAATGAGACTGTACTTACTACTTATCAAACTTGACTTATCACTCATTTAAACAATACTTACTACTCAATGAGACTCTACTTACAACTTTATTAGACTTGACTTATCAATCATTTAAACTAAACTTAAGACTACATTTACTATTTCATCAAACTTGATTTTTTTTTCTTACCACTTGAATCTCATAATTTTTCTTTTAATTAGGTGAAATGTTGTTTCCACAAAACATAAAAATTTATAAACTCAAAATATAATGGAAGTGAAAGTAAAAAGAGAGAGACTTACCTAAGGAGTTAGGTGCATTTTTTTTGTTTACATTATATTTTATAAATTTTATATTTATTTTAGAGGTTAGGTGCATTTTATTAATGTTTGGATGGTAAATGTAGTTATGTGGAATAGTAAGTACAACCATATCAAGTAGTACGTGTGTTTAGTTGTTGTAGTAAGTTGGAAACCACTTGTGACGACCGGGTCTTTGTTTTCTTTCTCTTTCTTTCTTCTTTACTCCGTTCTCTTTTTCTCTCATTATGTTTGAAGCATTCGGAAGTATTCTCAAATAAAGTTCTTGTTCTTGTTTTGTTCGGTGTTGAATTTCACTTATTTCAGAGGGTGCTCGGTTGAGTCCGGGGTGTCCAGGAGCGAAGCGGGGAAGTTCCGAGCTGTTGGGCCAGGGCCACACGTGCGAGGCCCAAGGCCGCACGTACGAGGAGCTAGGCCACACATGCGGGGAGGATGGACCTTCAGAGGGTTGCATACTGCTTAAATTGCAAGTGCGGAGGGGAAGTGTGGGGTGCAGCCGCACGTGCAGGGATCAGTGCCGCACGTGTGGGAAGAAGGCAGCCGCACGTGCCACACGTGTGGGACTTGCCTGAGTCCAAATCTCTGTTTTTTTTTTTGCTCTTTTGGCCGAGTTCTATCTCATTTTGGGGCTTTCCTCTCTCACTCTAAACCCTATTTTTCTCCCCCTTCTCTCTAGAATACCTCCTCAAACACTAAAACTCTTTGATTTTGCCATCCCTTGGATCTAGATTCATCATCACCATCATCTCTCCCTCTCAAGCTTTGGAGATCAAAAGTTAGGGCTCCTTTGGTGTAGTGGAAATTGAAGAGTCTTCCATCTTGTATCCAAGGTTTCATCTTTCCCCCCTGTAGACACCCCATTTTTGTCCGACCTTAAGACTCAGACGTCATCAATTGAGCACTCAGTGATTGCGCATGTTGTGCTCGTTTCGAGCTTTTGGAGTTTTCAGCCGACTGCCTTGCCTCCGGGCCTCTGAACTCTTTGAGCTTTGGCTCGGTTTGCGGACCAAGTCTTGTTTCCCTTCCCCAGAGGGAGGGAGGGGTCTTGTAAACCCCCTTTCGTAGTCATAGACCACTTTTCGTGGTCGTAGACCACTTTTCGCGCTTGGAGACTAGTTTTCGATTTTCGGAGCCATCGGCCGCGCGCCTTGTCTCGGGACCACTTAACGTTCTCAGTTTGGCATGGTTTTTGAACCACACCTTGTTGTCTCTACCTAGAGGAACATTGTGGTCCAGGAGACCATTTTTGTGGTCGTAGACCACTTTTGATGCTCGTAGACTAGTTTTCGAGACTCCCGGCTACGCGTTTTGCCTTCCAAACTTTTGTCTTGCATCCATTTTAGTTTGTTTTTGGTACAAACATTGTTTTCCTTGTTTGGAAGGTGGTACAATGGTGGGAGACCAGTTTTCCCCTTGGAGACCACTTTTTTTCCCGCCAGACAGTTTTCTGGTCAAGAAACTGGTTTTCTTGGTCTTTGGGCCACCTTTTCTGGTCAGTGTAGACTCTCTCCCACCATGGCCGACCAGTTTTCATCTTGGGAGACCACTTGTGGTGGTCGGCTGACCACTTCAAGTAGCTGGCCGACCACTTTAAGTGGTCGGCTGCTTTTCTTCACCTTTTTGGAGATATTTTTTGTCCAACTGTGCCAGTTGGAAGGCACAGAAGCCATCCTCCATACACGTGTATGGAGCGATGGCTTTAAGGCCAAAGCTTGTCCAACAAGCTTGTTTCTTGCTCTCTATAAAGGAGAACCTCCCCCCTCCTCCTCCAGGTTTAGTTTTTTGGGCTTAGAAGATATAGATACACTTTTGTCTCTATCTTGCTCTTGTTCTTCATTTTGTGCCTTAAAAGTGTAGTTTTGTCACACTTTAACACACAAACACACACTCAAACACCATCCTTTGGTTGCTGAGGCTTCTTGAGGTTTGTTTTGAAGTTTTTGGGTTGGTTTGAGTTCAAAGAAGCTGCTGGAGTTGTGGTTTTGAAGAGGTTCTACAAGGGTGAGTCAACTAGCCCTTTAACCCTTTGTTTTGCTTAAGCTTTTAGACCTATTTGCATGGTGTTTTAAACTTAACTTCCTACTACAAGAAGTTCTATTTTTCAGTCATTAAAATGTTTGTTTAAGGTCACTTTTTTGTTGGGGGTAGTCTACCCCCTCTTAGGCCTTGTTAGGCCTTGTTTTGAGCCATCCCTTTTGGCTCTTGTTCTAGCCTTTGCATGACCTTTCTACCACTGAAATCCAGAGGATTTTCAGTGGTGGAAAGGTGGTTTTGGGGTCCCAAATAGGAGAGGGTCATCCCCTCTCCTTGTTTTTTGAATACTTGCTTTGAATGCCTCATGTGTGAGCATGTTTGTTAAGCTTATGTTGGCCATATATTAACATGTATTTGGGGTTATTTTGAGATGGCATGCCACTGTTTTTGGTTGTCTTGATCACCTCATGCATGCTTGATACACTTGTAGTGTAAATTTCATAAACTAGTCTTGCATGCTTCATGAAGTAGCATGTCTTTCTAGCTTATGTTGACTCCATTTCAGTAGGTTTTTGGTGTTGTTTTAACATGCCGTAACTCTGTTAAGGTTGGGTTTGATAGCCCCATGCATGCTCCATGCACGCTCCATGCACTTGTAGTGCAATTCCATGAACTAGCCTAATGTGTATCATGCTTTAACATGTCATTCTAGCATGCTTTTGGCTTAACTATAAGAAGCTTTTGTCCATGTTTTAGCATGCTCTAGCTCTGATTTGTGTTGTTTTGGTCATGCATGCCATGCTTTGTATAGCTATAATGCATTCTAGCTTGTTAGCCTTGTGTATCAAGTCCACTAGCATGTATTATTTGGCCTATTTGAATGATTTGGCATCATTTGTTATGAGATTTCAGTGCATGTTTCATGGCCAGGCATTCACATCTTTCACTCATTCAATGCGTTGGAGGGTTTGCCCTTTATGCCTTAACATGAATCATTGCGTATGCCTTCATGCCTAAGCTTGCGAGCTATCATTTCAATGTGTATTTGGGGTTATTTTTCCATGATATAACTCTGATTTTTGTTGGCGAAACCATCTCATGCTTGGTCTTGTATATTTCATGCTTCATGCCCTTCATGCTAACATATGTTGGCTTCCTTCCATATATGTTTTAGACTCATTTTGGCATGTTCTAGGACTGTTTTAGGTTGCCTTGACCATATGCTTCATGTTTTGCATGGTTGTAGTACAAATGTCTATGCTAGCTTCAAGCTTTGGGTACCATAGCATGCTTCATTTGTGTTGTGTACATGATTTGGCATCCTTTAACATGACATTTCAGAGCATATAGGACTACCATGTTCCTATTTCTTTCACTCTTTAAGTGCCTTTGAGTGTTATGCATTGTTGCCTAGTTTATGGCCTAGTATGTATGCCATCTTGCCTAAGTCCTTGAGCCCGCATCTCAGCATGTTTTGGTATTTGTTTAAACCTATTTGAGCTTTGTCCATGATTGGTTCAATCATTTGTGCCATGTATTGCATGCCCCTTGTGTAGTCCCTTTAATGGCTTTGCACCTTAGGCCCTCTCGCATGCTTTACTTGTGTTGCTTGAATGATTTGGCATCGTTTCACACTTGATTTCAGAGCCTTTAGTGTTGTCACACTCCCATGTTTATCACTTCTTGAGCACTCTTGAGAGTTGTGCTCTTAGGCCTAGTTGATGGGCCAATGCATGTGCATGCTTTGTTTTGCATTTCATGCCTTTGTTTTGGTGTTATGGCCACTGATTTGGGTATAATTGAGGTCTGTCCATTTTGGTTTGAGTCCATCGAGCATGTTTGCTTTCATGTTATTTGCATGCTTACATTGCCATGTTGTTGCATGCTTATGCTTCCTTGCTTTATGTATGCATGCATTAGCCTTCTTTGCATGTCATTAGCTTTGTTAAGTTGATCATGCTACATCGCGTCAAGTATGCCATGTTGTCCGTTGCGTTGTGTATGCCATGTTTTTCATCTTGTGCATGCCATCTTACATTGCATTGTGTATGCCATGTAGTTGCATTACATGTTTAACATGCTTGTTGTTGCATTGCATTTGTTTGGATTAGGTATTAATCCAAACACGAGAAACGAGGGACGTTTCATACTTGAAGTGATGAAACGTGCCTCAATTCTCGGTTGCCGACGCTCTTGATCATACATGATAGAGTTCTAGGCTTTATGTGTTTATGCGTGCATTCATTTTACATTGAATTGTGCAATTTGGCTTCTCGGCCATCATACATTGAGATGCGTGATTGGTGGCCCGAGGGTCGAGAACCACACTCCCTTGAGCTTATGAAATGATAGGGACGGTGGTTGTGCACACATATGTTGCAAATACATTGCCATGCCCTTTCTTGCTCTCTATTGTAGCAAGTGGAGAAGTGCAACAAAACTGGTCGGCCGACCAGATAAACTAGCTGGCCAACCACTTTTTCTGGTTTGCAGCAATAGAAAGTGGTCAGCCAATGGCTGGAAGCATCCCTAGGTGAGCGGCCACGTTCCTACAGGTTCCCATGGTGGAGTTGAAGCTTTGTGGAGCTTGGTGCAAGGTTCTAAGAACAATTGCAAACATAGGCAAGTTGGAACATCGCGACGGATTTCCGAACAAGGTGACCGAGCATGCGTGCATTCTTCTCCCTCTGAGGACATTGCTTTACTGCTTTACTTAGCTAATTTGCTTAGCTAGTTTATCCTTGGTTCTGTACCTAATTAGTTAATGCGTTTAACTATTCAATTTGTGTTGTAATAGCTTAATTAATTAGCTTGTTAGTTAATTGGTTTTGTGATGTAATAATTAGTTTAATTAGCTTAGATTAGCAAGTTAGCTTGTTATTTGGACCCTCCGTCGAGAGGGCCAATTGTTGTAATAAGCGTGCGTTTGTGTGATGCATGTCTTCCAACCCCCATTTCTTTCTCCTTTTACTTAACCGCTTACAATGGTTAGTTTTAGCGCATATTTCGATTAGCATACCTTATGCTATGCATGTGTGCATTCATTCATCTATATTGCATGCACCAGGCTCGGCGCATCATACTAACTGCATTGTATTTCAATTCCAATTTGAATACATGCACCAAGTTGCATTTCATATGCCATCTTAGAATAGTCGAGCATATCTTACTCGCATTTTTGCATGTGTTGCATTAGCCATCTTAACATGAACTAGGATCATGCATGATTTCTAACTAGTTCTCTGTTTTGGCTCGAAGTACACTGTGAGTGTTTACGCTTTAGCATACTGCATGAGACGTGTATGTTGCCATGTTAGCATGCTTGCCATGAGGGTAACTGCTTATTTGATATAACTGCCTGAATGCCTGTGGGTGAAGGTTGGATTGCTTGAATTTGAACAATTCATTGAAATCCGCGATTTAGCCTACTTGCGAGTAGCAAACTTCAAACCATTTTCAAACAAACGAACATGCAATGTTTTGTTCCAACTTAGGCGATCTAGTCTATACTTGTATGCTGCGCGCGTTACATAGTAATTCTAGGTTAACAACCAGAATAAGAACACATATGTTTTCAAAAACAAAATATCATGCTTAGTACAGGCCGATCTGCGATTGGGCAAGCAGGGGTGCTCATTGCATGACCTCCCCTCTCGTACCCAAGTTACCGAGCCGAGGTAACTTTGGTGATGATGGACACATGGCCTTAGGCATGAGTCAGGGTTTCCTAAATTCCCCAAAAGAAAATATTTAGGTGTGTAGACCCCCATTTTGACGTCCTCAAGACTGGACGTCACCGCTTGAACACTCGGTGATTATCCATTCGTGTTCGTTTGGAGTTCCCGGAGTTCTCGGCTACGCGCCTTGCCTCAGGACCTCCGAACTTGACCGTTTTGTGTCTGGTTTTGCACCAAACACTTGTGCTTTGCCTTGGAGGGGCAGGGAATGCCTTGTGAGGCATCCCACACACCACCGGCAGTGGCTAGAGGCCACCGGCTGGTTGTGTTGCCATCGGCACTATATTGTGCCGGTCGGCACTCTTTTGTGCCGGTCGGCAGTCAATTTTGTCAAAATGACAATTTTGCCCTGCCGACTACTGTGCAGTTGCTTTTTGAGATATTTTGAAGCAGCTGTATAGCATTTGTTTCCCCTCCATACACGTGTATGGAGGGATGAGCCTTTGGTTTGCTTAGCTTGTAAGCTTTGTTGCCTATAAGAGAAGGCTTCTTCTCTTGGCTCAAGGTTAGAGGAGTTAGACATTTTAGAGAGAAAAGACAGAGAAGAAGCTCTGGTTTTAGGGTTTGAATTCTATATCTATTCTATCTCTCTTTTGCTCTCTTGTTTGTACACTAGGTGTTTGTGTCTCACTATTGCACATCAACACCTAGTGTTTCACCTTCCTTGGCTACTGAGGTTCCAAGAGGTTGTTCTTGGTGTTTTTGGCTGGATTAGAGCTTAAGGAAGAACAACATCATCTTTGGTGAAGAAGGTCAACAAGGGTGAGAAACTTGCTTTATTTCCCCCATTCTTGCATTCCATTTTTACCTATCTTTGAACTTTTTGTGCTTGGTGTTTAATACAAAAAAGTTCTGTTTTTTAGTCCTCTTGATAGTTTATTAAGGGTGCTTTGTGCTTTGGGGAAGTTTGCCCTCTTAGGCCTTGAAAGGCCTCATTTTTGTGCTATTTTGTGAGCTCCGGGATTTTGGTGTTGGGTCTCTTCACCACTGAAATCTTGAGGGATTTCAGTGGTGAAGATGATGCCTTGAAGTCCCAAGAAGGAGAGGGCCACCCCCTCTCCTTGTTGTCCTTGAAAAGGACAAGTTTTGGCCTCTTAGGGAGCCATGTTTCAAGTGTGTTGAGCATGCCATGGCTGTATTTTGTACTTATATTGCCATGTTTTAACTTTGTATTAAGTTGGTTTTGGTCCCTTATGCATGCTTAGCATAGTTGCCATGTAATGCCTTGTTGTATGCCTTAACATGCCTTAGGTTGTTAGCCCTAATTTGAGCATGCTTTAGGCTTAGATTCATGAAGATTTTGTGCTTATCTTGACATGTTTTAGGTCTGTCCATAAGTGTTTGGGTTGGTCTTGGCATGCTTAGTATAGCCTCTTTGCATTTTAGGCTTGTAGCCTTGAGCATGAATGTGTAGCATGCCTTGTTTGCATCATTTCAATGGTTTGAGACCATTTGCCATGTTATTTCAGTCCATTTAACATGCTCATATGTTTGCATTGCATGCCTCTTTATGTTTCAAGAGCTCATGTTGTATGTTCCTTGGAGTGCATGTGCATGCCTTTAATTTAAACCATTAGATGCCATCTAGGTGGTCTTTTGGACTTAGTTTTATGTGTTAAAACTCTGTTTTGGTGCCTAATACATGCCATGTATGGTTGTGTTAAGTGTAGTTCATTGCCTCTTTGGTGAGCCTCAAGTACTTGGGCCATTTGCATGCTTTAATTGCTTGAATTAGTTGGTTTGGCACCTCTATTTTGTGCAATTTCAGAGCTTATTGCATGCTAAGTGTCCATGATATCCCCTTTCAAGTGTGCTTGAGGGTTGCTTACTTAGTGCCTAAGTGTTAAGTCTTAACATATGCATGTGTGTGTGTGTTTGGCCTTCATTTTTGGGCACTTTGGCCACTGATTTTAGGCCTATTTAGAGTTGCCTAAGACCATCATTTGCTTGCTTGCATGCTTATCTCATGTTTGCTTGTATGCTTGCATAAGTACATTGCATTGTTCACATTGCATGATAGCTAACATGATTAGGTTGCATTGCATCAACATGCATTCCTTGTCCTTGATTTGGTGATAGGGATTGGGATTTTGGTTTGTTTGGTTTGCATGCATTTGAGATTGAAAGTGCACATTTGGTTCTTTGGGCCATCATGCATGGAAATGCGTGATTGGTGGCCCGAGAATCGAGGCACATCCCTTTGAGTCACAAATATGATAAGGGGCATGATTGGTGCACACTTGTTGGAATTACATTGCCATGCAAGTTTTGCCCTCTGCTGCTGTGAGTTGCAGGTTCTGCAGACATTCAGTGCCGGCCGGCAGTATTTAGTGCCGACCGGCAGTCTATTGATGGCCGATGGATGAATTTTGTGCCGGTGGCCACATACTTCAGCCGGGTGTTTCCCCTCAGCCGGTGGATCCCCAGTGCCTTGAGGAGTAGTTCTGAGACTTTGGCAGTTTTCAGAGAAAAAGCAGGGAAAACAGAGGCAAGCTAGGCATGGCAGTGCAATTCCGAGCAAGTCCCGAGTGGCTGCATCCGGCCCTCATCTCGAGGCGGTTTACTGCTTTAATTAGATTAATTAATTTATTTGATTAATTTAGTTGGACTGTAATTTTAATTAGCTTGCGTAGTTAATTAATCTGTATTATTCTTTTGGTCCCTCCGAGCGAGGGCATAATTGTAATAAGTGTGGTGGTGAGTGGTTTGTATGTCTTCCAACCCCCACTTCTTTTTCCCTTTTATTTACCTGCTTATGATGGTAGATTAGGGCACGTCTATTTTAGCATACCTTATGCAATGCATGCGTGCATCCATGCATTTGTCTAAACATGCACCGGGCTCGGTACATCATACAAACTGCATCGTACTTTCAATTCCAAATTGAATACGTGTGAATGATTGCAGCACATGCCATTTTAGGGTTAGCCGAGCCTACTCTAATTGCCTTGCCTGTGTTGCATTAGCCACTTAACATGAACTAGGGACATGCATGTTGCTAACTTTCTGTTTTGGCACGGAGTACGATGTAAGTATTTATGCTTTAGCATATCGCATGCGTGTGAATGTTAACATGACAGTATGCTTACCATGCGGCTAAGTGCATGAGATAAACTGTTTGAATGCCTGTGGGTGGAGGTTGGATTGCTTGAGTTGGAAAACTCATTGAAATCCGTATTTTAGCCTACTTGCGAGTAGCAAAACCAAACGCTTTCAAAACAAACGGATATGCAATGATTATTTCCAAATTAGGCAATCTAGTCTATACTTGTTTGCTGTGCGCATAACATAGTAATTCTAGGCTAATAACCGGATAAGAGAGCATGTAATGTTTTCAAAATCGGATATCACGGTTAGTAGAGGCCGGTCTTCGACCGGGCGAAAGGGGGTGCTCATAGCTGACCTTCCCCGATCGTACCCAAGCTCCCGAGCCAAGACATTTGGTGATGACGGACACGTGGCCTTCGGCACCGAGTCAGGGTTTCCTAAATTCCCATTAAAAAATATTTAGGTGGCGACTCTGTAATCTGGCAAAGCAGTCCATGTTTGGCACTACTTTTCAAAAATCTGTTTTTCTTCAAAACGATTTGCCAGAGTTGGACTCTTTGGTTCAGATTTAGAACCGCAACACAAAAGGGAGTCCGAACTGTAGAGGCCCGCGGCGCGTTACAGTTTCTGGCGACTCTGCTGGGGAGTTTAGAGAGCTTGACTCGAACTCGTGATATCCTGTTTTGATTACGTTTATGTGTCTCTTTGCATTTGCATTGGTGCGCCTAGGACACCGTGTTTGCCATCTGCCATTCCTGAACGGTTTGCTGGAGGCTTGTCTTGTCAAGGCATGACCATAAGGCTGACCGGTTATGGGCTCTGACAGCATGGGAGCACAAACCCCGGTTTTACCGGGGCACCCTTTTCGACCATTCGACCTAGTGCATATTCGGATCCATAGTGACCATTCCAAACTAGGACAGGTTGCTTACCCGATATAGGTTGTTTGAAACCGCTGTGTGCGTAGTGAAACCCTAGCTCCTGACAAAATAGGACAGGGAAACCCTACCCCAACATAGGGGTGTATTGGCTCTCATTTACCTGGTATGTGCTTTTAGAATGTATCTCTGCAGGGAACGCATATATCAGTTTGCAAAGTTTGAGCATCCGGCCTGAGGGCAGTATCAGTATTGTTGAGAATCAGTTGTGTCTGCGGGTATCAGTTCAGTTTTGAATAGTGATTCTGGGGAACAGTGATCAGTAGTAGTAGAGTGCAGTTGTCGACTACACCCGTGTTTGATCTGTTTGGGGCTGAAATGCTGCTTGTTTTCCGTTTCAGTTCAGAGATTCAGAGAGTGATCCAGAAACTAGTGTCTTCTCCTTGCTGAGGCAGGACTTAGCATGACGCAGAATTCAGAAGAGATCGTGGTCATGACGGCCGCGTTGGATCAGGAATCACCCACAGGATGAAACTACTGTTGACATGCCGCATCCGCCCAGATCGCCGGCCGCGCACCCAGTTTGGGCCCCTCAGCTATATCAGGCTCGCGAGCCTACTACATTTGAACTAATGGGATGATAGGTGATCTTCAAAGTCCGTGACGGATCTCGCCTATGGATGTCTGTTTCGCCGCCAGCCGCACCATATGCCGGAGGCTTTGTACCCCAGAGCCCCCGTTGTTGGGGCGAATTGTAATTGAACTCAGCCAACCGGAGATGGCCTCCAGCTATGGCAACGACGCATCAAACCAAGTTCTAAATCAGGCCGAGGCCAGAGAAAGGCAAGATGAAGGCAGATGCCGACCCTATCGAACAACTGCTGTGGGCAGTAGAGGCTTTGAAAGCCGAGGGATGAAGAACAAGCAACAGATATCCGCAGTTATGTCAAAAGCTGTGGAGGATGCTTTCCCCACTCCGCCTGAGGGCAATTCCAGTCAATCAGAGAATCGGGAGAGGCCCCGTCATGCCAAAACAGTTCTTCCCCCTCCCAGCCCTGCATCCGGAAAGGATCAGAAACCCAAGGCCGCACCCGCCGATCCGTTCGCTAGTGCATCTAGCAAGAGTGCTCAGGCTCCAAATACCTGCCCCGAGGGCGCAGGGTCTTCCATGCTCTACATGCCATTATCCAAGGCACTTCAAATCCTTGCCGAGAGGGGACACCTTAAACCCCTGGAGCCCGGCCCTCCCGAAGAATCTCCCTGCCACACATGATGCTGCTGTACTGTGCGTACCACCAGCAGACAGGCCATGCTACCGACAATTGTTTTCGCCTCCGGCATGAGGTGCAAGATTTGATTGACAACGAGGTTATCCTCCCGCCTACTCAGCAAAGTCCGTCACCACTCAGTTGTTGGATTTTGAGGACACAGATACTGCGAGTATGTAATCAGAAGGTGAACCGCCTGTGGGCAATGCTTGGCGCATTTTTGGATGTGGCGTTTGGCACGCATTTTTGGGCATCTGTTATGTTAATTTTCGTAAATTCTGACTTGGGTGTCGAGTCAGTCTTCTGTTTTGTCTTGAGCCTGTCTCATTGTTTTGAGTCAGTCCTTTTGCTTAAGGGTCTGTCTAATTGTAATGAGTCAGTCCCTCTTGTATAGAATACCAGGTGATTTCGGGGTTGTTGCCTCAAACACCGTTTTGTCTTATAAATAGTTGTTTTTTTTGCTTTTGAGTCTGTTCTGCCGAGGAGCCAGTTATGCCAACAAATCTGAATGAAACAGCCGTGGCTATCATGTGCCGTATTTGTTGCTATTTGAGTTAGCCGTGCCAAAAGGTGTGAATGGAACGACAGTACATACCGCCTACTCTCTTGTGCCTTGAACATCGTTAATGACCTAAGCTTTTCATAAAACCCTTTTCGAACACTGCGGTGATGAAAACGAAGGGGAAGGAATTCCTCGGGTTTTGTAAAATTTTGATCATTTTGAGAGAAAGAGAGGCATGCTAAGCTTTTAATGAATGAAATCATGCTTGTCGGCGTGAGTACTGAGAAGGACCCTGGTTGATCCAGACTGGTTCCACACTATCTTCAGCGCGAGCGATTTGTCGCTTTCTTAAAAACTTTCAAAAACAAAATGTTTTGCGCAGCCTTGCAAAGACCTGTGTGGAATCGCTCTTGAGATTGTGCAGCCCAGGATCGCTCTCAACCTCAAGATTCAGTTTATCTGTGGCAAACTAGAATCCGTTCAAAACATTCAGTGCCATGAAACGCCTGTGTGGCCCATTTTGAAGCAGCCCTCGAGCAAGAGGCATCAAAGTCAGATCGAGGAGATCAGATCCCACCCGGCAAGGCTCGTGAAGCAACCGTGATGGACTTTCTGCAAATCAACCCACAGTCATCTCTGGATACAGAAGGCTTCAATCTCAAAACCATTTGGCATGGGCTTGCTACACTTTTACCCTTTGAGAGGCTCGCTGGGCCGAAAACCCGGAAGGGCGGCCCAGGCAAAAGTTAGAGCAAAGAAAAGAAAAGAAAAAGAAAAATACAAAAAGAAGCAAAAAAGAAAGAAAAGAACAAAAAAAGCAAAAAAAAGAAAAAAAAAAAGAAAAAGAAAAGAAAAGAAAGAAAAAAAAAAGAAAAACATAGCTCGCAAGGTCGAAAACCCGCATTGGGCGCCTTGGCAAAAGTTAGAGCCTAAACAGTGAAGGTTAAAATACCCGAGTGTACCTTAACCGGAACTACGTAAGGCTTGATTCCCATGTTTGGGATACGTAGGCAACTTCATCTGAAGTCCAGCCCCCAACGCTTCCATAGCGTCTCAGTCCATGTCATGGTTTTGATCACTTTTGCCTCCTCCGAATCCAATGTCTCGATTGCAGCAACCTGGAACTACGTGATAACTTCCTCTTGAAGTCCAACCACCAACACCTTCCAGGTGACTGTGTCCATATATTGATTCAAACCGTCTCCGTCTCCGTCTCCTCCGCGTCCGAGGGTCCGATCGTCGTCAACAAGGACTGGCTTACAATGTGCCGCAGCATCATCCAAACAAGGGGCAACTTTCCGTTGCCATGCATTGCCATAAGTTGCCCTGAGTTACCGTCCAAACCAGGGCCAACTTTCCGTTGCCTTATCCCCCTTTAAGCCAGGGGCAATTTTCCACCGCCTCCGATCCGAGGTTGCATATCTCGAGGGTAAGTTCCGCGCTCGTTGAACGTTGACTGTTTGCGAAAATAATTTTTGAAAATTTTCACTGAGGTTGACTTATTTTCTCGAAAACTATTTCATTTTTTTCAAAATTGGACCATGTTTGGACCCAAAAGGAGAATTTTCAGTGCTCACAGCCTGATTCGCATGATTTTCAAATCAAAAATCGAACAAGTGTGCTAATCTGACTCTCATTTTGATCAAAACTGTTTTAGAAAACAAAAAAAATGGTCAAAATGACGGACTAGGGGCACAGTTGAGTCAGGTCTTCTGTCTTTCCCCCGCAACATACTCGCCGGAAAGGCACTCCATTCGTCAGAAGAAATAGCCGTGAGCTAACAGTGTTGGGCGTGAACCTGTGACTTTCTATTCATCCATCAATCACCCTGGGGAGGGATGAAAAATGAGAGAATAAAGAATAGAGAGGTGTAAGGAGAGAAAAGAGAAAAGGGTTTTGAGAGAAAAACCGAGCCTGAGGGCCGAGTGATGTGAGTATCACAAATCAGAAAGGGTGGGAATAATACCCGGAGGAATTGGCTCCTCGAGATTGAGGTCTTTTTGTAAACATGTCCGTGTGTCGTTCTTTTGATTTGTCGGTTTTCGGCTTTTGAGTCTTTTCCGAGTGTGTCTCGTTGTGTTAGGTCGTGTGCCTTTTGTTTCTCTGTTTGAGTCTGTCTCGCTGTGTTCTGTGGTAGGCTCGATACCCGGTTGAAACCCTTTTCAAAAAATCGTTTGTGCTCTGAATGCTGTGCCATTCTCTACATTCGTGCGAAGCAAGAGAGAAGAAAAGGAAATTTGGGACATCCGAGTGTGTTTCAACTGCAACCGTGTCAGTTTTGTGATCCGTCTTGTCAGATTGGGTTATTTGTTCAGGGTTTGCTGTGTGCAGAATGAACCAGAGTGTGTTATGCTGTATGCAGATCAATCCCCAGTAGAGTATGGGCTGTATTATAGTTGAGTAGTGTTTGTATGAGTTGTTTGCTGTTAGTTGGTTGGTTATCCGATTATCATAGTGCAAGTGCTCAATTACAATTCATTCAGACAACAGATCAATATCATTTACATTTGAGGTGTAATATGATGCAATGCAGTGCAAGGTATGAAATATACACAAATGTAAACACTTTTTCAGACAAAAAGTTTGTTTCATTTCATATCATCTTTCAAGTACATAAGTTTGGAAACAAAATCTGCCTGGCAGTACAAAGTACCCTAACTACTGACAAAAGGGGAAAATGTAAAAAAGAAGAAAAAGCAAAATCTGTATCAAATGTCAAAATGGCTCTGCAGCCGTCAATCTGTCCTGGTCCTCTTCCTGGACGAAGGTCCAGGAGCGTCATCAACAGGGGCACCACTAGGGGCATCACCGTCTGAGCTCGAGTCCGAGCCATCATCAGTCTCCTCGCCTCTGTCTCTGCCTCAGACTCATCATCCGGAACCGGAGCCGCGAGCTACTCCCGACATGAGTGCGCCCCCCTCTGGTGCGGGGATATGCTCTGCCATCCCGAGTAGAAATGGGAGGTCCAGCTGGAGCGCCGCCCACCGGAGGAATCTGGAAGGGAGGCTGAAAAAGCATGAAAAGCATCAAATGCTGAGAATATGAGCAGTATCAGTGCAGAATGCAGTGTATGAGTACAGTGTATGTGAATGCCGTGAGCAGTGAATCAGTGCAGAATGCAGTGTATGAGTACAGTGTATGTGAATGCCGTGAGCAGGAATCAGTGCAGAATGCAGTGTATGAGTACAGTGTATGTGAATGCCGTGAGCAGTGAATCAGTGCAGAATGCAGTGTATGAGTACAGTGTATGTGAATGCCGTGAGCAGTGAATCAGTGCAGAATGCAGTGTATATAGTGTATCAGATCGTGAGCAGTTTATCAGATGTTGTGTATGCATCAGATTATGTAAAGCAGTTTGTGTATGGTTTGAGGCTGTGGTCAGGAACAACATACCGGAATGCTGTAGAGGGCTAGGAGGTCGAATGTCCGCTGTAGCATCCCCATCATGGAGGCATTCATCTCCAATGACTGCCGGGTGTACTCAGAAGACGCCTGCAAAAGTATCAGATGCATCAATATTCTGTGGAATATCAAATAAACTGAAATGAAATAACAGTGCAAGACGAAGAATGCAGTAACACATACCGGAGGCAAGTCGGGGACACCGACAAACTCATGGTCAGCTGGTGGAGGAGCAAAGGGGATCTGATAGGTCGCCCCACCCTGCCCTGAAAGTCAATGCAGCGGGCAGAGCAGGCCAACCGGTCCCTCGCCCTCGCTGACTCCACCTCTGCCACGACTCGAGCCCTCCTCGGCGTCCCCCTCCAGCTCCTGCTCCAGCCGCTGCGCCGCAGGTCTCTCTCTCTACTCGGCGGCCGCCGCTCAGAGGTCGCATGATGAAGGTCCGGACGTACTCCGAGTAATCGCCCTCGCCTCGGAAGTCGTCCGCCTCCCAGCCGATAGTATAGTCTGCCATCTGCTCGGCAGTGAACCTCTCAGTATCCCGCATGTGCTAGGAGGGTGCACCGGGACTATCTGCTCAGGTAGGCCTAGGGTCTGACGCAAGAAACGCTCACCCAGGTACCAAGCCCGACAGACCGGGCCCTCGAGCAGAATCCGGAACGTGAGGTACACGGCCGGCAAACCGATCCCGCGCCACGGCTGGCAGGGGCCCAAGGCTGCCAGGTGATCTGAAAATGAAATACAGTTTGTTACCTACTGTTATTGCTAATATACAGTGGAAAGACGAAGCTTAAATGAACTGCAAGTAAAACATACCTCGGCAGGGGTGATGGTGTCGAAAGTAGCGGCGGAAAAGCTGAAGGTCTCCCGGGGCCTCCGCACGCATCTCCCGTCAAAGCGGCGTGAAAAAGGGACGACCAGAGGGGTCTCTGCATCGGGTACAGGAGCGCGCCTAGGAAAGTAGGCGTAAACCCACAACTGCAAGATAAATACTAGTGCATTTATCAGATAAAGTAGAATACAGAAGAGAAAATAGAAATAGCAGAGCCGTGTGTCGTGCAGTGTATTGTACAGAGTGTACAGTGTGAGTAGTGTACAGTCAGTATGAAGCAGAGTATGTGTGTGCCGTGTGTACAGTATACAGCAAGTGTAAACAGACTACAGTGTGTGCAGTGTACAGAGTACAAAAGTAAGAACTGAAATGAAAGGCAGAAAAGGAAATGTACCTCCCAAGCACGCCAATAGCCCCGAGCAACTGTCCGCTGCCGCGGGAGACTGAGCTCATATAGCCGTAGAGGGTGGCCAGAGCCGCACCACCCAATCAAACGCAAGATGTCCCGGACATCTACCAGTGCGCTGAGAAGGCAGAGGGGCACTGTGTTCGCCCGGTCGGCGAAGAGAGTCGTCCCGAATAGGAACATCAGGAAGCCGCGTGCATATCTCTCCATGGCCTCCGGGGTCATCGGAGCTGCGTCAACAAGAGGGGCTGGACCCGGAACTGCACCTCGAACCAGGAGTACCGGACGAAGCCGGGCGCGCGAGAGGCGGTGCCGCGCCAAGCAAGTAGACCTGAGCTGCGTCCACTCATCCATATCGATATCAAAGGGATCGGATCACCCCCTACCCCGATGCCGGTGAGCACCGAGAAGTCATAAGGGGTCATCGTCATGTCCCCTGCCGCGGAAAAGTGAAATGAATCGGTGGTGTCCCACCACCTCTCTGCCAGGGCAGCTGTAGACACCCCACTTTTGACCGTCCTCAAGACCTGGACGTCCCGCTTGAACACTCGGTGATCATCCATGTTTGTGTTTGTTTGGAGTCCCCGGAGTTCTCGGCCCGCGCGCCTTGCCTCAGGACTTCCGAACTCGACCGTTTGTGTCTGGTTTGCACCAAACACTTGTGTTTTGCCTTGGAAGGGCAGGGAATGCTTTGTGAGGCATCCCACATACCACCGGCTGTGGCTAGAGGCCACGCTGGCTGGTGTTGCCATCGGCACTATATTGTGCCGGTCGGCACTCTTTTGGCAAAATGACCATTTTGCCCTGCCGACCACTTTACAGCTGTTTTTGGAGATATTTTTAGACAGCTTTCTGGTGCTTGTTTCCCCTCCATACACGTGTATGGAGGGATGAGCCTTTTTGATGCCTTAACTTGTAAGCTTTGGGTGCCTATACAAAAAAAGCCTCTTCTCTTGGCTCAAGAGTTAGAATTTTTGGAGAGTTAGACATTTTAGGAGGGGGAGAAGCTCTGGCTTTAGGTTAGGTTTTGTGTATCTATCCTATCTCTTTCTTTCTTTCTTGTTTTGTACACTAGGTGTTTGTGCCTTACTATTGCACATCAACACCTAGTGTTTCACCTTCCTCTTGGAACTGAGGTGCTAAGGGCTTGTTCTTGAAGTTCTTGACTGGTTTGGAGCTCAAGGAACCAACAACTCCAACCTTTGTGAAGGTGGTCTTCAAAGGTAACAAAACTTACTTTATTTACCCCATTTTTGCACCTTGTTTTTACTAGCTTAGAGTTGCTTTTGTGCTTAGTCCATAATACATAAAAGTTCTGATTTTTAACCCTCTTTATTGTTTATCAAGAGTGTTTTGCACTTTGGGTAGGTTTGACCACCCTTAGGCCTTGAAAAGGGCCATTTTTAGGCCATTTTGTGAGAGCTCCGAGACTTTGGTGCTTGGGCCTCTCCACCACTGAAATCTTGGGGGATTTCAGTGGTGGAGATGGTGCCTTGAAGTCTCCAAAAGGAGAGGGCCACCCCCTCTCTTTGATGTCCTTGAAAATGGCAAGTTTTGGCCTCCAAAGGAGCACCATGTTTGGTTGTGTTTTGAGCATGTCTTGGCTGTTTTTCATGCCTATTATGCCATGATTAAACTCTGTTTTAAGTTGGTTTTAGCACTCCTTGCATGCTTCGCATAGATGCTTTGTAATGCCTTGTATTGCCTTAACTTGCTCTAGGTTTGTATGCCTTCTTTCTAGCATGTTTTAGGCCTAGATCCATGAAGCTTGTATGCTTATTTTGACATGTTTTAGCTCTGTCCTAAGTTGTTTTGGTCAATCTTGGCATGCATCATATAGCCCCTTTACATTTGGCTTGTTGGCCTCAAGAGCATGAATGTGTAGCATGCCATGCTTGCTTCATTTTTGATGGTTTGGAACCACCTAGCATGCTATTTCAGACCTTTTGGTGTGCTTGTATGCTCACCTTAGTCGCCTCTTTAACGCTTTGAAAGCATGTCTTGAATGCCCCCCATGTTTTGGCCATTTTGCATGCCTTTGATTTCAAGCCTCTTAGATGCCATCTAAGTAGCCTTTTGGCTTTGTTTTGACATACTAAAAACCTGTTTTTAGTTGTTTAGTGCATGCCATAATCGCCTTGCATAAGTTTGGTTCAAAGCCTCTTTGACTAGCTTTAAGCCTTAGACCATTTGCATGCTTTGTTTGGTCTATCTTCGACTTGGTTTGGCACCATGTTTTGCATGTATTTCAGAGCTTTGCAATGCATGCTCATTGTCTATGTTTGGTCTCTTTAAGTGTGCTTGAGAGTTGCCATGTTCATGCTTAAGGTTTGGATCATAACACTTGCATGTGTGTGTGTTTGTTTAGTCCTCATGTCTAGGCACTTTGGCCACTGATTTTAGGCCTATTTGAGTTGCCTAAGTCATGTGTAAAACCATTCTTTCATTGGTTTGCATGCTTGTCTTGTATGCTTGCTTGTATGCTTGCATAGGTATATTGCACAATCCATGTTGCATGTTAGATAACATGCTTAGAGTTGCATCACATGAGCATGCATGCTTGGCCTCTTGAAGTGAAATGTGATAGAGGTTGGGCACTTTTGTGTGTTTATTTGGTTGCATTGCATTTGAAACTAAAGTTGCATACTTGGTTCTCCGGGCCATCATGCATGGAAATGCGTGATTGGTGGTCCGAGAATCGAGGCACATGCCCTTTTGAGTCAATAGCATGATAAGGGGTGTGTATAGTGCATAAATACCTTGAATCACATTGCCATGCATGTTGTTGTCCTCTACTGCTGTGAGTTGCAGGTTCTGCAGGTGTTAAGTGCCGGCCGGCACTATTTAGTGCCGACCGGCAGTAAATTTCCAGCCGATAGCTTCATCTAGTGCCGGTGGCCTCCTTCTTCAGCCGGTGGTGCTCTACCGCAGCCGGTGGTACTCCCCAGTGCCCTGAGAGGTACTCCTGAGACTTTGGCAATTTTCTGAGGAGGAGAGCAGAGGAAACAGAGGCAAATCATGTATGACAGTGCGATTCCGAGCCAGTCCCGAGCGCGCGCTGCATTCGGCCCTCATCCCGAGGCGATTTACTGTTTAATTAGATTAATTATTTTATCTAATTAATTTAGTTGATTTGTAATAATTAATTAGCTTGCGTAGTTAATTAGTTATTCGGTTTTGTGTATTCTTTCGGTCCCTCCGAGTGAGGGCATAATTGTAATAAGTGTGTGTGAGTGGGTGTATGTCTTCCAATCCCCATTTCTTTCTTCCCTTTTATTTACCCGCTTATGTTGGTAGATTAGGGCACATTTATTTTAGCATACCTTATGCAATGCATGCGTGCATCCATGCATTTGTTTACATGCACCGGGCTCGGTACATCATACAAATTGCATTGCAATTTTCAATTCCAAATTGAATACGTGCTACTCGCGCACTTCACATGCCGTGTTTAGGGTTAGCCGAGCCTACTCTAGACTGCATCTATGCCTGTGTTGCATTAGCCACTTAACATGAACTAGGTCATACATGTTTGCTAACCGGGTTATTGTATTTGGCACGGAGTACGATGTAAGTTTTTACGCTTTAGCATAGCGCATGCGTGTGAATGCTAACATGACAGTATGATTGCCATGCGGCTAAATGCTTATGTGATATTACTGTTTGAATGCCTGTGGGTGGAGGTTGGATTGCTTGAGTTGGGAAAACTCATTGAAATCCGTGTTTTAGCCTACTTGCGAGTAGCAAATTCCAAAGCATTTTCAAAATGAACGGACATGCAATGTTTATTTCCAAATTAGGCGATCTAGTCTATACTTGTTTGCTGTGCGCATAACATAGTAATTCTAGGTATAAATATTGGGATAAGAACGCATAATGCTTTCAAAATCGGATATCACGGTTAGTAGAGGCCGGTCTTCGGACCGGGCGAAAGGGGGTGCTCATAGCTGACCTTCCCCGATCGTACCCAAGCTCCCGAGCCAAGACATTTGGTGATGACGGACACGTGGCCTTTGGCACCGAGTCAGGGTTTCCTAAATTTCCCATTTTAAAAATATTTAGGTGGCGACTCTGTAATCTGGCAAAGCAGTCCATGTTTGGCACTACTTTTTCAAAAATCTGTTTTCTTCAAAACGATTTGCCAGAGGTGGACTCTTTGGTTCAGATTGAGAACCGCACCATCCAAACAAAACGGAAGAGTCCGAGCTGTAGCGAGGTCCCCCGCGGGCGTTGTTACAGCAGCTAGAAGAGGCCTGCAAGCAGTAAGTCGGGTCAGACCCCTGCAGAAAGTGCCGAAGCCGGCCTAGTCCACGATGCGTCGAACCGCGTCGGGAAGCTCGCCGTACCACTCACGAGCGACGGTATTCCCATACCCGCGGATGGTATGGGAATCTCCCTGTTTTCAAACAAATAGTTGCAAAGCAGTATAAAATGTACGGTTTTGAAGAAACAGTCAAAAATCGGCACAAATATGGCATGCGTGCAAGTTTATCAGATTCAAACAGATACCGGGTGCCGGTGTGCTTACAGTGAACTACAACGTGTGATGCGTCAGCATGTTTGAGTGGTTCAGTGCAAATTTGGCATGCGTGCAAGTTTATCAGATTCAAACAGATACCGGGTGCCGGTGTGCTTACAGTGAACTACAACGTGTGATGCGTCAGTATGTTTGAGTGGTTCAAGATAAATATGGCATGCGTGCATATTATCAGATTCAAATAGGTACCGGGTGTCGGTATTTGCAGTGGGATACAGTGTGTGCCGTGTGTTGAGTGATTCAAGGCTAGTGCAGTGTGTGCGCGTGGTGTTCTTAAACAGATATCAGTTGCAAGTTTGTTTGTGATCGACTACAATATGCTGTGTATCAGTGTATCGGAACTAAGCAATTAAAGAATCTAATCGGCTGCGGCAGTTGACAATTAAAAGGTTCTACAGTGCAGAAAATTAAACCAGAGAAAAGGTGTTACCTCAGAAGCGCCGAAGGATAGGTGAGAGGTCGGCTCGCGTAGGAGAAGCTCGGGATCCAATGCCATGTCAAAGTTGCGAAAATGGCAGAGTCCGTCAGGTGGTAGAACATGGATCGCCGGCCGGTAGGTCGCCGGATCGAACGGGCGCTCGCTCAGCGGGAGGAGCTCAACCCCGGGATCCATCTCGTGATCCGAGGGAGTCCCAACACGCGGAATGTCGTCGGCCATGTCGAGAATGACGGGAAAGTGGTCGAAGAATGAAAATCGGCTCGGAATACGAAGAGTCAACCGAAAAAGTTAACCCCGAGCGGGCCGGAAATGGCCGGAAAGGCCGGAAGAGAAAAAGGTATGGAAATGAAGAGGAAATCGAGGGGAACAAATCCCGAAAAGGGGAAAATAGCAAAAGGAGTGCCGAAATCAAATTTCGATCGGTCGAAAATATCCGAAACGCGATGAACTTCGCGAATCGAACGACGAAAATGGCGTGAAAACGCAAAGAAATGGCGAAATGAGGAGAGAACGAGGCTCTAGAGAGAGAGAGGGATAGTTTTCGGCGCAAGGGAAATAAGGAAATAGGGTTTTGAAACCCTATTTTAAAGAACCCAAGGTGAAAAGTCGAATCTGTCCCCGATCAGCAACTTTTGGCCGGTCGGCACAATATTGTGCCAGTGGAACTTTTATGCAGCCGGTGGCCAGCCGGTGGCCACCTAGTCCAGCCGGTGATGTTCCCACAGCCTTGTTTAGGCCATGTAGGTAGTTTCTGGTCTTCATAGCTCAAGAAAGTGCAATAAAGTGAATCCCTGATGCTCAACCGGCCTCCGTTTTGACCTCGGACCGTGTCTTCTGTGCGTGGCACTCAGATTCAAGCAAAGATTGTATCCTTTTGTATCCTTTTGTCTTTTACAAGATTCAAAAGTTATTGTCCGGTGCGTCGCATCGCGCCGTCTTGCACGTCCCTTGCGACTTGCACCGTTTTGCATTTTCGTGTGGCATGCATGTCATACTCGCATTTCATTTTCCATTCAATGAGGTATGCGTGCCTCATTTTGCATTTCATTGCATCTCGAGGTACGCGTGCCTCGTTTTGCATTTCATTTTGCATTTCATTTTGCATTTCATTGCATCTCGAGGTACGCGTGCCTCGTCTTGCATTTCATTCTGCATTTTATTGCATCTCGAGGTACGCGTGCTTCGTTTTGCATTTCATTTTCCATTCAATGAGGTATGCGTGCCTCATTTTGCATTTCATTGCATCTCGAGGTACGCGTGCCTCGTTTTGCATTTCATTTTGCATCTCATTGCATCTCGAGGTACGCGTGCCTCGTTTTGCATTTCATTCTGCATTTCATTGCATCTCGAGGTACGCGTGCCTCGTTTTGCATTTCATTTTCCATTCAATGAGGTATGCGTGCCTCATTTTGCATTTCATTGCATCTCGAGGTACGCGTGCCTCGTTTTGCATTTCATTTTGCATCTCATTGCATCTCGAGGTACGCGTGCCTCGTTTTGCATTTCATTTTGCATTTCATTTTGCATTTCATTCTGCATTTCATTGCATCTCGAGGTACGCGTGCCTCGTTTTGCATTTCATTTTCCATTCAATGAGGTATGCGTGCCTCATTTTGCATTTCATTGCATCTCGAGGTACGCGTGCCTCGTTTTGCATTTCATTTTGCATTTCATTCTGCATTTCATTGCATCTCGAGGTACGCGTGCCTCGTTTTGTATTTCATTCTGCATTTCATTGCATCTCGAGGTACGCGTGCCTCATCTTGCATTTCATTCTGCATTTCATTGCATCTCGAGGTACGCGTGCCTCGTTTTGCATTTCATTTTCCATTCAATGAGGTATGCGTGCCTCATTTTGCATTTCATTGCATCTCGAGGTACGCGTGCCTCGTTTTGCATCTCATTTTGCATCTCATTGCATCTCGAGGTACGCGTGCCTCGTTTTGCATTTCATTCTGCATTTCATTACATCTCGAGGTACGCGTGCCTCGTTTTGCATTTCATTTTCCATTCAATGAGGTATGCGTGCCTCATTTTGCATTTCATTGCATCCCGAGGTACGCGTGCCTCGTTTTGCATTTCATTTTGCATTTCATTGCATCTCGAGGTACGCGTGCCTCGTTTTGCATTTCATTTTCCATTCAATGAGGTATGCGTGCCTCATTTTGCATTTCATTGCATCTCGAGGTACGCGTGCCTCGTTTTGCATTTCATTTTGCATTTCATTTTGCATCTCATTGCATCTCGAGGTACGCGTGCCTCGTTTTGCATTTCATTCTGCATTTCATTGCATCTCGAGGTACGCGTGCCTCGTCTTGCATTTCATTCTGTATTTCATTGCATCTCGAGGTACGCGTGCCTCGTTTTCCATTTCATTTTCCATTCAATGAGGTATGCGTGCCTCATTTTGCATTTCATTGCATCTCGAGGTACGCGTGCCTCGTTTTGCATTTCATTTTGCATCTCATTGCATCTCAAGGTACGCGTGCCTCGTTTTGCATTTCATTCTGCATTTCATTGCATCTTGAGGTACGCGTGCCTCGTTTTGCATTTCATTTTCCATTCAATAAGGTATGCGTGCCTCATTTTGCATTTCATTGCATCCCGGGATACGCGTGCCTCGTTTTGCATTTCATTTTGCATTTCATTTTGCATTTCATTGCATCTCGAGGTACGCGTGCTTCGTTTTGCATTTCATTTTGCATTCAATGAGGTATGCGTGCCTCATTTTGCATTTCATTGCATCTCGAGGTACGCGTGCCTCGTTTTGCATTTCATTCTGCATTTCATTGCATCTCGAGGTACGCGTGCCTCGTTTTGCATTTCATTCTGCATTTCGTTGCATCTCGAGGTACGCGTGCCTCGTTTTGCATTTCATTTTCCATTCAATGAGGTATGCGTGCCTCATTTTGCATTTCATTGCATTCCGAGGTACGCGTGCCTCGTTTTGCATTTCATTTTGCATCTCATTGCATCTCGAGGTACGCGTGCCTCATTTTGCATTTCATTTTCCATTCAATGAGGTATGCGTGCCTCATTTTGCATTTCATTGCATCTCGAGGTACGCGTGCCTCGTTTTGCATTTCATTCTGCATTTCATTGCATCTCGAGGTACGCGTGCCTCGTTTTGCATTTCATTTTCCATTTAATGAGGTATGCGTGCCTCATTTTGCATTTCATTTGCATTTGGTTTTACATTTTGCATCCTGAGGTATGCGTGCCTCACTTTGCATTTCATTTGCATTTTGCATCCATGAGGTGTGCGTGCCTCATCTTGCATCTCATTTTGCATTTCATCGCGCTATTTTGCGCACCTCATTGTTTTTTCCTCCGGTCTGGCGGGACCTTAAACACGCACGGTCTAGGAGACCTTAAATCCTTGGGAGGTGCAAAACCTTCACCCGCGTTGTCTAACGCACCGCGCTGTTTTGCGCATCTCATTGCATTTGGCATGCATTCCATCACGCGATCTCGCGTATCGCGCTGTCTGGTGCACCGCATCTCAATTCATGCATTGCCCCTCCGGTCTGGTGAGACCTTAAACACGCACGGTCTAGGAGACCTTAAATCCTCGGAAGGTGCAAGACCTTCGGTGCATTTTGAAAGATGTGCGTTGTTACGCACTTTAGTTCTTTCGCATTGTCATGCATCCTTTGATCTACATTTCAGTTCAAATCTTGGGGTACGCGTGCCTCAAATTCCTTGAGGCATGCGTGTCTCATTTACATATCGCTTTCCATTCCTTCATGGCATGCGTGTCTCACTTGCATCATACATCGCATTGTTTTGTTCGCCCCGGTCTGGCGGGACTTTAAACACGCACGGTCTAGGAGACCTTAAATCCTTGGGAGGTGCAAAACCTTCACCCGCGTTGTCTAACGCACCGCGCTGTTTTGCGCATCTCATTGCATTTTGCATGCATCGCATCGCGCTATTCTGCGCATCTCATTGCATTGTTCTGTGCATCCCGGTCTAGGAGACCTTAAATCCTCTGATGGTGCAATTCCTTTGGTGTTTGTCGTGCCCGAAAGACTTTCGGTGGTCTGGTAAAGCCACCTGCCTGTTTTTGCGGTGAGTTCCTAGAAGACCAACTGGGACGGTGAAAACTAGAGTTTGAACGGCTCATGCCTAGAACGTAAAGGTTCGGGATCTCCGAGACTAAAGTCTGGTTTAAATACCCAGGGGGTGTACCCTCGGCTTGAAATCTGTATGGAAGCCCCATAGGTTGAGGCGGCATGTTTACGCCTCAATTCTGGATACTGAACCAACCTAGTATATCGCCCTGTTGGTAAGATAGGGAAAACTGCAATCATAGTCGTTGCATCATAGTGCATTGTCATGCATCATTTGTAAATACTGCATATGTCATGCATTTCAAAAAAATCCAAAAACAAAAACACATGCGTATGTCATGCATCATTGTAAACATGCATATGTCATGCATCATTCTAAATACTGCATATGTCATGCATTTCAAAACAAAAAAGAACATGCATATGTCATGCATCATTCTAAATAGTGCATATGTCATGCATTTCAAAAAAACAAAAAAACTGCATATGTCATGCATCATCATTGTAGTATAGTGCATATGTCATGCATTTGCCGTAAATATCCATTTCCATTGCATTGTAGTTGCATGCATCCACTACATCATCCTCCATCCATGGCTTGCACCTTTCCTTGTTGAGCTTGGTCTGGTATGTGCTCATACTTTTCACGTCAAAACACAATTCTGCATGTGTACGCGCCTATTCCACGTTGGTATGTTGGTTTGAGGGTAGCGGCACCTTTTCTGTGCTAGACATGGCTTGTATGTGTACATGCCCTTCCTAGGCAAAGCTTGGTTTGGCCTGCGTGCCATGTCTATTTGTATCCATTGTAGTTGCATGCATCCACTGCATCACCTTCCATTTATGGCTTGCACCTTTCCTTGTTGAGCTTGGTCTGGTATGTGTCCATACTTTTCACGTCAAAGCACAGTTCTGCATGTGCATCGCGCCTACTCCACGCTGGTATGTTGGTTTGAGGTTGCGGCACCTTTTCTGTGTTAGACATGGTTTGTATGTGTGCATGCCTTTCCTAAGCGAGATACGGTTTGGCCCGCGCGCCATAATCGCATATTACATTGTATTGTAATTGTTGCATCCGGCATTAGGATCATTGTTCTTTCCTCAGCGGGTCGTCACCCCACTTATGTCAATCCACCCAATACTCGTTCTTGTGTCCGTCTACATTACTCATAGTTCTGCATGTGTATCGCGCCTATTCCACGCTGGTATGTTAGTTTGAGGTTGCGGCACCTTTTCTATGGTAGACGGACTTGTTACTTCCATCAACCTATTTGACATTTGTGTGGTTTCGAATCGCTCACGATTGAATCATGATTCAATTGCCCTGCATGTAGTTTGCATGGTTTCAATTGCATTGCATATCATTTGCATTATTTATACATAGTTTTGTATATATTGCATATCATTTTGCATTCATCATCGCATTGTCATGCATGTTGCTAACAGTATCATACCTGTTAAGTTTGCTTTCTTTGCAGGCACGATATTGTATGTACGGCTCATTTGAGGTCGGTGCAACCGAAAGAGCCGCACAGGTATTGTATTCTCCGCGTGAGACGTATTGAGAATTGTATAATTCTCTTACATCCTTTCTGCATTGTAGTGTAGATTGGCGTATGCTAGCTTATAACTGTCGCATGTGTGCTTCATTACAGCTTTCTTTGCATGATCATAAGTTATGCTCGGCCTTTTGCATTGTCAGTTGCATCTTGCCCCCGCCTACGGGCGCATACCTTATCTGCGGCTTGTATGCCTGTGCCTAAACTACGCTGGTTTGATTCCTAAAGGGATACGTAGGCAGCTTGCGAGTTCAACCATTTGCGCTTCGTATGTTTGTCCAAGTCTTCGGCCTTGTCAAAAATGGGTCGTCTCTGGGCTTTGACATTCACTCCCGTCATTGTTATGACTTTCGAGTTCTGTCAAAGAGGGGCAACTGTAGACACCCCATTTTTGACCGTCCTCAAGACTTGGACGTCACCGCTTGAACACTCGATGATTATCCATATTTGTGTTCGTTTGGAGTTCCCGGAGTTCTCGGCTACTCGCCTTGCCTCAAGACCTCCGAACTTGACCGTCTTGTGTCTGGTTTTGCACCAAACACTTGTGCTTTGCCTTGGAGGGGCAGGGAATGCCTTGTGAGGCATCCCCACACACCACCGGCAGTGGCTAGAGGCCACCGGCTGGTTGATGATGCCATCGGCACTATATTGTGCCGGTCGGCACCCTTTTGTGCCGGTCGGCAGTCAATTTTGTCAAAATGACAATTTTGCCCTGCCGACTACTGTGCAGTTGCTTTTTGAGATATTTTGAAGCAGCTGTATAGCATTTGTTTCCCCTCCATACACGTGTATGGAGGGATGAGCCTTTGGTTTGCTTAGCTTGTAAGCTTTGTTGCCTATAAGAGAAGGCTCTCTCTCTTGGCTCAAGGTTAGAGGAGTTAGACATTTTAGAGAGAAAAGACAGAGAAGAAGCTCTGGTTTTAGGGTTTGAATTCTATATCTATTCTATCTCTCTTTTGCTCTCTTGTTTGTACACTAGGTGTTTGTGTCTCACTATTGCACATCAACACCTAGTGTTTCACCTTTCCTTGGCTACTGAGGTTCCAAGAGGTTGTTCTTGGTGTTTTTGGTTGGATTAGAGCTTAAGGAAGCAACAACATCATCTTTGGTGAAGAAGGTCAACAAGGGTGAGAAACTTGCTTTATTTCCCCCATTCTTGCATTCCTTTTTTACCTATCTTTGAACTGTTTTTGTGTTTGGTGTTTAATACAAAAAAGTTCTGTTTTTTAGTCCTCTTGATAGTTTATTAAGGGTGCTTTGTGCTTTGGGGAAGTTTAGCCCCTCTTAGGCCTTGAAAGGCCTCATTTTTGTGCTATTTTGTGAGAGCTCCGGGATTTTGGTGTTGGGGTCTCTTCACCACTGAAATCTTGAGGGATTTCGGTGGTGAAGATGATGCCTTGAAGTCCCAAGAAGGAGAGGGCCACCCCCTCTCCTTGTTGCCCTTGAAAAGGACAAGTTTTGGCCTCTTAAGAGAGCCTATGTTTCAAGTGTGTGTTGAGCATGCCATGGCTGTATTTTGTACTTATATTGCCATGTTTTAACTTTGTATTAAGTTGGTTTTGGTCCCTTATGCATGCTTAGCATAGTTGCCATGTAATGCCTTGTAAATGCCTTAACATGCCTTAGGTTGTTAGCCCTAATTTGAGCATGCTTTAGGCTTAGATTCATGAAGATTTTGTGCTTATCTTGACATGTTTTAGGTCTGTCCATAAGTGTTTGGGTTGGTCTTGGCATGCTTAGTATAGCCTCTTTGCATTTTAGGCTTGTTAGCCTTGAGCATGAATGTGTAGCATGCCTTGTTTGCATCATTTCAATGGTTTGAGACCATTTGCCATGTTATTTCAGTCCATTTAACATGCTCGTATGTTTGCATTGCATGCCCCTTTAATGTTTCAAGAGCTCATGTTGTATGTTCCTTGGGAGTGCATGTGTGCATGACTTTTAATTTAAACCATATAGATGCCATCTAGGTGGTCTTTTGGACTTAGTTTTATGTGTTAAAACTCTGTTTTGGGTTGCCTAATACATGCCATGTATGGTTGTGTTAAGTGTAGTTCATTGCCTCTTTGGTGAGCCTCAAGTACTTGGGCCACTTGCATGCTTTAATTGCTTGAATTAGTTGGTTTGGCATCTCTATTTTGTGCAATTTCAGAGCCTATATTGCATGCTAGTTGTCCATGATATCCCCTTTCAAGTGTGCTTGAGGGTTGCTTACTTAGCGCCTAAGTGTTAAGTCTTAAACATATGCATGTGTGTGTGTGTGTTGGCCTTCATTTTTGGGCACTTTGGCCACTGATTTTAGGCCTATTTGGAGTTGCCTAAGACCATCATTTGCTTGCTTGCATGCTTATCTCATGTTTGCTTGTATGCTTTGCATAAGTATATTGCATTGTTCAGATTGCATGATAGCTAACATGATTAGGTTGCATTGCATCAACATGCATTCCTTGTCCCTTGATTTGGTGATAGGGATTGGGATTTTGGTTTGTTTGGTTTGCATGCATTTGAGATTGAAAGTGCACATTTGGTTCTTTGGGCCATCATGCATGGAAATGCGTGATTGGTGGCCCGAGAATCGAGGCACATGTCCCTTTGAGTCACAAATATGAAAAGGGGCATGATTGGTGCACACATTGTTGGAATTACATTGCCATGCAAGTTTCTGCCCTCTGCTGCTGTGAGTTGCAGGTTCTGCAGACATTCAGTGCCGGCCGGCAGCATTTAGTGCCGACCGGCAGTCTATTGATGGCCGATGGATGAATTTTGTGCCGGTGACCACATACTTCAGCCGATGGTGTTTCCCCTCAGCCGGTGGTATCCCCCAGTGCCTTGAGGAGTAGTTCTGAGACTTTGGCAGTTTTCAGAGGAACAAAGCAGAGAAAACAGAGGCAAGCTAGGCATGGCAGTGCAATTCCGAGCAAGTCCCGAGCGTGCGCTGCATCCGGCCCTCATCTCGGGGCGGTTTACTGCTTTAATTAGATTAATTAATTTATTTGATTAATTTAGTTGGACTGTAATATTTTAATTAACTTGCGTAGTTAATTAATCTGTATATTCTTTTGGTCCCTCCGAGCGAGGGCATAATTGTAATAAGTGTGGGTGAGTGGTTTGTATGTCTTCCAACCCCCACTTCTTTCTCCCTTTTATTTACCTGCTTATGATGGTAGATTAGGGCACGTCTATTTTAGCATACCTTATGCAATGCATGCGTGCATCCATGCATTTGTCTAAACATGCACCGGGCTCGGTACATCATACAAATTGCATCGTACTCTCAATTTCCAAATTGAATACGTGCATCGAATGATTGCATTTCACATGCCATTTTAGGGTTAGCCGAGCCTACTCTAGATTGCACCCTTGCCTGCGTTGCATTAGCCATTTAACATGAACTAGGTCATGCATGTTTGCTAACTAGTTTCTTGTTTTGGCACGGAGTACGATGTAAGTATTTATGCTTTAGCATATCGCATGCGTGTGAATGTTAACATGACAGTATACTTACCATGCGGCTAAATGCTTACATGAGACAAACTGTTTGAATGCCTGTGGGTGGAGGTTGGGTTGCTTGAGTTGGAAAACTCATTGAAATCTATATTTTAGCCTACTTGCGAGTAGCAAAACCCGAAACGCTTTCAAAACAAACAGATATGCAATGATTATTTCCGAATTAGGAATCTAGTCTATACTTGTTTTGCTGTGCGCATAACGTAGTAAAACTAGGCTAATAACCGGTATAAGAGCATGTAATGTTTTCAAAATCGGATATCACGGTTAGTAGAGGCCGGTCTTCGAACCGGGCGAAAGGGGGTGCTCATAGCTGACCTTCCCCAATCGTACCCAAGCTCCCGAGCCAAGACATTTGGTGATGACGGACACGTGGCCTTCGGCACCGAGTCAGGGTTTCCTAAATTTCCCATAATAAAAAAAAAACATTTAGGTGGCGACTCTGTAATCTAGCAAAGCAGTCCATGTTTGGCACTACTTTTCAAAAATCTGTTTTTCTTCAAAACGATTTGCCGGATTTGGACTCTTTGGTTCAAGATTTAGAACCGCAACACAAAAGGGAGTCCGAACTGTAGAGTGAAAGCCCACGGGCGCGTCTACAAGGTGGCGACTCTGTATCTGGCAAAACAGTCCATGTTTGGCACTTCTTTATTAAAATCGATTTTCCAAAACGATTTGCCGGATTTGGACTCTTTGGTGATTTATCAATCTTGCATTGCACTTTGCGAGATTAGATTCAGAACCATGACATGAGTTCGAACTTGTAGTAGCTAGAGAACAAAACGGATTTCGCGCCCTCGCAACGCAGATCTCGGGGAGTTCTCGGGGCACGTCTACACCCCCCTTCATCAAACATCGAGGTAGGGTCTCCTTTGAGTTATATATATGTTTATGTAAGTTTTTAGCTGATTTGGTGAGCTCCTCTTGTTATTTCAAAAATGGGTTTGGTGGCTCAAGAAATTGA
>JAPPVO010000036.1:39682819-40034050 GCA_030407325.1 Camellia japonica | reverse complement strand
GGACGTTTTTCCCGAGGATCTTGTTAGTTTGCCACCTCAGCGAGAGATTGAGTTCTCTATTGATTTAGTGCCCGGCACGGCACCGATTTCTATGGCACCTTACCGTTTTGCCCCAGCCGAGTTAGTTGAGTTGAAGGTTCAACTCCAGGAGTTGTTAGATAAGGGCTATATCCGTCCTAGTGTTTCGCCGTGGGGAGCACCGGCCCTCTTTGCTAAGAAGAAGGTGGTGCTTTGAGATTGTGTATTGATTACAGGAAATTGAATCGGGCTATGGTTAAGAATAAGTATCCTATGCCCCGTGATGATTGTTTGACCAGTTGAAGGGTTCCCGTTGTTTCTCTAAGATAGATTTGAGATCGGGTTATCATCAGTTGAGAGTCAGGGAGGAGGATATTCCTAAGACGGCATTCCGTACGCGGTATGGTCACTATGAGTTTCTGGTGATGCCGTTTGGGCTCACCAATGCACCGGCAGTGTTTATGGATTTGATGAACCGGATCTTCCGGGAATTCTTGGATCGTTTTGTGGTCGTCTTCGTGGACGACATTCTGATTTATTCACCTTCGAGGGAGGAGCACGAGGAACACTTGAGAGTGGTGCTTGAGTTACTTAGAGCCCATAAGCTTTATGCTAAGTTCGGGAAGTGTGAGTTCTGGCTAGAAGAGGTGAAGTTCTTAGGCCATGTAGTTTCTGGGGAAGGGGTGTCTGTTGATACATCCAAGACTGAGGCAGTGCAAGATTGGGCACAGCCTAAGAGTGTGTTTGAGATCCGCAGTTTTCTGGGATTAGCTGGGTATTACCGTCAGTTTGTGAAAGATTTCTCCAGGTTAGCTTCACCGTTGACTAGATTGACTCGGAAGGGAGTCAAATTTGTATGGAGTGAGACTTGTGAAAAGTCGTTTCAGGAGTTGAAGGTTAGACTGACCACCGCTCCAGTCTTGATTATTCTGGAGAGAGGGTTGGGTTATGCAGTCTATTGTGATGCCTCACGAGAGGGTCTGGGTTGTGTGTTGATGCAAGAGGGGAAAGTGGTTGCCTATGGCTCACGTCAGTTGAAAATTCATGAGAAGAATTACCCTACGCACGATTTAGAATTAGCAGCTGTGATTTTTGCCTTGAAGATTTGGAGGCATTATCTTTATGGTGAGAAGTTCGAGGTATTCTCGGATCATAAGAGTCTGAAGTATCTGTTTACACAGAAGGACCTAAATTTGAGGTAGAGGAGGTGGATGGAGTTCATTGAGGATTATGACTTCGAGTTGCACTATCATCCGGGGAAGGCCAATGTTGTGGCCGATGCCCTTAGTAGGAAATCTGTTGGTGACTTAGCTAGTATAGCCATCCGGGAGTGGGAGATGTTGGGTGCAGTTGGGGAGTTTGATTTGCATCTGGGCGAATCCGTAGAGGCTACGGCCTTGTTTTCTGTTGTTGCACAGCCTACACTTGTGACTCGAGTGTTAGAGGCTCAGAGGGGTGATCTTGAAGTAGAATCTCTCCGAGAAAAGATTTCCATTGGGAAGGTTGAGAAGGGTTTGACGGTGTATCCCGACCTGAGTGTGAGATACCGAGACCGTCTGTTTGTGCCGGAGTCTTGCCGAGAGGAGGTACTCCGAGAATTTCATCATTCGCGCCTTGCGGTGCATCCGGGAGGTACTAAGATGTATCAGGATTGGGTCGCCAGTTTTGGTGGCGGGGTATGAAGAGAGATGTGGCAGCTTTCGTATCTAGGTGCCTTACTTGTCAGCAAGTGAAGGCCGAGCATCAGAGGCCAGCGGGTTTGTTGCAACCCTTGCCTATTGCCGAGTGGAAGTGGGAGCATGTCACTATGGACTTCGTTGTGGGTCTTCCGAGGACTCAGCGGGGTAGTGATGCTATTTGGGTGGTTGTAGACCGGTTGACGAAGTCGGCGCACTTCATTCCTATGCGTGTTAGAGATTCGGTAGATCATCTTGCCGACTTATATATTCGGGACATAGTGAGGTTGCACGGGGTCCCAGTGACGATCGTCTCAGATAGAGATCCTCGTTTTACTGCCAGGTTGTGGCAGAGTTTGCAGAGTGCTTTAGGCACTAAGTTGACCTTTAGCACAGCTTATCATCCTCAGACTGACGGACAGTCCGAGCATACTATTCAGATCCTTGAGGATATGCTTCGGGGTTGTGTTCTCGACTTTAGTGGATCATGGGAGAAACACTTACCATTGGTGGAGTTTGCCTACAACAACAGCTTTCAGTCTAGTATCGGTATGGCACCGTTTGAGGCCTTGTATGGCCGACCGTGTAGATCTCCTGTTTGTTGGACCGAGGTGGGTGATGCACCTTTGTTGGGTCCGGAGTTGGTGAGGGAAACGACGGAGAAAGTTGAGCTTATCCGTAAGAGGCTTGTTACAGCCCAGAGTCGTCAGAAATCTTATGCTGACCGTAGGAGGAGACCTTTGGTGTTTGAGGTGGGTGATCATGTCTTTCTGAAGATATCACCCAAACGAGGTTTGATGAGGTTTGGGAAGAGCGGGAAGTTGTCCCCTCGGTTTATTGGGCCTTTTGAGATCCTTGAGAGGATTGGCGAGGCTGCTTATCGTTTAGCTTTGCCACCGCAGTTATCCGGAGTTCATGACGTGTTTCATGTGAGCATGCTTCGGAAGTATGAGCCGGATCCATCGCATGTGTTGGATTGGACTGATTTAGTTGTTGATGAGGATGTCTCGTATGAGGAGAGACCAGTACGGGTTTGGATAGGCGGGATCAAGTTTTGCGTGGCAAGACCATCCCTTTGGTGAAAGTTTTGTGGAAGCATCACGGAGTGGAGGAGGCCACTTGGGAACGTGAGTTGGAAGTCCGTGAAAAATATCCGGATATGTTTATTGATTTGTAATCTAGTATTTAGATTATATAATATTGTGGAACTTGAGAATTTTATATATGTCTTAAGTTGGAAAACATTGAGAATGTTTTGGGTTTAATGTTAACATCTGAACTTGCCTTTTTATGGAAGTGAAATATAACATTTATATATTGAATGTGTTGTTTATATCATGAACTTGAATAATGATATGGAAATTGTTAACACTGAAAGGAATAATGCATAATATTGATGCAAGTTGAATATATGTTGATTTATACATATTATGAGATGCCTCTTGATAAGAGATGAAGTGACCGGTATTGGGTCAAGTTGATTATTCTTGTTATATCATATCATTGGGAATTGAGAAAAACTTGTTTTTACAAACTCATGCTTAATTTCGGGGACGAAATTCTTTTAAGGGGGGAGGTTATAGCGACCCCGGTCTTTTCCCTTTTGATTATTGTATTCGGACTTATGTTCCGTAGATTCCATTGTTGTATTATGGTTGTTGTCGTCCTATATTTTCTTATTTGGAGTTATAGGATGTGTTGGGCGGGTTTGGAACAGGTTGGTTGAGCTTAGAAACCAAAACTAGTTACCCAGATTTTAGCTTGTCCGCTCGAGCGGGTAGTTTGACGCTCGAGCGGGGACTTGTTGTTGCTTGTCCGCTCGAGCGGGGGTTTTGGCGCTCGAGCGAGAAAAACACCCATCCAGTATTTCTTGTGCAGGGTTGGACGCTCGAGCGGGAGTTGGGCCGCTCGAGCGGGAGTCTGTGAGTGTCCGCTCGAGCGGGAGTTTGTCTGCTCGAGCGGGGCGACTGAGTATAAAATCGTGTTTTGACGTTTTAAAACAGTTTTTCAGCCCCTTTCAGTTTATAAAACCCTAGGTTACGAGTTTTCTCTCTCCCAACTCATCTTCTCTCTTAGGATTGATCTTCTTAGAGTGTTTTTCTACCCTAGTTCCTTCATTAAAAAGGTAGAGGAGAGTGAGGGCTACGTTTTAATCTGAACATTCTTGGAGTTGGAGCACGTTGGAGTTTTGGACATCATCTTCATCTTCTCCTTTTTGAGTTATTTCTTCGAGGTAGGGATTTCCTACTCCATTTATACGTTTTAATCCTAAGTAGTGGTATTTTGGTATGTGGGGGTAGTTTGGTAATTTTGGGAGAAACCTTAGGGTTTTGTCATAGATTAATTTATATAATTAATTTAAGGGAAGATTGTGATAGTGGGTTAAATTCATGAGACTGGGAAAGTTAATGGTTTAATGATGTATTTAGTAGTTTAAATACTACCTTTGAGAATATTGAAATTACATTTGTTGTTATAGTTATTTCTTGCTTAGAAATAATTGTTTTGGGCTATCGGTGGAGGATAGCCATTGATTGTTGTAGACCTTGCATGCGGCTTAGGTATAACTGAAATTGAGTCAATTGTTTGACTGTTGAGTTAATACAGAACATTCGTGTATTAATTATGTGTTGTATATGGCATGTATTGATTATGTTGCATATGCATTTGGTTTTGGAGGAGATAGGGGATGAACTCCACGGTTTAGGGGAAGATAGGGGATGGACCTCTAAACCGGACTTGTTGGGAGGAGATAGGGGATGGACTCCAGTAGCATCACTTATGTGTGTGCTTAATTATAATAGAAATATTTCTATTTGTTGTTGATATGATACATCACCACCATGTGTATCAGTTGGGAAGTATGGAAGTGAATTTGATTGAGATTGGTATAACACCAGCATGTGTGTTTATTATGTTATAAGAAAGGTTTAACCTGATTTGTTATCCTTGTTGAGTTGTTTGGCCAGGTTCTGAGCCATGTCTGTGTAAATGGAAAGTAAAAGGTGTCATAGACCATGTGTCATAGACAACGTAGGCATTCGTGTCAATAAATTGTAAATTGATTATCTTGTGTTAACCATGTATCGGGTACTACTGCTTTAGTTAATTCTTATGCTTGGTTTAGTATTTCTCTACTGGGCTGTGGCTCACCCTATATGGGAACTTCATTTTCAGGTTCAGGTGGTTCATTATCTCCAAGGACTTAGCTTGTGAGGATTTGGACTCGAAGATTTGTTTTTATTTATTTGTTTTTGTTTGATACATGTAAACATTCAAGCATAGGGCTTTATTTGTAATGAGTTAGACTCTTATTTCTTTGTGTCCAAGTGTTGGCTTGGCAAGATGTAAGCCCGTAGGGCATTTATTTTGATGTTACATGTAATGCTTTTATTTAGTAATACTCTGATGGATAATAGAATGTTTCGTTTTCTATTATTAATGCATGTTAATCTTATATAAGATGGGTTTTATTTTGAGGGCGTTACAGTTTATATTATGTATGTAGGTGAGCAAGCGCGAGACCAGGCTTAAGCTGCTGCCTGGAAGTTTTTTGCTGTTAGCCACCCTTTTATGCCTCTCGAGGAGGTTCCGGATCATGTCAAGCTCTGTGTCTACGTTTTATGAAAGTTTAAGATTTTGTCTTCTTTGACTTATGAACAAGCTTTCTTTTGTATGTATATGGGGCTAAGTCCTTTTTCGCTATATCTGCGCATGGAGTGACGTAAAGCTTATGTATTTATGATGTCACATGTATATATGCAAGTTAAGTTTTTAAAATTCAGTCTCATATATGTCTACACAGCTTAATGGACTACGTATTTTTTGTATTTGCTTCCGCAACCCTTATTTTTTTGTGATTATGTTAAGAGGCCTTTGGTAATCCAAGGATTACTGGCCGGTTACGACGGTGTATTTGCTTCCGCAACCCCTATTTTTTTGTGATTATGTTAAGAGGCCTTTGGTAATCCAAGGATTACTGGCCGGTTACGACGGTAAACCTATAGGGGTGGGTTTGGGTTGTGACAATCCCCGCCCCGTTGGAGATATTTTCGGAGAAAAACCGCTCAAATCAGGGTCGGGAGATTTGGTCCCCGTCGGGCCGGGTTTAAATTGCCATCCCTAGTTTGGAAAGAATTTTTTTAGTTATTTTGACTAATTAACGTGGCTAAATTAGTTTTGTTTGGTAAAATCTTTTTGACTTTTATGATTTTTTTATTTTTTTTGTGAAAAATCAAGTGAAATGATTTGGTTTGTTGACATTTTATCTAATTGACTTATTTTGTTTATTTTATCTTTTTATGCTTTTTTTAGTCCCAACCATTTTCTCAGAATGGGACTAAAGTTTTGAGCTGATTTGTTACAAATAGAATTTTTCTTCATTATGAGGCTTTTGCAGTGTTTTGGGTTGGGTTAAAAGTTAGAAGATGACTTTTAATCATCTTCCCAAAATAGTCTTTTGTTTAGATGTTGGTGGGTTGGATGCTGGTCACGATGGTAGGAATAGCTAGTGGTTGTGTTAGGATGTGAAGAGGTGGTGCTTATAAAATTTAGGCTCAAGTGTTGTTTAGGATGATATAAATAAGTATATTTTTTTTTGTACTTTTTATGAAAAAATGTGTACAAAAATAGAGAGATGATATGACCTAAATAAGTGCATTTATTTAGTTTATGGTCCTGTTTGGTGGAGCTTTTTTAAGTCAAAAGCTGATAATTAGAAAGCAAAAGCTAAAAACACCCCTACTTCGGCTTTCAAATAATCAGCTTTTTTTAACTTATTTAAACTATTTCTACCTAATAAGCTATAAGTAGAAGCTGCATCAAACAGTCTGACACAAACTTTCAAATCAAAATAAGCTATAATCACCTCCAAAAGTTGTAACAAACAATCCCTATGTCAAATAGTGTCTTGGGCTTCGTTAGGCTATCCCAGTTGGGACCAAAAAAGCACAAAAGATAAAACAAGCTATGCCTTCGTTTGGGATGTGGGTTGGCATTTTGATTTTTTGGTTATTTTAGCATAGGGCTAAAAAGTCTCGTTTGGGATAAGCTTTTTAGCTTTTTTGACTTTTGTAAGAGAAAAATTAAAATGATTATGGGTTGGATCAGTGGCGGACGGAGTGAGGGACCAGGGGGGTCATGTGCCCCCCCTGGATTTTGGGATTTTTGTTTGTTTGTTTGTTTTTTTTATCAAATATAAAGAAAATATTTTAAATAAAAAAAATTACAAAAATATTATTAGAGTGAAATGTCAATGATATTTTAAAAATTATGAGAACAATAATGGTTATTTTGATTGAAAATGAAGAGACTACTATAAATCATATTATCTACGAAAATTTTATGAAAGATTTTGAATGTAACAATGATGTCATTATTATTGACATACAAGTATAAGTAATCTCACTATAAAGATATGAAATTTATTGGATTGTTAATTACATTTGGCATATGAAGTTTACTCTCTATGTGCTTATTTACTATTACTTGGCGATATCACATACTAATGATGACGTGGTATTACCATTATATTGAATTTTTAATCAAATTTTGTATAAAAAATAATTCATCATTATATAATTTATTTTAAGACTTATATCCATATTTTTTTATATCATCCATGATACACTAATTATAAATAACATTTTTTTGATGTTTCTCGAAATCAATCGTAAAAACTTGCGTGAAATATTTTTGTAAATTTTTTTGATATTGTAATTAAGAAGTGCCCCCTCTAATTTAATTTTTTGACTCCGCCAGTGGGTTGGATGTGACATTTTGTCCTATTTAGCCAAAATAGTCAATTTTGTCCTATATAGCTATTTTAGCCCATAGTAGTATCCCAAACATAGCCTAAATAAGTTAATAAGACAAAATATTATATTCAAACTATAATTATTTTATTTTTTCTATTAAAAAAGTCAAAAAATAAAAAAATTATTTCCAAACAAACTTTTTAATCCCAAATTAAAAAAATCTCAACTCCAGAAAGTTAACTAAAATAATTCTTACCAAACGGCAGCTTAGTATATTATGAGGTATAAAGAGCATAGATTAGAGATGTAAAGATAATAGGGAGCCTAATGAGATAAAATAAAATAAAAATTATAATTTTAAAAATATGTTGTAATTAAAAAGGGATGTAATGAGTATTACGTAAATAGAAATCTTATCAGGCACATCTAATTCTGTATTTAACATTTATTTTTACTTCGTTATTTTTTTTATTATTTTATATTCTTTTAATTTACATTAATTATAAATTGCTATTAGTAATACTAGTGGAAACTCGTGCTTTGCACGGGATGTAAAAAAATTAATAAAATATGTTGGGTAAATTACACTTACACTCTCTGAGGTTTGAGTTTAATACATATTACTTCCTGACGTTTGAAAAATTACACTAACTACCTTGTCATTGTAATTATTTAGACATAATTAACGTTGATATCAAAAAGACATTGAATTCATACATTATGTATTTTATTGCTTTGCTTTATTTCTTTTCTTTTTTTTTCCTTTGCTTTACATTTTTTTTTAATATAATTTTCTTTATTTTTCTTAATAGGAGTTGTTGCCTTTTATATAAGTAGGAAAGTTTGTGAGATGAGACTATTAGCCACAGATATGAGAATGTAATTTCTCAAACGTCAGGGGGTAATATGTATTAAACCCAAATTTCATGGGGTGTCAGTGTAATTTACCCAAATCTGTTTATATGAAATAATATAGATAGTTAGATTTTTGTATGTAAATTATGAAAAAAAAAAATATTGAATTTAAAGCTTTATTGTTTTATCACAATTTATGTATCAATTTTTAATTTGTCATAACTTCAATAATGTAACTTTCAACCCCTTGCTAAAGTTGTAAATTTGGACGAGTTGAACCCAAGCAACTCAAGTCAAACCTATAAATTTTTAAAGATTGTATAACATAATTTTTAATTCGGTGAGAATCTATGTAAAATTACAAAAATTCGAATAAATTTGAATGAACTTGGACAGAGATACCAAATAATTTGAGCAATCTAAACAAAATTGTATATATAAATATATAAAATTATTTGCCAATTTATTTTTTTAATAATAAATGAGATTAATTAAAAAGTTAATATTAATGAACAAAAGCAAATACACCTTTTAGAAATGGATCCTCGAATAAGTTGATATTAAAAAAAATTATATTTTACAGTGGCATAAAATAATTTAAATAAGACTTTTTAAAAAATATTTTTAATTTAAAAATTACAATATTTAATGCCATTAACGTAGGGGTACGGCTCGGTATGCTTGTAAAAAAATATTTATTTTTAATTTAGAGTAATGTAAAAATTAATTAAATAGTTTAATTTGTTAAGGTCCAACCTACAATTAACATTTAATGTCAAAAGTTTAGGTATTAATCAAAATTAAATGTCAACATAGTAAATAACTTATAAACCATAGTTTAATTTTAAAATCATACTAAGCATAAAGCAAAAAATAAAAAAGAAATCTAGCAAAAGGAGTTTTATTTTTGTAATAGAAGAAAATATTGTTTCAACTGAGTTACGGTACGATTTGGAATTTAAATTTAAATTTTATTATTATTATTTTTTCAATATGAATAAGCAATTGTGCTGTTGGAATAGTAAGAAACACATTATTACAAAAAGTTATTTTGTTTATTTTCATGTGAAGGGTTGATTTTTTAGAGTGAGCAATTGAGTCACCATGCATTTATGCGGCTCAATGATGAACCATGGCCCATGGCTGATGATCTGACTTCGTAGCTCGCATAACAAAAGTCAAGGTGACACCAACCATTAACAAAGCGGGTCCAAAATTTAATGTGCCCGAATCTAGAATATGGAAGTGTAGCCCAGTTAGTTGGGAGAGGAAAATTCTGAGACAAGTCCTAAATTTTGAATTCGATTTAAATTTTGAACGTCTTGAATTTGATTCTCACTCCCAGTTGGTTTTCTCATGGACCACTACGTCTTTACTTGGTCGATCGGCTCAAAATCCTGAGATTACACTACAAGAAAATCTAGTTTTAGCAGCGTTTTTTATTGCAGTGGCCTGAAAAATGCTGCTATAGATGAGCTATTGTAGCTGTTATTGACCGCAACAAAAAGTAAAACTTTTAGTAGCATTTTTTTCCTAAAATGCTGCCATATATATTTTTTAGCAACGGTTTGACCTCAAGCGTTACAAAAACCAAGCAAAATAAAGGCGGCCAAATAAAACAAAAATTTCGCACCAAATCAGATTTTATTTTCGTAAATAACATATCAGAATTTCAATCCCAAAAAAAAAAAAAAAAACCGTTCAACTATCCTTGATTACAATTTGTGCCCTAGTCTATCAACACTTCTCTCCTGCAAGTATCAGAGCCTTCGTTCATCCTCCATCACGGTGTACATTGACGAAGTCAAGCTACAACACCACTGTGATTTCAAGGTCAGCCTGCTCTCTCTGTTTCTCTTTCTCTATTCCCCTTTTTCTGCTGGTCTCTCAATTTCTATCTCTACCTCTCTCTCTTTCTTCTATTGTCTTCAAACAAGTTTGGGTCCATGGAATTCATTGTTAAAATGAGATACTTGCTATTGCATGCATTGCTTCTAATATCTCCAAAACTTCTCTACTTTGAAGGATTTTCAGGAACACCTTGAATGATTTTGATTTGGGAAAATAATTTGGAAAATAGATTGATTAACATGATATTGTAGACACCCCATTTTTGATCGTCCTCAAGACTTGGACGTCACCACTCGAACACTCGGTGATTACTCATGTTTGTGTTTCGTTTTGAGTTCCCGGAGGTCTCGGCTATGCGCCTTGCCTCAGGATCTCTCAACTCGACTGTTCTGTGTTTGGTTTTGCACCAAACACTTGTGTTTTTGTTTCTAAGGGTATAGAGTAACTTGTTAGCTACCCCTGGAACCCACCGGCCGTGGCTTGAGGCCACCGGCCATGTTTTGAGGCTACCGGCCATTGGTGAAGTATACCATTGGGCGGTCGGCATTCAGTGTGGCCGGCCGGCCATCTGTTTGGCCGGTGGCCTCATTTTCTAGCCGGTAGCACTTTTTTTGCCTTTTTTCAGGCATGGTGCATGCCAGCTGGAATGCACTAACCCTACCCCGATGCATAAGTCTGGCTGTTTTGCCCCTTTTGCACCCTTTTGATCTAGCTTCTTAACGAAGCTTGGACCTTTGTCTTAGCTTCCTCAAGAAGCTTGCCAGCTGTCCCAGCTTCCTCAGGAAGCCTTGCCCCCCTTGCCCCCTTTGACCCTTTTTTGTTTAGCTTCTTTGAGAAGCTTCAAGTCATTTGCATTGTCTTTATAAGAGCCCCTCCTCCTCCATTGTTAACGGTTGAGCAAAAACCAGAGCAATATACATATATATATCTGTCATATACTTTCTCTCTCTATATCTCCCTCTCTCTCATCCTTTGTGTGTGTTTGGAAGCCTAAAAGTGTGTTTTGACCTTAGTTTTGCACTAAGGCACACACCATAACACCATACTTCGACCTTGAGAGGCTTTGAGGGTTTGTTCTTGAGGTTTTGGACTTGTTTTGATGAAAGGAAGGAAGCTGCACTTGCTGTTCATCAAGGGTTCTTCAAGGGTAACCTTTTCACTTTAGATTCCCTAATCTTGCACTAGACTTTTGCCTATCTTGCTTATTGTTTTAGACTTTGTGTATAACTGAGAAATTCTTGTATTTGCATGCTTGAGATCTTTCATTAAGGACATTTTGTTGTTTGGGGTTGACCTCCCCTTCTAGGCCTTGTTTGGCCCTTTTGGTGCTCTCTTTGTTAAGCTTTGGTTACTCTTGTGTATTGACCTTTTCACCACTGAAATCCAGTGGATTTTCAGTGGTGAAGAAGGGGTTTTGAGGTCTTTCATAGGGGAGGGACACCCCTCTCCCTTGGTCTCTCTCTTGTTTGCATATTTGGCTCAATATAGTAGCATGCACGCCTAGTCTTGTTTGGCTTTATTTCATAGCCTATTTGGTGTGCATTTAGCATATTTTATCTCTGTCTCATGTTGATTTGTTGGCCTTTTGCATGTATAATACACTTGCGTTGAAATCCCATCATTTGGCTTAAAGTGTATCATGTTGTAGCATATCATTTGAGCATGATTTTGGTTTGGTCCTAAGAAGGTTTTAGCATTATTTTGCCGTGCTTGAGGTCTGTTGGCTACTGATTTGGTCATGTTTGACATGTGTGATATGGTTGCTATGCATTTTGGCTTGTGAGCCCTAAGTATGTGAGTCATAAACACGCCTTAGTTGGTCTATTTCAATAATTTGGAATCATTTGCCATGCCATTTCAGTCCCCAAACCATGCTTGTATGCTTGCATTCATCACCTCTTTCATGCTTTGAAGATGTGTCCTTTTGTGCCTTGAAATGAGCATTGTGCATGCTCAAGTGTTTAAACCTTTGGGGCTGCCATATCACTGAGTTTTGGGACTTATTTTGGTGCCTTGAAACTCTGTTTTGGTTGTATAGCTTATGCCATGTTTGCCTAGGGTAGTGGTAGTAGAATGCTCTTTTGTTATGCCTTAGTCTTGAGCCTATTGGTATGCATGCTTACATGAGTATTTATCCATAATTTTAGGCATCTTTTGTCACTATTTTGGGGGTGGGCTGAGGTCTGCCCCTTTGTGTTTTAGGTCCATCATTGCATGATTGTATTGCATTACTTTGGTTTCATGCTTACATTGTACGATAGGATGTATCACATTGCATTTTGTATGATAAGTCACTTCGCATTTGGCATGCTTTGTACCTATTAGCCTCACGTTACATGTTTGAGTCATGTTGCATACTTGAGCCACCTTGCATACATTGCATTACATTTTGCTTGGTTTGGGGTGTCAAACCAAGTATGAGGATTGAGAAGTGTTCATACTCCAAGTGATGTAACACGTCTCAACCCTCGGTCATCAATCCCCTTGACCTCAACATGATAGGGTGTTGGCATTCATCTCTTTTGGTTGCATGCATTTACATTGAATTGCGAAATTTGGCCTCTTAGGCCATCATGCATCAAAAATGCATAATTGATGGCCCGAGGGTCGAGGGTCATGCTCCCTTGAGTCCATTGCATGATAGGGAGTGTGACCATGCTTACATTTGCTTAAAAATTCCATGCCATACACTGCATGCCCTCTGTTGCTGTCAAAACCAGTTTCTGCAGGAAGCTTTGGCCGGCCGGCCATCCATAAATGGCCGATAACTTCATCAGCGGCCGGTGACCATTTTCTATAACCGGTGGCCATTCCTCTTAGCCGGTGGTGCTCCACAGTGTGCAGAGAACCTAACCCAAGACTTGTGCAGTCTTCAGAGGAGCTAGGCAGTGTAAACAGAGGCAACAATGCTATGGCAGCGAGTTTCTGGGCAGTACGAGTCAAGCATGCATCATCCAAACATTTTGAGCGGGGGCTGTGGCCACTTTAATTCTGCATTTAATTTGTTAATTAATTAGAAGTTCTGTAATAATTAATTTAGCAGTATTCATTTGTCTTGTAATATTTATTCGGACCCTCCGAGCGAGGGAAATTGTGTAATAAGTGTGTGTGAGTGTGTGTATGTCTTCCAACCCCCACTTCTTTCTCCCTTTTACTTACTTGCTTTCAATGGTTAGTGTTAGGGCATATTTAACTTAGCATACCTTATGCTATGCATGCGTGCATCCATACATTTGTCTTGCATGCACCGGGCTCGGCGCATCATACTAACTGCATTGTATTTCAATTCCAAGTTGAGTACTTGTTAATTACAGCATTTCACATGCCATCTTTAGGATAGCCGAGCCTATTATAGTTGCATTTTGCATGTGTTGCATTAGCCATCTTAACATGAACTAGGATCATGCATATGATTACTAACTAGTTTCTATTTTGGCTTGGAGTACTAGGTAAGCTTTTATGCTTTAGCATACCGCATGCGTGTGAGTGTTGCCATAATAACATGATTGCCATGAGGCTAGCTGCTTATGTGATATAACTACTTGAATGCCTGTGGATGGAGGTCAAATTACCTAAATTAGAATAATGCATTGAAACTGTGAGTTTTAAGCCCACTAGATAGTGGCAAAACTATCTTTTCTAAAGCCCACTTGAGGGTGGCAAAACCTGCATCTTTAGCCTACTTGCGAGTAGCAAACCATCATCAAAACAAACATGAAATGTTTTGTTCCAATTTAGGCGATTTGGTCTATACTTGTTTGCTATACGCATAACATAGTAATTCTATGCTAATAACCGGAATAAGAACGCATAATGTTTTCAAAACAAGATATCATGGTTAGTAGAGGCCGATCTTCGGATCGGGCGAGAGGGGGTGCTCATAGCTGACCTTCCCCAATCGTACCCAAGTTCCCGAGCCGAGGCAACTCTGGTAATGACGGACACGTGGCCTTAGGCAAACAAGTCAGGGTTTCCTAAATCCTCCATTAAAAATATTTAGGTGGCGACTCTGTATCTGGCAAAGTAGTCCATGTTTGGCACTTCTTTCAAAAACCTGTTTTCTCAAAACGATTTGCCGGATTTGGACTCTTTGGTTCAGATTAAGAACCGTGACACATTTTTGAGTCTGAACTGTAGCACGGAGGCCCTTACGCGGGGCGCGTCTACAGATATGTATTCTGATTATGATATTCACTCTCTCTCTCGCATGCGCGCGCGCGCACACACACACACACACATATTTGATCATCTATGATATTCATATTTTAACCAATATAATTAGTCAAGTGAATGGATTGTTGTTGATGATGCTTGAGGAATCATTATGCATGCTAGAGATTTGATGAAATGCCACAATGGAGTAATAGTGTTACCTTTTTGTTTATTGGTTTGTTCTTTATTTATTTATTTATTTATTTTCCTGGGAATCATTCTAATTACAAAATTTATCTTTTCTTGAAATTTACTTCACATTGAGGCTTTTATGGATAGCATCACTTAACACTACTGATCATGTGGCTTGGCAGGTTATTAAAACATCATCAGATATGTTTTTGCTTGTTCCTGACATCTTGGTGTATATTTATGAAGGTCTTTAAGATAACTGCTAATGTGATGCTCAATATTGCTAGAGCTGATTGGAGTTAAATTTATCTGATGTAGGACACCATAGCTGGATTTTTACTTTACCCACCCCCTTTCCTTCCTCAGTCTTTCCTACCAAATGAAGCATGATGCCTATAAACTAATTAACTAGCAAACTTAAACCCATTTAATGGATTTTCCTTTAGAGCAGACCAGAGGTAGAAAAAAAATAACTGTAACAACCTCATCGCGTAATACTTTATATTTAATTAATGACGGAGATTTGAATTTTATTGCCTACTATTATGATTTAATTTGAGAATTATGAAAATTATGGAGACTGATTCGTATATGATTCTATTGAAGATTTATTTGGAATTAGAAATTGAAAGCTTGATTGGCTCAAGAAAGGATAAGTTGTGAGTCGAATTATCACAATTGATGATGGAAATAAGCTTAATTTGATATTTGGTGCCTTTTGGGAGTTTGATAAAAAAAAAAAAAATCTGATTCGGACTGATAAATTTAAATATAATTAATTAGGTTCTAATGGAAGTTAAATTATGTGAGACTTGTGATTAGTCTTGATTAGGCTAATTATGTTGTTGATGAGGGATTACATGTTAAAGGATGTGAATTATAAGGATTTGAAATTATATCATTTGATTGTAGAAAAATCTGTTGAAATTACAACACTTGGACGGAAAATTGGAAGCCTTGAGGTGCGATAAACTGAAATTGACTTTATAATTGTGGTTAACAAGATTTTTAGGATAAAATATGAAGTTTTGTAAAAATTTGATTCGTAATGTATTAATTGGCTTTATTTGGCTAAAACTCTTAGAGTTAACACTTTGAAATTGAAATTGACGCCTTTAATGGGTTCAGAAACAAAAATTGAGTACATGGATATTCTAATGGAAATTTTTAGAGCCATTTGAAAAGTTTAATTAAAAATTTATTATGTCTGATTCGTTAAGGTGTGTTTGGGCCACCTTTAAGTGTGTGTACATATATATAAGTGATATAAGCCATTTGAGCTCATCTTTATCTTGTTTTAAAAAAACAAAAATCTAAGGAAAGAGGGGGAGAGAGTTCTAGAATGAGAAAAGAGAGAGGAAGAGCTCAAGGAGAAGAAGGAAGAGGGAAACTTAAAGAGAACATTGAAGATAAGCTAATCTACAACAAATTAGCCAATTAAGGTAAGCATCTTCCTCTAATTTTATAAATACAAGTTGCATTCCTCATGAGATCATATAATCTAGGTTGAATTAAGAAGTTGAACGGTGTAAATTAGTGTAAATTGAAGTAAGAACCCTAAAGGAGAAGATTACTTGGTTTTATCATTTTAAGTTCTAAGCTTACTTGATATATAAATATATATGAAATTGGACTCATAAATTTATTCTGTTTGATTTTAAAGTTACTTGACTTGGGCTAGATTTTGAGAAGTTGAGCCTTAATCTTGAGGTTTTGTATGGTTTGAACTCATAAAATTATATATGAAATGAAGATCTATGTGAATTTGGAAGAAGAAGTTTTGAAAAAGTTTGAAAAAGAACTAAAGAAGGATTTTGATCTTTCTTGTTTAAAGATTCATTGTATTTTTGATGTTTTGATTTAGAAAATGATCATAATCTCATGTTTCCCATTAGTTTTACATGTTTTTAAGTGCTTTGAGTTGAAACCTAGCTTGGAAAATGGAAGAACAAGTGATTGAACCAACAGATATTTTCGGTAGAAAAATTTTGCCTAGAGCCACACGTGCAGTGAGGCCCCCCATACGTGCGGAAGCCTATCTCCAGGAACATTTTTTATTCTGAAATAATTGCATGTGCTCCCGCACGTGCCCTGATTCTCCCACACGTGCAGAACTCCCCTGTTTTAGCCCAACTTCAGATAGGCATATATCTCTCATTCGGACTCTGTTTTAAGTGATTCTTGAGTCTAAATTCAAGCCCTAGAAGTCTAGTTTCCAATGGTGATAGTATCACATCCAAATTCTAAGTAAACAAATAGATATGTTCAAATTAGTGAAGTTTGTTCACTTTCTTTCTAACCATTTCGTGCTATTTTCTCTCATAACCTAGTTTCTTTTTGTTTCTTCCTATTTTCCTAGACACGGATTATGAGCCATTGAAGACTAATGAGTTTAGAACCAACATGAATAATTGGTTAAGGCAAAGTAAGGGATCGGGTGATTTGATTAAGAGAAGTAAATTTGATCAAGAGAATAATTCTATGTTTCAATATGTTGTGTTATGTAATAGTGTTTGTAGGTCAAGACAAGGACATTGCCCAACTGCTACCAGAAGCCCATCACTGTGAGTAATAGTATAGTAACAATATGTTTTTCATTATCTATTTTGATTTATGTACGACATGATTCTCTAACTATCTTATTTTGTCAAAATGCACAAGTTTTCAAAAAATGTGAAATGAGTTATGAACAAGAAATGGGAATTGTTTGTAATATGATATGGTGATCCCAAGGCCGTTCCGTTTATGCTATCACATGATATGAATTGTTCGGTCTTTAAGACCTATTGGTTTTGGTATGGAACAAAGTGTTGTACGAAACTGAGTGCTACAGTGGGAGTCATCTCTAGAATCCGTACGAGTCACCTCTTGGGTCCATACATACATGAATCTGGTATGGAACAAAGTGCTGTATGGAACTAAGTGTTACAATGGGAGTCACCTCTAGAATCCGTACGAGTCACCTCTTGGGTCCATACATGCATGAATTGGGCCCAGGAAGAAGTGGAGACATGTTGATGTTCCATCTACTCCATAATAAGATACAGTGATATGGTATGATACATTTGGACCTAAGGTCGTTTTGATATATGATTGGGCCCGAGGCCGTTTTGTTATACGTGGACCCAAGGTCGTTCAGAAAATACGATATGAATACAAATGTTTTTACAACACTATATGACTCATGTTACAAAATGTTATTTAATATGAATGAATGTATGTCCTATTTTGAAATGTGATTCTGATCATTTGTATAAGTGGGCGTACCATGTATATTTGTTTTAAAATGATTTAAGATACATTTCAGAATTGTGAAATATGTTTTCCTAATGTTAAGGACATCATTCATTAACCTCTTTACTTTATTATTATTCACTGGGCGTTAGCTAACCCTTTTACTTTTTATATATATATGTAGGTGAGCCAACGAAGGATCAACATTAGAGTTTGTACCAAGGTCTGCCTCTCTGTCAGGCCTCCCAAGAAGTGCCTCCGTGTAGAGGGGTAGTGTTATTTCGCTAAGCCTAGTTTTGTTTGAAGTCTTTCATATAGTGTGTGAGATATTTATAAGCTCTGTTATTGTATATATAAATGCAGAAAGTGTAGTTAAATAGTTTAATTATTTCAGGTCATCATGTATGCATAGCTCAATGGACATTTATTATTTTTGTTTTGCTTCCGCTTTAGGCCTCGATATGATTTGAATATTTTGAAATTTTGTCTCTAAGGCTTGAGTACAGGCCGGTCATCACCTAAACTTTTAGGGGCAGGTTTGGGTCGTGACAATAACAGTTTCAAATGATGTCTACCAAAAAACTGAGTACACATGGGCATGGTTACACAATGAATTAAGCATTAAGTTACAGTCAGAAACCATTATCTGTGTTTTTTAGATAAAACTGGAGTGTTCCAATTGACCACTTCAACTTCTTACATATCAGTGCTTCAGTAGGGCTCTAGAAAAATGGATCCAAATTGCACACATATTGTCAAGAAACTCAAAAATTTTGATCTACCACACACATTTATATTGAAAGCTGACAGTATGTTTTCTATTTTATTTTATTTTGTTTTTCTTCTTTTCTTTCTAAAGGTGAAGTGAAGCTGAGGTTATTACAAACAATTAAAACCAAATCGAATTTTAATGGAAAAATTAACGTGATAAATGAGGGTTAATCCACTATTGATACCCAAATCCAAAATCACAACCTTGCTCAAAAACCCAAAAAATAAAATAAAAATAAAAGTATGACCAAACAGTAGATAGGCCTGGATTGAACCCACTGGCTCTGTTTACTTGAAGATGCAAGCAGTTCCATACTTTCCTTGGTTCCTACCAAATATATTTATATTTAAATCTATAAGAACAAAAAAAATTAAAATCTGAAAAAAAAAAAAAAACAATTCTCCAATGAAATTCTCCAAATTCAGCTGGTGAGTCATTTGATTTGGATTGACCAACTACATGTCAATATAAAAGTCCTGGCCAGCAGCTACACTGTTTTAGAGATTCACAATAACTTTTTTAGAGAAATAACAAAAAGAAAGGGAGTGTTCTAAAGACAGGATCCCTTCAAATAAGAACTATACCTGTTTTTAATAGTAAAATACACACACCCACAATATATATATAAATAAAATGGCCCTATTAAGCAAGGTTAGGTCTATTTGCGTAAGAAGTTAGATTTCTGCAATTCTAAATCATATTATTCTTTTCGATTTTTTATGATTATATAATTAGAATTTAGAGCTTAATGTCTTCAACATTTTTTTATCTTCCTTAACATTTCAAATGTATGACTAGCCTCTTTTTTTAATGTTTGTTGTTAAATATAGCTATTAAAAACTTGGACTGGAAAATCAGCATCTTGACATTCTTGTTTTTATGCTCTCTTTGGTTTTAACTTTTAGTTTGCGAATGAAGGTATATCATATCTTGAGAAGAAAGAAGTCCGCACCCGTCTAAGAGAGGTGAGTATAGTCATGTATCTCCGCACTTGTCTAAATGTAGTAGTATTATTGTGTCATGTTATGTTATTGAGTTAATCTTCTCAGTTTATTGCTCCAGTAATTGCTTAACAAATTTGCATGTGTTTCCTCATTAGTAGTCAATATGCCAAATGTATGTCTTGATTTATTTAGGTACCAGGGTGAGCTTAAATTTTTTTTTTTTTTAAATACTTTTGACAGTCCATAGGGGCTTTTGTTTGGGCAATGATAAGTGGTTGCGTTCTCATGTGTGAGTTTTTAGGGGCCTCTGTTTTGTGGAAATAATGCCTCAACCCTCAAAGCCCCTCAAATCAGAGACCCTCTGATATATAAAGTTACTGAACTTTAGGATGTACAATTGAATCAAATTGCTATGCTTTTATTTTGTTAATTTTCCCCTTTACATGACACTTTCCATGGTAACTATTGATGGTTCTGTTGTTCCTCTGGAGCCTAGGATATTTAAGATCTATATGCTTTGCATGTCGATATTTGTAACTGACTCCAATCACATACCCTGCCCTAGTTGAGAACCAATGAACTTACAATCATTTTTCCCTTCCACAAATACCACAGTGTAGCAAAAGGCAACACATCCCATATTTTCCTTTCCAAGATTCTAAATTTATAACCAATCCATCATCGTAACAGATCTGTTCCTCTTCCCATGCATTGTGTACAGAAATCTTCTTAGAAGTAGACAAAGAAAATAATCTTGTGAGGTGTATATGAGCTTTTCCTATGGCTTATGTTCTTTAATATCTTTAGTATACTATGATAAATGCTCATTTAATTTGATTATTATCTTCGGCGCAATACACATACATTGACACAAATTTAGAGCCAATGTTAATGGCTTCTGTACCAATAAATTGTTAGTTGGTTTGGACAAAATTGGGATTTGATAGGTTGACTTTCTACTTTTCTTCCTTTACTAGCATCTGTAAAAATACCAAACAAACCAGTGAAATAGAGAATTGGGCAATCGAACAAATTTGAATATCAGCAATGGACCAAACTGTAATATACGATTAAAAAATAAACCCTTGGATGCTGCTATTGGTTGCTTGATTTAGTGGTTGTTACTAATGTTTGGCTTTATTGGCTGATTCAGTCCAAATGTCAACCTGTTGGCATCATATCTTTTATTTGAATATGTTTAACATCCTAGCTTTGGAGTCTACCCTAAGGATGCATAAGGAAGAAGAGTCTTATGTTCAAGGGCACATTGAAAAATAGAGAGTATTGCAGATAGCATGAGTAATAACTTCTTTTTATCTACAAAAAAAAGAACATCTGTTTGTAAGAGTCTTTCAATTGTAATGTTTATGTTTATAGTATATGAATAAAAGTCCATTTTCAAAACCGTTGTTCTTTCATAATATAATCCTCTTCTTCAGTGATACACTGACTATGAGAGATTAAGAGTAAGGTGAGGCAATGAAGCTATAAGTGATTGCCTATAGGCAAGAGACCACTTAGGAAAACAGAAGCTGAAAGCAAGATCCAAACTTAAAAGGCCTTGTGGAAGGTGTTCTTCATCAGAGTTCTATACTTAGGAGTAGTAGCAGAGGCGAGGTGGGCACATATTTAGATATCATTTCCTAGACATTAATTGTTAGTTGCTTGCTTACATGTTCTATGCCCTTTACATGTCTTCATCCATATCTAATCTTAGAAATCAACTTGCACAAATTGAGAACAATTTGTTTCTTAAATCTTTAGCCACCTTACACTTCTACATTGCTGTATTTTTTTTCTCCATTTGTTGCTGTTTTCTCTCTTAATGGCTGATCTATCTTAATATGCAAATATGCTTTTCAACTTCATTGTAATCTTTATTTTTTGATATGTAAACCACATACTTACCCAAAAAAATAAGACTTGTCGAGAATTATTTGTAGTCTAAATTTTCTTTATAGATTTTGAAATTGAAAATGATACTTATGTTCATTCAATCATTTTCATTACAAGAAATATGACAATATGAAAGCATCAAACAATGGACGTCATTTCTCGATTTGAACATTTTTTATGGAGGTCTTTATAAAATTGCGTCATGAGTAATACTTTTGAGTACTATTGTCATGTGACAAGTTTATATGTACCTTTTAGATTATGGTCTGGGCTATTAGTTTGAGGTTATAGCGATCCCTGTTTTGACCCGACTCTTGTGGTATCCCGGACTCGGGTTTAATGTTTTCATATTGTTGTTTACCTCTTACTTCCCTTGTATCTCTTTGAAATTGGTCCTTGGGTTGTTGTGGTTGTGTTTGGGTAGGTTGGTCGTTTGTTTTTCAAACCTTATGTTGCCCAGAATTTTGGTCCTCCACTTGAGCGGCACTTCCTGCGCTCCAGCGGGGTTTGCAAACTCTCAGTACTTTTGCTGGCCTGCAAAATTACTAGAATAGTGATTTCTACGCTCGAGCAGGTGGGCGCTCGAGCAGACCTTCTCGCGCTTGAGTGGTTGGTTTGTTGTCTGCAAAACTACTGGATGTGTATTTTACACTCGAGCGTCACTTCTTGCGCTCGAGCGGTAAGTCTTGTTCATTGTGTCTTGGCGCTCGAAACCTTTCTTGCTTGAGCGAGACAACTTATTGTGTCTGACGCTCGAGCGTCAACTCTTGCACTCGAGTGAGCTGTACGTATATCAGATTGCGAAAATGACTTTTACATCACTTTTTCAGATCTTTTCTCCCTAAAACCTAAAGTTGAGACTCTCTCTCTCTCTCTCTCTCTCTCTCTCTCTACATTTTCACCTAGTTTTAGTGATTTCCTCACCCTAATCCCTTTGTTAAAAAGGTAGACCATCACAAGATCTCCATTTTGATCCGAATAGAGTTGGATTTGGGCATCTTTGAAGTTTCACTCTTGCTTGGCTTGTCTTCTTTTTTGAGGTAGGGATTTTCTACACTTTCATATGGTTTTTAGCTTAATTATTTGTTGTTGAGTAACAATGGTGGGTTTTGGGAGTATTTTGAATAAACCTAGGGTTTGGGTGTGAAATAAAAAGGAGGGGTTTCCAAATGAGTGTGAAATAAATGATTATGGGGTCCGAATATGAGATTTTATGATAGCAAGATAGTAAATTTGGGTACTTGGGTTGATATACGAAAAAAATGAAGTTTTTCCCTAAATGGGTCAAATTGTTATTTTGTATAAATAACCAAAAATGATAATGATGATGTGCAATTCGATGATTGTTGATAACAATGGTGGAGTTGGACACGTGTTGTCTCTCACCTATGAAAATTTGAATAATTTATCTGTTAGGGAGATTGTATATCTGTTTAGAAATATCTGTATTGGGCTATCGGCGGAGGATAGATATGATTGTTGTAGAAATGCATGAGGATTAGGTAAATTAAAACTAATCTATTGATGGTTGTCATTGAATATGACTATGTTTTAAATACATTGTATATGTATGATATTTGGGAGGAGAAAAGGGATGTACTCTATTGTTTGGGAGGAGATAGGGAATGGACTCCATTGAAATTAAGTTGGCTGGAGTTTCCAGGGTGAAAGTCCCAAAATTGTGTGTATACATGGGTGTCGATCCCATGGATGAAATTTTCGTAAAATGGCAGATTTAAAGTGTTTGTGTGATAGTGTATTGAATTGGAAAACCATTGAGTTGTAGTCTCAATTGGGTCATTGAAAGATAATGAAATTGATTCATGAATTGGGAGGAATAAATGAATTGAAGGAAAATGATTTGAAATACAAGCTTTAGGACTTTACGATCATATAAAATGTGAATGTTTTGTCACAAGCATTGTATATGCACATTGTACTTATATTTTCGTTAAATCTCATATATTATGTTAGATTGTTCCTACTGAGCTTAGGCTCATCGTATTTGGGAAAACCATTTTCAGGTGTTGGTGACTTGCCTCTGCCACAACAATAGCTTGGAGGGACTTTTGGGAGCAAGAGCTTCTTTATTTTGTTATATTCTTTTGTAAAGCCAAGGGCTTAAATTGTATCGAGCTAGGCTCACTTTTGTGTAACCAAGCACTGACTTGGAAAGATATAAGCCCATAGGGCATATGACTATTTGAAACAAGGGTGTCGGGGCTGTGATATAGAGGTCGCTGACTGCCGGCTTCCATTTTCTTTTGTAGTTATGGCTATGTCGGGTTTTGATGTGATTTTGGGTATGGACTGGTTATCATCATACCGGGCTGTCATTGATTGTTACCGCCAGAGGGTCACTGTATGTACCTTGAGTGGGGATTGCTTCCATTTCTTGGGGATCGGGTTGGTAGAGTGTTGCCACGGTGTATGATTCGCGAGGGCGGAGTGAGCTTAGTGGTGTTCTCGCTAGCTTTATGAGTAGTGAGTGTGATGAGACCCAGACCGTATTGCCGAGAGTGGTTTGTGAGTACTCGGATGTCTTTCCCGAGGATCTTATTAGTTTGCCACCACATCGAGAGGTGGAGTTTTCTATTGATTTAGTGCCCGGCACAGCGCCGATTTCCATGGCACCTTATTGTTTTGCCCCAGCCAAGTTGAGTGAGTTGAAGGTTCAACTATAGGAGTTGCTAGATAAAGGTTTTATCCGCCCTAGTGTTTCACCGTGGTGAGCACCGGCCCTTTTGGCTAAAAAGAAAGATGGTTCCTTGAGACTTTGTATCGATTTCCGAAAATTGAATCGGGCTACAGTTAAAAATAAGTACCCTATGCCTCGTATAGATGATCTGTTTGACCAGTTGAAGGGGTCCCATTATTTCTCTAAGATAGACTTGAGATCGGGTTACCACCAGTTGAGGGTCAGGGAGGAGGATATTCCGAAGATGGCATTTCGTACGCGGTATGGCCATTATGAGTTTCTGGTGATGCCTTTTGGGCTCACCAATGCACCGGCAGTGTTTATGAACTTGATGAATCGGATATTCCGGGAATTCTTAGATCGTTTTGTGGTCGTTTTCGTGGACGAAATTCTGATTTATTCACCTTCGAAGGAGGAGCACGAGGAACACTTGAGAGTGGTGCTTGAGTTGCTTAGAGCCCATATGCTGTATGCCAAATTTAGAAAGTGTGAGTTCTAGCTAAGAGAGGTCAAGTTCTTAGGCCATGTAGTTTCCAGGGAAGGGGTGTCTGTTGATACATCCAAGATTGAGGCAGTGCAAGATTGGGCATAGCCTAAAAGTGTTTTTGAGATTCGTAGTTTTCTGGGATTGGCTGGGTATTACCGCCGGTTTGTGAAGGACTTCTCCAGGCTAGCTTCGCCATTGACTAGATTGACGCAGAAAGGGGTCAAATTTGTATGGAGTGAGACTTGTGAAAAGTCATTCCAAGAGCTGAAAGTTAGACTTACCACCGCTCCGGTTTTGATTATTCCGGAGAGAGGTTTGGGTTATGCGGTTTATTGTGATGCCTCACGAGAGGGTTTGGGTTGTGTGTTGATGCAAGAAGGGAAAGTGGTAGCCTATGGCTCACGTCAGTTGAAAATACACGAGAGGAATTACCCTACACATGACCTAGAGTTAGCAGCAGTGATCTTTGCCTTGAAGATTTGGAGGCACTACCTTTATGGTGAGAGATTCAAGGTGTTCTCGGATCATAAGAGTCTGAAATACCTGTTTACACATAAAGACTTGAATTTGAGGCAGAGAAGATGGATGGAGTTTATTGAGGATTACGACTTCGAGTTGTACTATCATCCGGGAAAGGCCAATGTTGTGGCCGATGCCCTTAGTAGGAAATCCATTAGTGATGTAGCTTGTATAGCCATCCGGGAGTGGGAGATGTTGGGTGCTCTTGGCAAGTTTGATTTGCATCTGGGCGAATCCGTTGAGGCTACAGCCTTGTTTTCTGTTGTTGCATAGCCTACACTTAGGACTCGAGTTTTAGAGGCACAGAGAGGTGACCTTGAGGTAGAATCCCTTCGAGAAAAGATCTCCAGTGGGAAGATTGAGAAGGGTTTGACTGTGTATCCCGACCTGAGTGTGAGATACCGAGACCGTTTGTTCGTGCTGGAGTCTTGCCGAGAGGAGGTACCCCGAGATTTTCACCATTCATGCCTTGCAGTCATCCAAGAGGCACTAAGATGTACTGTGATTTGGGTCGCCAGTTTTGGTGGCGGGGAATGAAGAAGGATGTGGCAGTGTTTGTGTCTAAGTGCCTTACTTGTCAGCAAGTGAAGGCCGAGCATCAGAGGCCAGCGGGTTTGTTGCAACCCATACCTATTGCCGAGTGAAAGTGGGAGCATGTCACTATGGACTTCGTTGTAGGTCTTCCGAGGACTCAGCGGGGCAGTGATGCTATTTGGGTTATTATAGACTAATTGACTAAGTTGGCGCACTTTATCCCTATGCGCGTGAGAGATTCGGTAGACCATCTTGCCGACTTGTATATTCGGGACATGGTGAGGTTGCACAGGGTCCTAGTGTCGATCGTCTCAGATAGGGATCCACGTTTTACTGCTAGGTTGTGGTAGAGTTTGCAGAGTGCTTTAGGCACTAGGTTGACCTTTAGCACGGCTTATCATTCTCAGACTGACGGGCAGTCCGAGCGTACTATTCAGATCCTTGAGGATATGCTTCGAGATTGTGTTCTTGACTTTAGTGGATCGTGGGAGAGGCACTTGCCCTTAGTGGAGTTTGCCTACAACAACAGTTTCCAGTCAAGTATCGGTATGGCACCATTTGAGGCCTGGTATGGCCAACCATGTAGGTCTCCAGTTTGTTGGGCTGAGGTGGGTGATACACCTTTGTTGGGCTCGGAGTTGGTTCGGGAAACGACGGAGAAAGTTGAGCTTATCTGTAGGAGGCTTGTTACAGCTCAGAGTCGCCAAAAGAGTTATGCCGACCATAGGAGGAGGCCTTTGGCATTTGAGGCGGGTGATCATGTCTTTCTGAAAATATCACCTAGGCGGGGTTTGATGAGGTTTGGGAAGAGTGAGAAGTTGTCCCCTCGGTTTATTGGCCCTTTCGAGATCCTTGAGAGGATTGGCGAGGTTGCCTATCGTTTAGCTCTATCGCCGTAGTTGTCCGGGGTACATGACGTGTTTCATGTTAGCATGCTTTGGAAGTACGAGCCGGATCCATCACATGTATTGGATTGGACCGATTTAGAGGTTGATGAGGATGCCTCGTATGAGGAGAGACCGGTACGGGTCTTGGATTGGCAGGAACAAGTCTTGCGAGGCAAGACCATTCCCTTGGTAAAGGTTTTGTGGAAACATCACGGGGTTGAGGAAGCCACTTGGGAACATGAATTGGAGGTCCGAGAGAAATATCTGGATCTATTTGTGGATGTTTGAGTACATGTTGTATATTTTGCTGTATTAATAAACGTTAAGAGCATTGAATATGTCTTAGGTTGTAAAACATTGTAAATGTTTCGGTTTATGGAGATATTATGGAACTTGCCTTGAAATGGAAGTTTATTTTAACATTGCATATGTTAATTCAGTTTGAGAAATGCAAATATATTGATTGGCATTGAATATGTAATTGAATGGTGGAATATGTGTAGAAATTGGTAAATTTCAAAGGAATGCATGTTAATAGTGCATATTGTAGAATATGTTGTAATTGGCCCCTTGAGAAAGGATGGAATGACTGGTAATTGGTCAGGTTGATGAATATTGAATTGTAATATTGTTGAGAATTGAGAAATCATACTGTTGAAACTTATTTTTGAAAACTTGTATCTAATTTCGGGGACGAAATTCCTTAAGGGGGAGAGGTTATAGCGATCCCGGTTTTCCCTTCCTTGTTTACTGTATTCCGGACTTAGTTCCGTGGATGTGTTGTTGTCGTATTCTCATTTCCGTCCTTTACTCTTTGTATGTGAGTCTTGGGTTGTTTTGGGCAGGTTTGAAACATGTTGGTTGTGTTTAGAAATGTAGAGTTGATGCCCAGAATTTTGCCTTCACGCTTGAGCGGGGCTTTTGACGCTCGAGTGGGCCCTTGTTGTTGTTTCTCTGCTCGAGTGGGAGTTTTGACGCTCGAGTGTGAATATTCATCTCTCAGTATTTTGTTCTGCAGGTCATTGGACGCTCGAGCGTCCACTCTCACGCTCGAGCAGGGTCCATCGACTGCAAAACTTCTGGAAGTGTGCATCCGGTGCTCGAGCGGCACTTTTGACGCTCGAGCATGAGTCTGTGTCTGACGCTCGAGCGGGGAGTTCCACGCTCAAGCGAACCTGTTTGTATATCAGTCCGAATTTTGACTTTTTGGATCACTTTTTCGGTACCTTTTCTCTCTCTAACTTTTCAAACCTCCATTGGAGAGCTCCTCACTCTAAACTTCAACTTCTCTCTAGGGTTTGATCTAGTTTGAGTGATCTTCTACCTTAGTGTCATTGTAAAAAGTGTAGAGCTTGGCTTGGGCTACATTTCCATCCGAAAATCTTGGGTTTTGGAGCATTTCGAAATTCTTCATTTCTCTATTTGGTCTCATCTTTTGAGGTAGGGATAACTACTCACTTTTATGATCTTTGACATAAACTTTTGGTCATTTTGATTTAATGTTGAAGTTGAGTAATTTTGAGTGTTAGGGTTTCAAAATATATAAATAGGGGTTTTGTTCTTTGGGCCAATACATGTGTATTTTGGGTCTCAAATGGGGTTATTGCTGTTTATTGTTGGTATTTGAGCCTTTGGGTCAATGTTGAGAAAAGAGGGAGAAAAGCCCTAATTTAATGTTATGAATTAATTTGCATAATTAATTTGGAAAGTTATGGAAATATGAAATTGAGTTGGAAATGATGAAATTGGCTTAAAATAGGGTTGAATGGTGGAGTTGGATTTATAAATCGCTTACTTTTGAAATTTTTGATAACCTATCTGTTCATGCATTTATTATCTGTTTAGAAATAATTGCTTTGAGCTATTGGTGGAGGATAGTCTTGAATGTTGTAGATGTTGCATGATGATTAAGTGAATCAAAACTAATTGGTTGAATATGTCATTGAATATGACGGTTGAAATAATACATCGAATGTGTGTATTGATTGATCGTGTATATGATAATTGTTTATATACATTGTATTGTGTGTGAGAAGATAAGGGATGTACTCCACGGTTTGGGAGGAGATAGGGGATGGACTCCTAAACCGGATATTATTTAGGAGGAGATAGGGGATGGACTCCATTGATACAGCAAATCTGTGTATCATTTGTGAAGTATGGAAGTGTTTAATATGAGTTGTTATCTCATGTGAATTGTGAATTATGGAAGTGTTTTATTATGAGTTATAATCTCATTTAAATTGTTGATATTGGAAAGGTTTCTGACATGAGCTGTAGTCTCATGGGAATTGTTTGGCTAGGTTCTGAGCCATGTTTATAAATCGAAATTGCTAAGTAAAGGAAAATGGAATGAAACATGGACATATTTGTTATGGAATTGGGTTGTGTTGTATGTTGGTTTATATTAGTTAAACATTTATCAAATGCTAATGTTTTAGTTATTGTTCATATTATGTTTAGCATATCTCTACTGGGCGTTGGCTCACCCTATATGGGACATCATTTTCAAGTTCAGGTGATATGCCACCTCCGAAGACGTAGCTTGGGAGGCTTGAGGCTGATAGCTCTTTTTGTTGTTCTCTTTTGTATATTACATGTATATCAAGCCATGGGCTTATTTTGTGTAAAGAGTTAGAACTCTACTTTTGTTGAACCCAAGTGTTGACTTGGAAAGTTGTAAGCCTATAAGGCATTCACTTTTGTTGTCAACATGTAATATCTTTTGTAAGAATACTCTGTTGAATGGCTTTATGTTTTACTCTCTTAAGTTTAAGGATGTAATGAATGCATGATTTATGGGTTTATTTTGAGGGCGTTACATGTTATGGGATAAGTTTCTTGTGTTAACAAGTTTCTTGTGTTACAAGTCTGTCATTGCACCTCATTTTTCATGTCAATAAATTTTGTAATTTCATACTGATTTTTGTTAAAACAGTGTTACCCAAAAGACAACCTAAGAGGGGGGGTGAATTAGGTTTCTACAAATATAAATTAATAATACCTAATAAAAATTACACCAGTGAAGCAGATTGTTGATTGATGAAGAATAGATGACTAACACAAAAGATTAAGCATAAAGATGAATTTAACAGAGAAGAATGACTAATCACCAAAGGCAATATGTGAATAAGGTGATTGAAGTCTTAATAGAAATAAATAGTAGATAATGTAGACAACAAAATGTTATGGAAAAAGGCAAAAACGGGCCGTTTAGGGGCTAAAAAATTGGAAATAGCATCGAAACACCCCTGAGATCATAATGGTCACCTTGGCCTAGATTAAAGAAACTTGTGAGAGCAAGGGGTGCGTCAATAGGATGCACGATTAGAGATTTAGACAAAAAAATTGTGAGGAAAATAAGCGAAAACGGGCAGTTTGGGGGACAGAATTGGAAACAGCTCCCAAACAGCCCCAGGATCATGATGGTCACCAAGGACTAGATGAAATAAACTTGCGAGAGCAAGCGGTGTGTCGATAGGATGCACGATTAGAGATTTATGCAAGAAATTGTCCATTGAAATGCAAAAATATGTGTAGTTGGAAGATTATATATGCTTCAATTCATTTTGTAACAAAATAAAAATTTCTTTTAGGATTGATAAAAACTTATTATTTATAGATAAAGTGGTTCCTTTTTTGGCCCCTATTATTAAGTGGCGTTAAAACTTTGTTTATTCCATCCTTTTGACAACTTCAATTTGAATGGACCATTTTATTTCATTTGTTTCAATTGTTGAATTTGAAATGTAGTATTTGACTTCCTCTTGAAAATTTATCGCACTGGTTTTTGAAAATTCATCATTTAGTATGACATTTATTAGTGATGTATTCTTTCCATAATGTGCATAAAAAAAATTAAAAAAAATAAAATAAGAAAAACTATATTGTCTAAATTTGAATTACTTTGGGAACAACCTTTTGCTAAGTGTTGGAATCATATATTGTCAAAACCCAAATTTATGTCTAATTGTCTCCTTTTTTTACAGAAACCTGTGATAATCCCAACCTCGTAACTTCCACTCCCCTCTCACACTTACCCTTCTCCAAGTAAAAGTTCAACCAATGCATATAGACTATTTAGAATTAGAAAGACTATTTAAACTTATTTTCCATTGTTGAAGCATAGGTCAATATTGGCATATTGTGGGACAATAGTTAGAATTGATATATACATATGAATGGTGTTTTATTTACAAAATGGTATTGATAGTCATTTAATTTGTTAATGTTTCCTTTTCCATGTACATATTTTATTTTTTGTCTAATTTTACAATAAAGTGATGTGCAAATATTTTCAACAAAAAGTTACTTGACATTATTTCTCATTTTCTTTGGTACAAATGGATGATCCCATGCACGAAGCTAAAATGTACAGGATTAATTGGCACTATAAACATTTTTTGAAGGAATATATATTTTTGGATAGATGTGTATGGAAAAGATTTGGGTGGACTAGTAGTTATATCTTTGGATAGACTAATAGTTATATTTTTGGATGGATGTGTATGGAAAATATTTGGGTAGACTACTAGTGTGTATATTTTTTGATAGATGCGCATGGATAACAATTTAAAACATAACAATTACTTGTTATTATGTTTTAAATTGTTATGCTAGATATGTAACGCCCTAAAAAAAAGACATAATCTAACCATCCAATAAATCGATATAACATAATAGAAATATAATCTTTTCATTCATCAAAGTTTATACTTCAATAGATATTACATGTTAGCAACAAAATGAATGCTCTACGGGCTTACAGCTTTCCAAGTCATCACTTGGTTACAACAAAAGAGGGTCAGAAGCCCTTTACAATCAAAGCCCTTGGCTTGAAAAGAAAAACATATATACATAGAATGAAACAACAAAATAGAGACTTCTGCCCCAAAACCTCCCAAGCTATGCCCTTGGAGGCAACATCTCACCTGTACCTGAAAAATGGTGTCCCAAGTAGGGTGAGCCAATGCCCAGTAGAGATATGCTAAACAACATATGAGAATTAACTAAAACATTAGCATCCAATAAATGTCTAACACTCGTAAACCAACTTATACCATTTCCATAACCAATTAACATTTCCTCCATATTTCAATCCATTTCCATTTGTTTATCCAAAACAATTCATTAACATGGTTCATTATTATCCAAACGATTCAAAATGAGAATACAACTCAATCATCAACACTATTCATCATATTTACACTTCCATTCACTTGCCATTTTACGGAACTACATCCGAGGGAACCTGCATCCATATATATATATATATATGATTTCGGGACTTTCACCTTAGACACTCCGGCCAACTTAGTTATCAATGGAGTGCATCCCCTATCTCCTCCCACACAATGGAGTGCATCCCCTATCTCCTCCCAAACAAAGATACATATATAATGTATTTAAACATGTCGTCATATACAATGACCAATTCAATCACATATTCAATGTTTATATCCAACCGTCATATTCAATGACATAATCCATTTCATTAGTTTCAATTTACGTAATCATCATGCAGTTTCTACAACAGTCATGGTTATCCTCCACCGATAGCCCAAAACAGATATATCTAAATAGATAAATAATTTTCTCAACAAATAATTTACCAGATTTTCCATAGGTGAGTGATTCATCAATCCAACTACACCATTTAATCACAATTCCCTCCAGTTTCATGATTCTCAAGCCAATTTCATATTTCCACAATGTTTTCATTATTGATACAAATAATTTATATAATTTCAAATTAGGACATTTTCCCCTTTTAACATAAATGGTACCCACGACCCATTTTCACCAATTTTAACCAAGCAATAGCATGTTCAAGACCTCTCATACCCATAGGGAGCCCAAATTAGAAAACCCTTCATTCAAACATTTCAATTTCAAACCCTAACTTCACCCAAACTTCCCAAATCACCCCATTTATACAAGATGACCAACATCTATGTTAAAACCCATGTAGGAGAGTAGAATATCCCTACCTCAAGAAGAGAAGATGAGCCAAGCAAGAGACGAACCCCAAAGATGACGAAATCAACTTCTACTCAGATGAAAATGGAGATCTTGAGAAGCTCCAACTTTTTATCAAAGGAAGGAAGGTGAGAAGATCACTAGATATAGGTCAAAATGTAGAGAGAGAGAGGGTATTTTAGAGAGAGAAGCTCTCAACTTAGGGTTTTAGAAAGTTTTAGAGAGAGAGATGACAGAAAAAGTGATTTAAAATGTCACTTTCGCGATCTGATATACGTACAGTCCACTCGTGCGGAGAGTTTGACGCTCGAGCGTCAGACACAAAAATTAGACTTACTCGAGCGCAAGAAAGACCGCTCGAGCGCCAAGACACAACAGCAAGGCACTACCCGCTCGAGCGCTGTGATACCCCTGTTCCGTAGTATGCTAATTGGTCCTTAACTTGCGTATGATTATGTGTTTAGCATGATTTTATGTGCCATTTTGTGAATACATGTGGATTTGAAATTCTATCTGTTCACCGTAGGAATATCTGTTTGGATAGTTTGCTTTGGGAATTAAATTGGAGGCCTTATCGGCCACGGAACCTGAAATCGATTGCGCCATGGTGATTGGCATAATTTTTAGAACCTATGGTGAAATTTAATTGAAAAATTGATTCGGGCTAGATTAAGTTGATTAAATTGTTAAACTAATGGCCAATTATTTTAGTAATATTATATTGAAGTTAGTGGGACTTTATGGGTGAGGCTTTATACACTTATTTTCCCTCATATATCTTCATTTTGGCTGATCAACTCTAAGGAAGAGAGGAGGCCGGCTGTTAGAGAGAGAGGGGAGAAAGTTGTGTAATTTTGGCTTAAGCTTGTGAATTTGAAGTCCAACTCAAGAGTTGATCATAAATTGAATTTCTAGGTAAGTGATTGTTTATGAATTTGTGAATTTAAACTTGTGATTTGGTGAATTAAAGGTTAATTGGTGATCAAGAACAAGAGTTACACCCTAATTGATGAAATTGAAGTTGAAATGCACATGCATGCATAGAATTGTTATAAATTGCCATGGTTTGGTATAATCTGGCATGTGGCATATCAAATAGGAAAGATTGAGGGTTGGATCATACATGCAACCATGTTTTTGTTGAATTTCATGTGAATGAATACCAATTGCATCAATTGTGATGAAAATGAGATCAAATTCAGCATGCATGTTTGATTGTTAAAAATATGGAGCTTAAATGAGGTTGAAGACATGAACCATTAGTGAATTTGAAGTATTGAACCATGATTTTAGAGGATTGGCTTCATATTGCTTACATTCATGTGTTAAATGGTATAATTTCATGTTTTTGGTGCCTTGGTCGAGCTTATGAGCCTTTTAATGTTGAATTGAACTCCAAGAACAGTTCTGGAATTTCCAGAAAGTTTGATGTCCGCTCGAGCGGGGAAACCGCCGCTGAGCGTGAATTTTGTGCTCCCAGTACTTTTGCAAATTTGGTTTCCGCTCGAGCGGGGAAGGTCACGCTCGAGCGGGGGACCTATCTAGACAGGCCTTTCGCTCGAGCTTCCTATTACATGCTCGAGAGTATTTTTCATGAACCAGTACTTTTGCAGGCCTTAAGGGTCCACTCCAGCGTGGAAGTCCACGCTCGAGCGGGGACCCTGTTTTCTGAAAATCTGAAAATGCATTCTATGTTCTGTTTTTCCGTTCCCTTTCACTTCTAAGCACTCTTGGGCATGCATTGAGCATTGTGATTGAGTTAAAGAGTTAAGAATGAAGCCTAAAGAGGAATGTGTGAATTAATGAATGGATTGAACTAATTGTGACCCATATGTGTTACATGATATGTAGGGTCAAGCTCCAGGGCAACTACGCAAGCCGATCACTGTGTGTAATATCTTAAGAAGATATTTGAAATATACTGTTGTCCAATTGTCTACTCATATGTAAGTTTTATAAGTTCATTAATTTGAATGATGGACAACGATTGATACGAATAATTGGGCCAAAGGCCGATTGATACGAATAATTGGGCCAAAGGCCGATTGATATGAATGATTGGGCCAAAGGCCGATTGATACGAATAATTGGGCCAAAGGCCGATTGATATGAATGATTGGGCCAAAGGCCGATTGATATGAATAATTGGGCCAAAGGCCGATGGATATGAATGATTGGGCCGAAGGCCGATCGATATGAATGATTGGGTCAAAGGCCGATGGATATGAATGATTGACATGAATGATTGGGCCGAAGGCCGTTTGCCGTACTGTCTCAATGATTACTTATATATATTTTCCTCATTTGATATTATTCACTGGGCATTCGCTCACGCTCATTCTTGTAGATGTAGGTGAGCCAGGGGACGTCCAGAACCAGCCCCGGTGAATTTGTGAGAAACAGCTTAAGTTTTGAGGAGTCAGCCCAAAAGTCTCCCACACGAGACTGTCTTCGCCTTTGACCTTTGTTTGTAGTTTTGTTATGTTGGCGAATGCGTTGGACTACCTTTGTATATGAGTCTTGGGTTTGACTGACTTAAATCTGTATGATACTGTATGTACAGCCTTTTGAGTTAGTACATATTTTGATGTGAGTCATTAACATATATATGTTGGAATGTTATGGTGTGCATTAAAGCACGGCTCTATGGACAAAATTTTTGAATTGCTTCCGTCTGGCCCCTTTATCTCTGATGAGTTTTGATTTATTTGGTTTGAGGCCGTAGGTAATCACACGATTACTGACCGGTTATGGCCTTAACCCATAGGGGCGGGTTCGGGTCATGATAAAGTGGTATCAGAGCACGAGTTAATAACTACACACTTGTCCGAAAGAGCAATAAGCGTCTAGAAAAGATCTAGGATGCATTCATAAGTATAAATTTGACAGCACTAGGTATATGCATAAATGTTTTGATATGAACGACTATGTGCCATAAGTTATGATTTGCTTTCATCGCAAATTATCTGGATGTGTGTGCTCTTAATATATATATATATATATATATGCACACTTGTAAATCTTTTGCATAAAATATGTTTTCATGAAATATAATGCAAGTTGTCTCAGATGGTGAGAATGAGAGGCGATGAGTTGGAGGAATCCTCTATAGCCAGAATAGACAGAATGGAAAGATTGCTACAGGAAATGGCAGAAGCCTTGAGATAGCAATAAGAGTGGCAACAACAGTGGCAGCGACCACATCCACCACCTCCACCTCCGCAACCTCCTATGCCAGATAATCAGAACGATGATCGAATCATAGCCCTCACCAAAGCGTTCAAGAAAATGAAACCATCCCAGTTCCATGGCGGACTAGATCCTTTGAAAGCTGAAGCTTGGGTCCTCGGCATCGAAAAACTATTTGAAGTATTCCCATGTTCAGAGGCACAGAAAGTGCTTCTAGCCACCTTTATGCTAGAGGACGAAGAGAGAAGATGGTGGATGTTGATGCGTGAGAGTTACAAAGACGCTGATTGGGCAAAGTTTTTAGAAATCTTTTATGTACTTTCCGCACGGGATAGGAAAGTGCGGAATTTATGGAACTGAAACAAGGCAGCATGACCGTAGCTGAGTATGAGGCCAAATTCACCGAATTGGCCAGGTTTGCGCCACACGTGATTGACACAGATTATAAGAAGGCGCGACATTTTGAAGGTGGGCTCCGAGGTGATATTCTAGAGAGGGTGAATGTCTTGAAGCTGGAGACTTACATTGGGGTATTAGACCGAGCCATAATATCTGAGGCTAATATAGCCAGACAAACTAAACCAACAACTGATTGGAAGGGTAGCAAAAGGCAGGGCTTCTTCTCAAAGAAGAAGTTTTCAAAGAAGCAAAATACGGGCTCCCAAATACTTCTAATTCTTCCCGAGACACAACCCCGTCGTGCACCACTTGTGGAAATAGGCATCGTGGGGTTTGCTACCGTGTGGATAGGAGCTTGTTTTAATTGTGGTAAGCAAGGGCATATGGCCAGAGACTGTAAGCAGAACCGTGGAAAATTTGCTGCTAGTTCAACAGCATCAGTCCCAAAACCAGGAAATGTTACGGGACCTACCCCCACCGGAGATACCGTGAGACAGGGGAGAGTTTTTGCGCTTGTCCCGGGCGATACCCGGAATGCCAATGTCGTTGTCTCAGGTACCATTTCAATATGTAATCAGGATGCCTTTGTATTAATTGATTCTGGATCAACACACTCATTTGTGACATATGCATTTGCATCTAGACTAAAAAGACCCCTAGAGTTGTTGCCATATTTGTTGTGTGTGTTTGCTCCATCGGGGAATCTGTGTTATGTGACTATATATATCGGTTTTGCGACATGCATATTGAGGATGATACCTTATATGTAGACTTATTGCCCCTGAATTTTAGACATTTTGATGTTTGTGATGTGATTTTGGGCATGGATTGGTTGACCAAGTATTGCGCCACCATAGATTGCGTGACACAAAAGGGTGTGTGTTTAAACCACCGGAACAAAAGAAATGTGTTTGTGGGTAATGGGGTAGTGCCTCCACCTTATTTGATATCTGCAATGAAAGCAACATTAAATTGATTAGGAAGGGTGCCAGGTTATCTGTGCTATGTGTTGACTGATCAATTTGTGAATGTTGAATTGAATGATATTCCTATTGTTAGAGAATTCCCAGACGTGTTCCAAATGAATTACCAGGGAGTTGGTAGATAGGAGATCGAATTTTATTGAGATTGTGCCAGGCACCCAGCCTATTTCTAAAACTCCCTACAGAATGGCTACTGCTGAAATGAGGGAATTGAAAAAACAGTTATAGGATCTCCTCAATAAGGGGTATCCGACCCAGCACTTCGCCTTGGGGTGCACCAGTGTTGTTTGTGAAGAAGAAGTATGGTACCTTGCGCCTGTGCATCGATTATCGGGAATTGAACAAGGTAATGATAAAGAACAAATACCCCCTACCCCGTATTGATGATTTATTTGACCAGTTGCAGGGATCACAGGTGTTTTCTAAGATTGATTTGAGATCCAGGTATCATCAGCCAAAGGTTAAGGCAGAGGATGTTGAGAAGACCGCATTCAGAACAAGGTATGGTCATTTTGAGTTTCTTGTTATGTCATTTGGAGTGACTAATGCCCCGGCAGCATTTATGGACTTAATGAATAGAATTTTTAAAACCTACCTTGATGAGTTTGTTGTAGTCTTCATCGATGATATTTTGATATACTCGAAAGATAGACTTGAGCATGAACATCACTTGAGAACTGTCTTACAAATACTTTGGGAAAGGAAATTATTCGTTAAGTTAAAGAAATGTGAGTTTTGGTTGGATGAAGTTGTTTTCTTAGGGCATGTGATCAACAAGGAAAGAATTTCAGTGGACCCGCAGAAAATAGAGGCAATTGTGAATTGGCCTACACCAACCAATGTAACAGAAGTTCGCAGCTTTATGGGTGTAGCTAGGTACTACAGGAGGTTTGTGAAGGATTTTTCGAAATTAGCCGTGCCTCTTACCCAATTGACACGTAAAGGGCAACCATTTGAGTGGAACAGCGAAAGAGAATCAGCCTTTCATGAATTGAAGACGAGATTGACTATTGCACCAATTCTGACATTACCTTTAGGTATGAAAAATTTCGTGATTTTCAGTGATGCATCTTATAAAGGTTTGGGTTGTGTGTTAATGCAGAACGGAAAGGTTATTGCTTACGCCTCCCGACAGTTGAGACCGCATGAGAAAAACTACCCAACACACGACTTAGAATTGGCCGCAGTTGTTTTTGCTTTGAAAATCTGGCGGCATTATTTGTATGGGGCAAAGTGTGAAGTCTACACAGATCACAAGAGCCTGAAATACTTCTTTGCACAGAAAGAGCTGAATATGCGACAGAGGAGATGGCTTGAGCTAATAAAAGACTATGATCTTGAGATTCAGTACCACCCCGGGAAAGCCAATACGGTTGCTGATGCCTTGAGCAGAAAATCAACAGGAAGTGTAGCTTGGTTGCTTACTGAACAGAGAGAAATTTTGCAAGATTTTTAGAAATCTGAAATCGAAGTGGTAATGTGCGAACAAGGCGGATTGATAGCCGCTATCACAGCTGAGCCAACAATTGTTGCAGAAATCAAACAGAAACAGAAGGAGGATGAATTCCTCAAGAAAGTGACTGTTGACTTTGAAACAAGTCCGAAAGCAGAATTTAGCATTGAAAATGAAGTGTTGAGATTTCGGAACAGAATGTGTGTCCCAGATATTTCGAAACTGAAGAAGAGGGTCTTAGATGAAGCCCACAGATCCGCATTTGCTATGCATCCGGGTAACAACAAAATGTATTGAGATTTGAAACAAACTTATTGGTGGCCTAAAATGAAGAAGGAAATTGTAGAATATGTGTCCAAGTGTCTTCAATGTCAACAAGTCAAAGCCGAACATTAGAAGCCGGGCAGTCTACTTCAACCCCTCCCTATTCCTGAATGGAAGTGGGAGCACGTGACTATGGATTTCGTTGTTGGCCTACCTCGGACTTCTTGAGGTATGGATTCGATTTGGGTTGTAGTTGATAGACTGACTAAATCTGCACATTTTCTGCCTGTCAAAACTACATTTAATGCTTATAGATTGGCTACTATTTACGTGGATGAGATTGTTCGTTTACATGGAGTCCCGGTATCCATTGTGTTGGATAGAGATCCGAAATTTGTGTCTAGATTGTGGAAAAGTTTGCAGGAAGCCATGGGAACGGAACTAAGGTTTAGTACTGCCTTCCACCCACAGACAGATGGGTAATCAGAACGGACCATACAGACATTGGAGGATATGTTGAGAATGTGTGCCTTAGATTTTCAGGGGAGCTGGGAAGACTATTTGCTGCTTGTAGAATTTGCTTATAACAACAGCTTCCACACCAGCATCGGTATGGCACCATACGAGGTTTTGTATGGTAGGAGGTGTAGATCACCTATTTGTTGGACAGAGGTCGAAGATAGAGCTTTGCTTGGGCCTGAAATTGTGCAAGACACTTCTGAGAAGATCAAGACGATTCGTCAAAGGCTCAAAACAGCCCAGGACCGACAAAAGAACTATGCAGATGTTCGAAGAAGACCTCTTGAGTATGAGGTTGGTGACCATGTGTTTGTTCGTGTGTCTCCAATGAAAGGCCAAATCAGGTTTGAGAAGAAGGGCAAGTTGTCACCCCGTTACATTGGGCCGTTTCAGATTTTGGAAAGGCTGGGTCCAGTTGCTTATAGAGTTGCCTTACCACCGGGATTTGAACAAATCCATAACGTGTTTCATGTGTCGATGTTGAGGGGTTACCTCCGAGACCCGTTTCATGTGATTGATTATCACCGGGTAGCTAGCTATTAATAGAATATGGAATATGCTGAATGGCCGGAACAAATTGTTGATCAGCAGGTGAAGCAATTGAGAAGCAAGTCCATCCCAATGGTGAAAGTGGAATAGAAGAACATTATGGGATGGATGCTACATGGGAAAAAGAGGAAGACATGCGATTACGCTATCCACATTTGTTTCCCGACGAAGGTAAATTAAGTTTGTAGGACCAAACTTCCTAAAGGGGGGAAGACTGTGATACCCTTGTTCCGTAGTATGTTAATTGGTCCTTAACTTGTGTATGATTATGTGTTTAGCATGATTTTATGTGCCATTTTGTGAATACATGTGGATTTGATGTTCTATCTATTCACCGTAGGAATATCTGTTTGGATAGTGTGCTTTGGGAATTAAATTGGAGGCCTTATCGGCCACGGAACCTGAAATCGATTGCGCCATGGTGATTGGCATAATTTTTAGAACCTATGTGAAATTTAATTGAAAAATTGATTCGGGCAAATTAAGTTGATTAAATTGTTAAACTAATGGCCAATTATTTAGTAATATTATATTGAAGTTAGTGGGACTTTATGGGTGAGGCTTTATACACTTATTTTCCCTCATATACCTTCATTTTGGCTGATCAACTCTAAGGAAGAGAGGAGGCCGGCTGTTAGAGAGAGAGGGGGAGAAAGTTGTGTAATTTTGGCTTAAGCTTGTGAATTTGAAGTCCAACTCAAGAGTTGATCATAAATTGAATTTCTCGGTAAGTGATTGTTTATGAATTTGTGAATTTAAACTTGTGATTTGGTGAATTAAAGGTTAATTGGTGATCAAGAACAAGAGTTACACCCTAATTGATGAAATTGAAGTTGAAATGCACATGCATGCATAGAATTGTTATAAATTGCCATGGTTTGGTATAATCTAGCATGTGGCATATCAAATAGGAAAGATTGAGGGTTGGATCATACATGCAAGCATGTTTTTGTTGAATTTCATGTGAATGAATACCAATTGCATCAATTGTGATGAAAATGAGATCAAATTTAGCATGCATGTTTGATTGTTAAAAATATGGAGCTTAAATGAGGTTGAAGACATGAACCATGAGTGAATTTGAAGTATTGAACCATGATTTTAGAGGATTGGCTTCATATTGCTTACATCCATGTGTTAAATGGTATAATTGCATGTTTTTCGTGCCTTGGTCGAGCTTATGAGCCTTTTAATGTTGAATTGAACTCCAAGAACAGTTCTGGAATTTCCAGAAAGTTTGATGTCCACTCGAGCGGGGAAATCGCCGCTCGAGCGTGAATTTTGTGCTCCCAGTACTTTTGCAAATCTGGTTTCCGCTCGAGCGGGGGAGCTATCTAGACAGGTCTTCCGCTCGAGCTTCCTATTACACGCTAGAGTGTATTTTTCATGCAACCAGTACTTTTGCAGGCCTTAAGGGTCCGCTCGAGCGTGGAAGTCCACGCTCGAGCGGGGACCCTGTTTTCTGAAAATCTGAAAATGCATTCTATGTTCTGTTTTTCCGTTCCCTTTCACTTCTAAGCACTCTTGGGCATGCATTGAGCATTGTGATTGAGTTAGAGAGTTAAGAATGAAGCCTAAAGAGGAATGTGTGAATTAATGAATGGATTGAACTAATTGTGACCCATATGTGTTACATGATATGTAGGGTCAAGCTCTAGGGCAACTACGCAAGCCGATCACTGTGAGTAATATCTTAACAAGATATTTGAAATATACTGTTGTCCAATTGTCTACTCATATGTAAGTTTTATAAGTTCATTAATTTGAATGATGGAAAACGATTGATACGAACAATTGGGCCAAAGGCCGATTGACACGAATAATTGGGCCAAAGGTCGATTGATATGAATGATTGGGCCAAAGGCCGATTGATACGAATAATTGGGCCAAAGGCCGATTGATATGAATGATTGGGCCAAAGGCCGATTGATACGAATAATTGGGCCGAAGGCCGATGGATATGAATGATTGGGCCGAAGGCCGATGGATATGAATGATTGACATGAATGATTGGGCAGAAGGCCGATCGATATGAATGATTGACATGAATGATTGGGCCGAAGGCCGTCCAGAACCAACCCCGGTGAATTAATGAGAAACAACTTAAGTTTTGAGGAGTCAGCCCAAAAGTCTCCCACACGAGACTGTCTTCACCTTTGACCTTTGTTTATAGTTTTGTTATGTTGGCGAATGCGTTGGACTACCTTTGTATATGAGTCTTAGGTTTGACTGACTTAAATCTGCATGATCCTGTATGTACAGTCTTTTGAGTTAGTACATATTTTGATGTGAGTCATTAACATATATATGTTGGAATGTTATGGTGTGCATTTAAGCACGGCTCTATGGACAAAATTTTTTAATTGCTTCCATCTGGCCCCTTTATCTCTGATGAGTTTCGATTTATTTGGTTTGAGGCCGTAGGTAATCACATGATTACTGGCCGGTTATGGCCTTAACCCATAGGGGCGGGTTCGGGTCATGACAAGCGCAATGAGACCCGCTCGAGCATAGAATATACACTTTTAGTATTTTTACAGACTTCAGACTGTTGCTCGAGTGCCAGAGGGGTCGCTCGAGCGTAAGAAGCTCTGCTCGAGCGTGAAAAACACTTTTGCAGTATTTTTGTAGCCGTACAAAGTACTGAGTGATTGCAAAGACCAAAATTCTGGGCAATAAAGTTCTAAACCAACTACCAATCAACCTGTTCTAAACTCGCCCAAGACATTCCAAAACTCAAATTCAAAGGACAATAAGAGGGAAAGACATAAACAACAACATTAAACCACAAGACCCGAGTCCGAAATACCATAAAGGTCGAGTTAGAAATCAGGATCGCTATAACCTTCCCCTCTTAAAGAATTTCATCCTCGAAATTACAAATTAAGTTTAAAACTAGTGTTTGGTCATTCCCAACCATGTTATTCTTACAAATCCAACACTATGACCCATTCTCCGGTCATTCATTCTCATCGACTCGATACACGATCCCCATATTGAAACGAAATTCACAATTTCCAAAACATTAACAATGTTTAATTAAAATTCAAGTTTTCAAGAAGTGTACATGGCATATACAATGCTCCCAAGGTGATACAGTACATGTGATATACCCTATTTCCAAACATATGCAATGTTTACAATAAACTAATGTTTCCAAGATATCCATAACATATACAATGTTCATACTTTTTATTAACAACAATTATAATCTTAATACAGAGTTATACATTAGCTAACACGTCGGGATACTTTTCTCGGACTTCCATTTCACGTTCCCAAGTCGCTTCCTCAACTCCGTGATGTTTCCACAATACCTTGACCAAGGGAATCATCTTGCCTCGCAAGACTTGGTCCCGTCTATCCAAGACTCGCACCAGTCCGGCTCATATTTTCGAAGCATACTAACATGAAACACGTTATGCACTCCGGACAGCTGCGACGGTAATGCTAAACGGTACGCAACCTCCCCAATCCGCTCAAGGATCTCAAAAGGGCTAATAAACCGAGGGACAACTTCCCATTCTTCCCAAGTGTCATGACCCGAACCCGCCCCTATGGGTTAAGGACATAACCGGCCAGTAATCCTGAGATTACCTATGGCCTCAAACCAAAACAGACGTAACTCAACAGAGTAAAGGGGCGAAATGGAAGCAATAATTAAAAACTTTGTCCTTAGAGCCGTGCTTATATGCACTTTAAAACAAACCATGCGCATATACGTTAATAACCCACGACAAAACACAGTACCATAAAATTCTTTTCAGACAGGATCATCTAAACTGAGTCAACCCATATCAAAACTACATACCGATATACACAAGGTCCTTGCCAACAAGACAAAATGTAAATATATAAAGGAAATGGCAAGGTTGGGTCTCGTGCGTGAGACACAAGGCTGACTCTCCAAAACTCATGTTGTTCTTGGCAGACTTCACTGGGCCTGGGTTTGGACTTCTCTTGGCTCACCTACAAACACATGAATGAGCGTGAGCGATAGCCCAGTGAATAATATCAAATACAGAAATTACTTAACAATGTAGAACAATATGTTCCAAACGGCCTTGGGCCCAATTCATATTTCTATTTAACAGATATATATAACTATACGAAATACGAGTCAAGTGATTATAATTCCAAACATTCTGGCCTTTGGCCCATTCAAATTCCCATTCTTGTCAAAACGGCCTTCGGCCCATTCGGTATGTCAAGACGGCCTTCGGCCCATTCGTTTATGTCAAAACGGCCTTCGGCCCATACATTCGTATCAAAACGGCCTTTGGCCCATTCGTTTATGTCAAAACGGCCTTCGGCCCATTCGTTTATGTCAAAACGGCCTTCGGCCCATACATTCGTATCAAAACGGCCTTTGGCCAATTCGTTTATGTCAAAACGGCCTTCGGCCCATTCGTTTATGTCAAAACGGCCTTCGGCCCATACATTCGTATCAAAACGGCCTTTGGCTCATTCGTTTATGTCAAAACGGCCTTCGGCCCATACGTTTATGCCAGAACGGCCTTCGGCCCATTCATTTATGTCAAAATAGCCTTTGGCCCATTCATTTATGTCAGAACGGCCATCGGCCCATACGTTTATGTCAGAACGGCCTTCGACCCATTCATTTATGTCAAAACAGCCTTTGGCCCATTCATTTATGTCAGAACGGCCTTCGGCCCACTCATTCATGTCAAAACGACCTTGGGTCCATTTATGTTTATCAAAACGACCTTGGGTCCATTTATGTTTAACAAAACGACCTTCGGTCCATTTATGTTTCTCCATGTCAGACTTACGTCCACAATCCCAATTAGCAATTCATAAAGCTTATAAGGGAATAAACAATTGGACATTCACAAGCATTCAAATATCGATATTACTCACAGTGATCGGCTTGTGGATTTGCCCCGGAGCTTGACCCTACACATTTCATGAACACAAAAGGGTCACTAATAGTTCAATGTTCTTTAATTCACATATTCCTCTTCAGGCTTTATTCTTATCTCATTAACTCATTTACAATGCTTAACATATGCCTAGAGTGCTACAGGTGAAAGAGAACGGAAAAACAGAACACAAAATGCAAAATAGGATTTCAGAAAACAGGGTCCCCGCTCGAGCGTAGACTTCCCCGCTCGAGCGGACCCTTAAGCCTGCAAAAGTGCTGGTTACCTCAATTCCGCTCGAGCGTGAGCTCGACCGCTCGAGCGGACCGCCTGTCTACATAGCTCCCCGCTCGAGCGTCAATCCTCCGCTCGAGCGGAAACCATGTCTGTCAAAATGCTGGGAACACGATTTTCCCGCTCGAGCGGAGCTTCTCCCGCTCGAGCGGACACCAAAAATCTGGAAATCCCAGGTTGAGTTCTTGAGCTCCAAATCATTTTCAGCCAACAAAACATGCATGTTATGGCCCTAAATCTCAAATATACACACATTAACATGATACCAACACAAGTTTACAACATTAGGAGGCTCAATTCCTTATATCATTTACATGCATGTCTCCAATTAATCCAAATTCATACCAACATATCAAATTGCAACATGCAAAGCTCATACCTCCATGATCTACTCTTGCATGTGAGAAATATACATTCACACTAACTTAATTGGTGAAGAGAGGTTCAAATACATGGTTTTCAAACAATATCCAACATAAATCACACACATTGTGCTCAAACATGGAGATTCATGTCCATTTCTCACATGCATGTGTTCTAAGCCTCTAAATTCAACATATATAACTCAATTCCCTCACATTCAAACTAATTCATGCTCTTGGCCATCTATTAAACTTGAATTCACAAATTTACAAACAAAAAGCCATAAGTTTACTTACCTAGAGTTCAATCTCCCAAATTATAACAAAATCTTGGGTCTAATCTTCAAGTTCCCCAATCCTTGAGCCAAAATCACCTAATTCTCTCCCCCCTCTCTCTCTAACAGCCGGCCCTCTCTAGTTTTGAGTCTCCAAATCAGTCAAAATGAAACAAATAGAGAGAATAGAGGGTGTAGTGCCCTTTTCCAACAAAACCCACTATTGGCATTATAATAATATTAAACAATTTGAGCACAAAGCCATTAAATAAATCAATTTAATCTGACCCGAATCAATTTTCAATTAAATTTCACCGTAGGCTGTAAAAATTACGCTATCACAATGGCGTAATCAATTTCGGGTTCTGTGGCCGATAGGGCCTCAATTTAATTTCCAAAGCAGATTATTCAAACAGTGAACAGATAGAACTTCAAAATCAAGTATATTCACATAATAACATATGAAATCATGCTAAACACATAATCATGCTCATTAGGGACCAATTAACATAATACAGAACAGGGGTATTACAGTCTTCCCCCCTTTAGGAAGTTTGGTCCTCCAAACTTATTTTACCTTTAGTCGAAACAATTCGGAACATTTTCATTCAATGGTTCCAATCCTTCTTAATAGTCATTCATTTAGTCTCAGAATCAGGCAACGCTCTATTCCCAATCAGTCAGAGACTTACCTTTTTCCGCCATACAAGGCTTAGATGGTGCCATGCCAAAACTAAAGTGTGAGCTGTTGTTGCAAGCAAAGTTTGTCAACGATGGATAGATTTTTCCAATTTCCCGAAAATTTAAAGCACACATTTGGAGCATTTCTCCCAGAGTCTAAAAGCTCTTTCTGATCATACATCAGTTGCGGATGGAAAACAGCGCCGAATCATATTTCAGTTTCATATCAAATTCATAATTTGTCCAGACCATATACAGAAATCATAAGTCATGATTAAGTTTACGTGATACATCCATTAGCATTAACAGACAGAATAGAACAGAACATATGCTTGTGAGGTTACGAATGACCAGTTCCATAAAGGAACCTCTAGATCTGGGTAACATAATAGAACAGAAGCTGAGCCCCCATTGCCTCTTGAAGGCTTTTCCGAATTCAAACACCTTTTAGAATTTCTGTCTAAACAATAGATACTGGGACCCCATGCAAACGAGCAATCTTATCGATGTAAACAGTGGCTAGTCTACAAGCATCATACAAAATTTTATAGGGAGATCTACCTACAATAGTCCAAACAGGACTTATACCTTGGGTGCTCAAGGTGGCCCCACAACGAAATTCGTAGCCACATATTCCTATTTCCATTCCAAAATAGAGAGGGGTTGAAGTAGTCCCGCCGCTATCTGAAATTCAACTTCGACCTGTTGGCACCGAAAAATATTTAGACACATTCACCAACTGCCCTCTTCAAGGTAGTTCGCCAACTTATTCATTTCAGATGCCAGCTAACTTTATCACAGAAGTTCGGTCTATTCCTTGGTCACAAAAGTTCAATTCATTCTCCAATAATTTCACAATGCACAATCCGATCTGGTATTTAATTCAGTGACTCGTCACAGCTATTCAAGGTCAACCCAAAAGTCCACAGGAATTTAAAGTGGATCCCGACAGTGATCCCCGAGTCAACAAAGATAGTATTGAAGTAATTACCCATACAATGCACATAGGCCAATATCCCCCTAATACTGATTGTAAAGTACAATAACACTGAGGCAGTCGCCTTCTAATAGAATACACGTGTTCTTAATTCATTCAACATTCAATTCCCTGTTCCAAAGAGTCTTTCCACACTATTTTATAGTCGCCCGAAGCAGAAGGCAATTCATATATTAATCCCCATGATGTCAAAGGCATTATCAAAGGAGTCAATCACATGTCAAACACAATTCACACATTCTCAGAGCCCCAATCACAGAATAGGACGACACTGAGCAGTTATTCACAAAGCGTACTGAATTCGTGCACTTACGGACAATCAGGATTTTTCAATGTTTCTTGGATGTTTAAACATCTACATATTACCAACGGATAACATTCCGGTCAAAACAAAAGAATAATCGTCTCGGAACCGAAGCACACCCGTTCACGACCGTCGGTGGCCGACTCGAGATCGATTAGTCAAACCCACCCATACAAGACCATCGGTGGCAAAAGATATCTCAACAAAGGTGCTACATAGGCTTAATGTCCCCTAGCATAAAAGGACGCCCCAAGAATGTCATCAAACAACATAAAACCACTCACTACAACCTGATTTCCCAAAATCTGATAACATCGAAGCAACTACTCTCCCTTACAAAACATATTCTGATCAGTCAAAGACAAATGTTCAGTACTACTTATAATCAAATCAATCTGCCATCATCAGTCCCCACGTCAAACCAACCAGGATGGGACAATACACAAGCATCGTTCCTTAAGACACCCAATCACAGGATTTGTACAATTCAGTTCATCTATAACACATATGTCTTCAATAGTTGAAGGTTGGTTCTCAATGGTGTTCATAGGTAGTCAATCTGTTGATAGCCCACAAAAGGTCTTTCAAATAAGTCAAGCACTCCAAACGGATTCAAGTTTTGGGTCCATCAGTTTTCCTACCAATAATAATCTGGCCACTTATTTATAGACAATTCTTAACCCCCTTTTTCAAAATCAACTCAGATAGAGGTTCTTATCAATCAATCCAAGCAAAGGTCTTGTCAGATTAAATCAAACAAAGGTCCCATCAAATTATATCCAATAAGGGTTCTATCGGGTCAATTCAGACAAGGGTTCTATTGGATCAAGTCAGATAGAAGTTTTCTCGAATAGGGTACATTTGGTTCTGTAAAGCTCACTTCGTTTGTTTAGGCACATGGCTGATAGTTTACAACCGCCCTAAGTTTATCAGTTCTCAAGGTCATATCAGAATCATTCATCACAACGTTCATATCAAAGTGTTTCAAATCATGTATAGTTACATAAGCATGCAAGTGTTCATATCAGGAGGTACGTATCATAATCAGTATAGCAGTTCCCACATAAGCCTTATATGCAAGACCAGGGTGCGCAGTAATACAGTATACAGAGTTCCTCGGGTACACATAGTATAGGATTGTTATGCAAAAGTTCCAAATTAGTCACAAAAGCATAGGTTTATGAGTCGAGCCCAGTATAGTCACATCATCCAGTCAACTTTCTACCAAACAAAATATATGGTCTCACAATTATAGAGTTCATCACTTAGGGCGCTCAACTCGGTCACACGATTACAGAATCATAATTCCAGTGGTTTAGTCATTAAAACAGTAATATAACAAATCACCCTAAGCACAGGTTCAGATGTACATGTGCATGCGCAGAGTTAATCGGTACCCCAGTACATATTTCACAACCCAAATGGAACATAGACATTCAATGAATACGGTCTCGATCTTGTGGTCCAACAAATCTAAATACACATGTAGTAGGTACGAAAGGATATGCCGATTCGAATCAAATAATATCCCAAGAAAAGATGTACACATGTACTAATTCAAAATCAATCAACACATAAGCATTCATTCGTAAACAGTATAGATACCTCGGATAATGGTTACAACATTCTGAGTGCTTTCTGGGATGAGTGCAATTACTCCATCCTGAGTAGCAATTCCTGCCACTGGTACGGATTTAGCCGAGGCAGAGGATTCATTCACATTTCGTTCAATCCGGGGACAGTTCCTTACCGTATGGTCCATTTTACCACATCTATAACAAGCCTCAGAAGCCCGATAACAAACTCTTCGGTGTTTCTTACACTGATGGTGACAAAAGTTCTTGCCATAGCGGCAACTGACGTTACTGTCTTAAGATCTCTATCGTTTCCTGTACCATTCTTTCCAGTCTATCAAGTCGGACCGTGGCAGAGCCTTCCAACTCGTATGCCCTTACTCAATCCATACTCTACACAATTTCTTATTAAGCCTTGCCAAATACGAGGGTGTCCAATACAAAAATAAACACATAATCACGTTCGTACATAGGCATGTCTTTATATTCTCGTTTCACATATGTACGCAATTAATCACATACGTAACAGATAATCGCATACTTAACAGATATGCATGCTGAACATTTACTAAGTAATTATATACTCGAATCATGTTCATATTTCACAGACACCCGTAGGCAAAATTGAATGCACATAAATAACTTTTCATGATTCATATATTCAGGTATGTGCATTATAGCAAAACGAACTTGTTGTACACATTAGTGTAACAATTCATATCTGATATTCGAATCATGTGTGGTACTTCCTTTAGCGTGACATATCATGTTGGTCAAGCATATCAACATATTTCATACATAGGTCACGGTATTATTTCCCCCGGGCTAGGGCCTCATGACCATAAGCCACAGTATTATGTCCCCTGGGCGAGGGCCTCCGCTAAGGATACCACAATTATGTTCAAGAAGATTTTAGGCAATCATTCATTTATACCAAACATAGCATTATACTTTATACAAAGATTCACAAGTATGCATATACCAGAGAGCACGTATTCCAAAGGTTCACCATGCAAGCAATTTACAAATTATAGCACATAACTGTTCATACCGAATCACTTAAGCATGTTCTTTATGCTTTCAGATTTATATTTATCACATGGATGCATCCTAGATCTTTTCTAGATGCTTATTGCTCTTTTGGACAAGTGTGTGAGTTATTAACTCGTGCTCTGATACCACTCTGTCATGACCCGAACCCGTCCCTATGGGTTAAGGACATAACCGGCCAGTAATCCTGAGATTACCTACGGCCTCAAACCAAAACAGACGTAACTCAACAGAGTAAAGGGGCAAAATGGAAGCAATAATTAAAAACTTTATCCTTAGAGCCGTGCTTATATGCACTTTAAAACAAACCATGCGCATATACGTTAATAACCCACGACAAAACACAGTACCATAAAATCCTTTTCAGACAGGATCATCTAAACTGAGTCAACCCATATCAAAACTACATACCGATATACACAAGGTCCTTGCCAACAAGACAAAATGTAAATATATAAAGGAAATGGCAAGGTTGGGTCTCGTGCATGAGACACAAGGCTGACTCTCCAAAACTCATGTTGTTCCTGGCAGACTTCACTGGGGCTGGGTTTGGACTTCTCTTGGCTCACCTACAAACACATGAATGAGCGTGAGCGATAGCCCAGTGAATAATATCAAATACAGAAATTACTTAACAATGTAGAACAATATGTTCCAAACGGCCTTGGGCCCAATTCATATTTCTATTTAACAGATATATATAACTATACGAAATACGAGTCAAGTGATTATAATTCCAAACATTCTGGCCTTTGGTCCATTCAAATTCCCATTCTTGTCAAAACGGCCTTCGGCCCATTCAGTATGTCAAGACGGCCTTCGGCCCATTCGTTTATGTCAAAACGGCCTTCGGCCCATACATTCGTATCAAAACAGCCTTTGGCCCATTCGTTTATGTCAAAACGGCCTTCGGCCCATACGTTTACGCCAGAACGGCCTTCGGCCCATTCATTTATGTCAAAACAGCCTTTGGCCCATTCATTTATGTCAGAACGGCCTTCGGCCCATACGTTTATGTCAGAACGGCCTTCGACCCATTCATTTATGTCAAAACAGCCTTTGGCCCATTCATTTATGTCAGAACGGCCTTCGGCCCACTCATTCATGTCAAAACGACCTTGGGTCCATTTATGTTTATCAAAACGACCTTGGGTCCATTTATGTTTAACAAAACGACCTTGGGTCCATTTATGTTTATCCATGTCAGACTTACGTCCACAATCCCAATTAGCAATTCATAAAGCTTATAAGGGAATAAACAATTGGACATTCACAAGCATTCAAATATCGATATTACTCACAGTGATCGGCTTGTGGATTTGCCCCGGAGCTTGACCCTACACATTTCATGAACACAAAAGGGTCACTAATAGTTCAATCCGTTCTTTAATTCACATATTCCTCTTCAGGCTTTATTCTTATCTCATTAACTCATTTACAATGCTTAACATATGCCTAAGAGTGCTCATAGGTGAAAGAGAACGGAAAAACAGAACACAAAATGCAAAAACAGGATTTCAGAAAACAGGGTCCCCGCTCGAGCGGACCCTTAAGCCTGCAAAAGTGCTGGTTACCTCAGATTCCCGCTCGAGCGTGAGCTCGACCGCTCGAGCGGACCGCCTGTCTACATAGCTCCCCGCTCGAGCGTCAACTCCTCCGCTCGAGCGGAAACCATGTCTGTCAAAATGTTGGGAACACGATTTTCCCGCTCGAGCGGAGCTTCTCCCGCTCGAGCGGACACCAAAAATCTGGAAATCCCAGGTTGAGTTCTTGAGCTCCAAATCCATTTTCAGCCAACAAAACATGCATTTTATGGCCCAAATCTCAAATATACACACATTAACATGATACCAACACAAGTTTACAACATTAGGAGGCTCAATTCCTTATATCATTTACATGCATGTCTCCAATTAATCCAAATTCATTACCAACATATCAAATTGCAACATGCAAAGCTCATACCTCCATGATCTACTCTTGCATGTGAGAAATATACATTCACACTAACTTAATTGGTGAAGAGAGGTTCAAATACATGGTTTTCAAACAATATCCAACATAAATCACACACATTGTGCTCAAACATGGAGATTCATGTCCATTTCTCACATGCATGTGTTCTAAGCCTCTAAATTCAACATATATAACTCAATTCCCTCACATTCAAACTAATTCATGCTCTTGGCCATCTATTAAACTTGAATTCACAAATTTACAAACAAAAAGCCATGAGTTTACTTACCTAGAGTTCAATCTCCCAAATTATAACAAAATCTTGGGTCTAATCTTCAAGTTCCCCAATCCTTGAACCAAAATCACCTAATTCTCTCCCCCCTCTCTCTCTAACAGCCGGCCCTCTCTAGTTTTGAGTCCCCAAATCAGTCAAAATGAAACAAATAGAGAGAATAGAGGGTGTAGTGCCCTTTTCCAACAAAACCCACTATTGGCATTATAATAATATTAAACAATTTGAGCACAAAGCCATTAAATAAATCAATTTAATCTGACCCGAATCAATTTTCAATTAAATTTCACCGTAGGCTGTAAAAATTACGCTTATCACAATGGCGTAATCGATTTCGGGTTCTGTGGCCGATAGGGCCCTCAATTTAATTTCCAAAGCAGATTATTCAAACAGTGAACAGATAGAACTTCAAAATCAAGTATATTCACATAATAACATATGAAATCATGCTAAACACATAATCATGCTCATATTAGGGACCAATTAACATAATATAGAACAGGGGTATTACACCAAGCCTCATCAAACCCCGTCTAGGTGATATTTTTAGAAAGACATGATCACCCACCTCAAATGACAAAGGTTTACTCCTACAGTCGGCATAACTCTTCTAGCGACTCTGGGCTGTAACCAGCCTCTTACGAATAAGTGCCATTTTCTCCGTCGTTTCCCTAACCAACTCACGACTTAACAAAGGTGCATCACGCACCTCAGCCCAACACACTGGAGATCTACACGGTCGGCCATACAAGACGCCATAAACGGTGCCATACCAATACTCAATTGGAAACTATTGTTGTAGGCAAACTCTACTAAGGGTAAGTGTCTTTCCCACGACCCTTTAAAGTCAAGGACACAGCCTCAAAGCATATCCTCAAGGATTTGAATAGTGCGCTCGGACTGCCCGTCAGTCTGAGGATGGTAAGTCGTACTAAAAGTCAATCTAGTGCCCAAGGCACTCTACAAACTCTGCCACAACCTAGCAGTAAAACGTGGATCTCTATATGAGACAATCGACACTAGGACCCTGTGCAACCTCACTATGTCCCGAATATACAAGTCGGCAAGATAATCTATCGTATCTCTCATATGCATAGGAATAAAGTGCCCCGACTTAGTCAACCGGTCAACTACCACCCAAATGGCATCACTACGACGTTGAGTCCTCGGAAGACCCACGACAAAATCCATCGTGACGTGCTCCCATTTCCACTCAACTATAGGCAAGGGTTGCAACAAACCCGCTGGCCTCTGATGCTTGGCCCTCACTTGCTGACAAGTAAGACACCTTAACACAAACACCACCACATCCTTCTTCATACCCCTCAACCAAAACTGGCGACTTAGATCATGATACATCTTTGTGCCTCCCGGATGCACCGCAAGGCGTGAATGGTGAAACTCTCAGAGTATTTCCTCTCGGTGAGGCTCTGGCACAAACAAGCGATCTCGGTACCTTACACTTAGGTCGGATACACAGTCAAACCTTTCTCTACCTTCCCACTGGAGATCTTCTTCCAGAGGGATTCTACCTCAAAATTACCTTTTTATGCCTCTAACACTTGGTTCACAAGTGTCGGTTGTGCCACTATAGAAAACAAGGCCACAGACTTAACAAACTCACCCAGATACAAGTCAAACTCGTCAAGAGCACCCAACATCTCCCATTCTTGGATAACAATACAAGCTACATCACTAATGGACTTCTTACTTAGGGCATCGGCCACAACATTGGCTTTTCCGGATGATAATGTAACTCGAAGTCATAATCTTCTATGAACTCCATCCACCTTCTCTGCCTCAAATTCAAGTCCTTCTGTGTAAACAGATACTTCAGACTCTTATGATCCGAGAACACCTCGAATCTCTCACCATAAAGATAGTGCCTCAAAATCTTGAAGGCAAAAATCACAGCTGCTAACTCTAGGTCGTGAGTAGGGTAGTTCCTCTCATGTGTTTCGACTGATGTGAGCCATATGCTACTACTTTCCCCTCTTGCATCAATACATAACCCAAACCCTCTCGTGAGGCATCACAATACACTGCATAACCCAAACCCCGCTCCGGAATAATCAAGACTAGAGCGGTGGTAAGTCTAACCTTAAGCTCTTGGAACGACTTTTCACAAATCTCATTCCATACAAATTTAACCCCTTTCCGCGTCAATCTAGTCAAAGGCAAAGCTAGCCTGGAGAAATCCTTCACAAACTGACGGTAATACCTGGCCAACCCCAAGAAACTACGGATCTCGAAGACATTCTTAGGTTGTGCCCAATCTTGCATTGCCTCTATCTTGGATGAATCTACAGTCACCCCTTCCCCAGATACTACGTGGCCTAAGAATTTAACCTCTCTTAGCCAGAACTCACACTTCCCAAACTTAGCATACAGCTTATGGGCTCTAAGCAATTCTAGCACCACTTGCAAGCGTTCCTCGTGCTCCTCCTCAGAAGGTGAATAAATCAAAATGTCATCCACAAAGACGACCACGAAGCGATATAAGAACTCTCGGAAGATCCGGTTCATCAAGTCCATGAACACAGTCGGTGCATTGGTAAGTCCAAAAGGCATTACCAAAAACTTGTAATGGCCATACCGCGTATACAATGTCTTCTTCAGGATATCCTCCTCCCTGACCCTTAACTAATGGTAACCCGATCTCAAGTCTAGCTTAGAGAAACAACAGGATCCTTTCAACTGATCGAACATATCATCTATACGAGGCATAGGGCACTTGTTCTTAACCGTAACCCGGTTTAATTTTCGATAATCAATGCAAAGCCTCAAAGCCCTATCTTTCTTTTTAGCAAAGAGGGTCGGTGCTCCCTAAGGCGAAGTACTAGGGCGAATAAAACCCTTATCTAGCAACTCTTGGAGTTGAATCTTTAACTCACTCAACTCTGTTGGGGCCAAACGATACGGTGCTATGGAAATCAGTGCCATGCCAGGCACTAAATCAATCGAAAACTCGATCTCTCGATGTGGTGGTAAACTAACAAGATCCTCGGGAAAAATGTCCAAGTACTCACAAACCACCCTTGGTAACTCCATCTGAGTCTCATCACACTCACTACTCATAAAGCTAGCGAGAAGACAACTAAGCTCACTCTGCCCTCGCAGATCATACACTGGTGGTAAAACCCTACCAACCCGATCTCCCAAGAAATGAAAACACTCACCGCTCAAGGTACATACAATAACCCTCTGGCGATAGAAATCTATAACAGCCCCGTATGACGATAGCCAGTCCATACCCAAAATCACATCAAACCCAAACATATTCATCAACACAAAAGAAAATGGAAGCCGACGGTCGGCGACCTCTATATCACAGCCCCGACACCCTTGTTTCAAAACCAACTAAACAGGCGATACCACACAAATAGGAGATGCTAACTGCCCTAACTCCAATCCTAAAACAGATGCAAATGTAGAAGATATAAACGAATGGGATGGACCCGTATCAATTAACACAGTAGTAACCGAGTTGCAAAACAAAAAGGTACCTCTCACAATAGATGGAGCCGGTACAAGATCCGACGTTGTGTAGACACCCCATTTTTGACCGACCTTAAGACTCAGACGTCACCGATTGAGCGCTTGGTGATATTGCATATTGTGCTCGTTCTGAAGTTGCGGAGTCTCGGCTGCAAGCCTTGCCTCCAGACTTTCGGACTCTTTTGTGCTTTGCGTCGGTTTGCGAACCAGGCCCTGTTTTCTTTGTTTTCTCTTCCCGAAGGGAGGGAGAGGTCTCGTAGATCATCTCTCAGTGGCCGTAGGCTACGTTTTGTGGTCGGAGGCCATTTTTCCCGTTTGGAGCCCGGTTTTCAATTTTTCGGAGCCGTCGGCCGTGTGCCTCGGTTTGGGACTGCTTAACCACCTCTGTTTGCTCCGGTTTTTGGCATACACCTTGTTTCCTCCCTTTTGAGGACACTGTGGCCCGGAGACCAACTTCGTGGTCAAACGCCACCTCCGGTGCTTAACAGCCTGTTTTCGGGGCCCCAAACTGCGCGTTTTGGCCCCCGAACCTTCGTTTTGCATCTGTCTTGGTCCATTTTTGGCAAGGACCTTATTTTCATTGTTAGAAAGGTTGTAGGAGGGTGGGATACCAGCAATTTTTTTGAAAAACCAGCTTTTCTCTTCATTGCTCTTCGTCGCCCGTTTTTCTTACTAGAAAGCTGGTTTTTCCCATTCCCGGGCCACTTTTTCTGACTTTCCACCACACCATTGTGTTGTGCACACCTAGGAGGCCACCAATATGGGTAGGCCAACTAGTAATTCTTCCTGACCCTTTTGAACCCCTCTAAAAAGATGGTTTTTCTCTCTCCTGAACCACTTTTTCTGGTTTTTCTCTACACAGCTGTGTTGCACTCACCTAGGAGGCTACCTTTCTGGGGTGGCCGACCAGCAATTCTTGTTGATCCTTTTGACCCCTGGTCGGCCGACCAGGGGAGGTGGCCGGCTGGCCACCTGGCCCTTTTCAACCTGGTCGGCCAGGTTTGTCTCTTCAGGTGCATTCCAGCTGTGCCAGCTGTTTTGCACTAGATCCACTGCCCGAGGGTTTGTCCTTGTTTTTGGTCCATTTTAGGTGGTTTTGACCCCCTTTGCTTGGTTTCAAGGTGGTTTGGCCCCTTTGGTCAAGCTTCTTGAGGAAGCTTGACCCTTTTGGTTTAGCTTCCCCAAGAAGCTTGACCCCTTTGGTCAAGCTTCCTTTAGAAGCTTTGGGCCCCCTCTCTTGGCTTCTCCAAGAAGCCTCATCTCTTTCCCTCTATATAATCAACCCATCACCACCATTTGCAAGGGTTAGAAAAATCAGCTGGAGCATTTGCATACAATCCTCCATATCTCTCTCATCCAAGCCTCAACACCCTTGTCCTTGCACCATTTACACACCAACCCATAGCACAACACCTCCATCATCCATTCCAGCACCTTGGAGGCCATTTTCAAAGGTTGAAAGCTCAGAATCTTGGATCAAAAGCTGCTGGAAAGCTGCTCTTCAGGGGTAAGTCTCTATTTCCCTTTTGCTTGCCTTTTCTTGCTTCATCTATAAGCCATACTTGCAAGCATTTCTGGACTTTGTCATAAACTAAAAAGTGTCATATTTTGAGCTCCTCTTGAAGATTGTATAAGGACACTTTTCTGTTTGAGGCCTCCTACACCCTTGCATGCTTTACCCCTCTTTGTAGGCCTTTTTTTGCATCATATCTTAGACCTACTTGTGAGCATATTCGAGATTTTCCATAAACTATAAAGTGTCATATTTTGAGCTCCTATTCAACATTTTTAAGGTCACTTTGATGTTTGAAGTCATTTACTGCCCTGTTTGTTCAATATCTCTTTTGGGGCTGTTTTTTGCATGATATATTATCCTTATTTGTGAGCCTTTTTGGACCTCAACCTAAACTGAAAAAAGTCTTTTTTTGACCTTTTATTTAAGTTTGATTAAGTTTCCTTTGCTGTTTGAGGTCATCTTCCCCTATGCATGCTTCATCTCTTCATGATTAGGGCCATGCATTAGAGCACTTGCATTGGCCATGGTTTGGCCTCTTAGCTACTGAAATCCAGTGGATTTTTAGTGGCTTAGATGCATTTTTGAGGGCCAAAATTAGAGGGGGGTGACCCCCTCTCTCCTTGTCTTGTTTGGTGGCCTTTTGGGCCTTCCAAAGGGACCCTATTTTGCATGCATTGAAGTCACTTTTTAGGCCCTATTATGTGAGTTTTGAGGTATTCCTTGGTGCTGTATGAGGCCCTTTTGGCCATATTTTATGTCTATAATACATGTGTGGAACAATCCCATTCAAGGCCTTTCAAAGGGGCCTTTCTTTGCATGTTTCCTAGACCCATTTCAGGGACAATTTGGTGAGTTTCAGGGCTTCCATAGTCCATTTCCAGAGTTGGTTTTGCCATGCTAAGTGTCTATCTTGTATGTGCTTAACAACCCCTTGCATGGCCCTCTAAAGGAACCCATCATTTGTGCATGTGTTGGCTACATTTCAGAGGTTATTTGGGCATATTTTGACATGTTTTATTCACTGATTTTGGTTGGTTTGATGAGTTCTCTTGTGCTTCATATACATGCCATATAAACCATGTTTACTAGCCATTGTTGCATGCTATTTTAGTCCATCATGCTAGCATCTTTTGGTCATGCTTTAAACTAGAAATGTGCATGTTTTGAGATTGCCTTGACTCTGTCTTTGTGCTTCATATTCAAATAATGCTTGCTTTGCATAGCTATAAGTCAATACATGTGTCTAGTTTTGAGTTTCGGGGCTCATCTCATGCATCGGTTGCCATGTTTCCATGTTTCAAGACCTTTTAGCATCATGCTTTAGTGCTGGAATTTATATGTTTTGAATGCCATGCTTCATCCTTGCCATGCCTTGTTAGAGCTGCATGTTGTGCCTTAGGTTCGGTCCTCGGTTTGGGTGCATGTGTGCACTCATTTTGGTAGTCTCATCTTCATCTTATGGCTGCCGATGTGGGTGTGGCTGGGGTCCACTCATATTGCTGTAAGCCCATGTTGCATTGTGTATGCCATTTCATAGCATTGTGTATGCTAGGTTGCATGTTAGGATTGCATTCATGCATGTCATGCATATTGCATTATATTTGGGATAGGAGTTAGCCCGAGCACGGGAAACGAGGGATGTTTCGTACCTCGAGTGACGAAACGTGTATCAACTCCCAGTTGCCGACACTCCGGATTAACCATGATGGAGTCTCGGTCTTGTCGTGTTTATATGTGCATTCATTTCACATTGAGTCGTGCAATTCGAGTCATCGGCCATCATGCATCGAGATGCGTGATTGGTAGCACGAGGATCGAGGTATGCATACATATGTAAAAATACTTTGCCATGCCCCTTTCTTGCTCTCTGTTGCAGCTAATCAGAAACCGGCAGTCTTTTGGAGCTTCGTGCAATATTCCAAGCTTAATTGTAAACAGAGGCTAATTGGGGCATCGCAATGGATTTCTGTGCAAGGCAACTCAAGCATGCATCATTCATCATTTGGAACAGAGCTGAGGCGGTCCATAGATTTGCGTGCTAGTTTACTGGTTTCCTAGTTAAATTTGTTAATTAATTAGGGTTTTTTTTGTACTTATTTGGACTGTACTTGTGATACCCCTGTTCTGTATTATGTTAATTGGTCCCTAATACGTATGTGTTTATATGTTTTGATATGATTTTGCGTACCATTATATGGATATATGTGATTTTGGAATTCTATCTGTTCACCGTAGGAATATCTGTTGAATAATCTACTTCGGAGATTAAATTGAGGGCCTTATCAGCCACAGAACCTGAAATTGATTACGCCTTTGTGATTAGCATAATTTTTAGAGCCTACGGTGAAATTTAATTGAAAATTGATTCGGGTTAGATTAAATCGATTAAATTGACGAATAGTGCCAAATTGCCTTATTATTATTATTATTATATTGTGAGTGGGGATTTATGTAAAGGCATTTTACACTCAATTCCCTTCCCTTCACTTCATTTGGCTGATCAAAGAGACTCAAAGGGAAAAGAGAGGGTCGGCTAGTGAGAGAGGGAGTGAGGGAATTTGGGATTTTGGCCTCAAGATTGATAATTTTGGAGATTTAGCTCAAGAATTGTCTAGAGCTTGAAAGATCAAAGCTTCTAGGTGAGTAATTCTTGAATTTTAGTTTGTAATTTTGTGTGTTCAAGCTAAATTGGTGATCAAGAGTGAGATTGAAATGAAATTGGGTTGTATTTGTTGAATTGAAGCCTAATATGTACATGCATGTAAGAAATGGCCAAGAATCTTCATGTTTGAGCACAATGTGTATGATTTGTGTTGACTATTGTTTAAAAACCATGTATTGGGACCCCTCTTCACCAATTAAGTTGATATGAAGGCATATTTCTCACATGCAAGGATGAATCATGTAAGAGTAAGCTTTGCATGTTTGAATGTGATGTGTTGGTGATGAATTTGGGTTAATTTGAGACATGCATGTAAGTAATACAAGGAATTGAGCTCCATTGTGATGTGTTTTGGTGTCTATGGCATGTTAGTACGAATATATGTGAGATTGGAGCCTTAGTATGCAAGAAAAATTGGTTGAATGTCGGGTTTGAACTCAAGGGAGTGTTCTGGAAAACCCAGAATTTTCGACGTCCGCTCGAGCTGGGGAAGTGCTGCTCGAGCGGATAAATCGAGCTCCCAGCATTTTCTGCAAACATGGTTCCCGCTCGAGCGGGGAAGTTGACACTCGAGCAGGGAGCTATGTAGACAGGCAGTCCGCTCGAGCGGCCGAGTTCACGCTCGAGCTGGAATTGAAGGCAACCAGTACTTTTGCAGACCTAAGGGTCCGCTCGAGTGAGGAAGTCCACGCTCGAGCGGGGACCCTATTTTCTGAAATCTTGTTTTTGTATTTTGTGATTTCTTTTCCGTTCTCTTTCACTTGCAAGCACTCTTAGGCATATGTTAAACATTGTAAATGAGTTAATGAGATAATAATAAAGCCTAAAGAGGAATATGTGAATTAAAGAACGGATTGAACTGTTAATGACCCTTTTGTGTTCATGAAATGTGTAGGGTCCAGCTCCAGGGCAAATCCACAAGCCGATCACTGTGAGTAATATCGATATTTGAATGCTTGTGAATGTCCAATTGTTTACTCCCTTTTAAGCTTTATGAAATGCTAATTGGGATTGTGGACGTAAGTCTGATATGAATGCATAAATGGACCCAAGGTCGTTTTGGTACGCATAAATGGACCCAAGGTCGTTTTGGTAAGCATAAATGGACCCGAGGTCGTTTTGTTAAACATAAATAGACCAAAGGTCGTTTTGATGAACGTGAATGGACCAAAGGTCGTTTTGATATGAATGTATGGGCCGAAGGCCGTTCTGACATGAATGAGTGGGCCAAAGGCCGTTCTGACATGAATGAGTGGGCCAAAGGCTGTTTTGAAATCAATGAGTGGGCCAAAGGCCGTTTCGAAATGAATGAGTGGGCCAAGGGCCGTTTTGAAATCAATGATTCGGCCAAAGGCCGTTTTGACGTAATCAAATGGGCCGAAGGCCGTTTCGTAATGAATGTAAATCTGAATGGGCAAAAGGCCAATGTGTATGGAACTACGGTTACTTGATTTAAATAACCCTTATATATGTTCACTACAGATACGAATTGGGCCCAAGGCCGTTTGGAAAACGTTGTTCTACGTCTTGTCGCATAAATTCTGTAATTGATATTATTCACTGGGCTATCGCTCACGCTCATTCATGTCTTTGTAGGTGAGCCAAGAGAGGTCCAAACCCAGCCCCAATGAAGCCTGTGTAGAACAACCCAGATTTTGGAGAGTCAGCCCTCGTGTCTCACGTATGAGACCTGTCTTGCCTTTTTGTTATCTATTTTATGTTGTCATGATGCCGAAGACTTTATATAATTCTGTATATAGTTTTGATGGGTTGACTTGGACTTATATGATCCTGTTTATACAAAAGTCATGCTACTATTTTATTGTTGTGAGTTATTAATGCCTATGTATATGGTTGTTTTGACGTGCCATGTAAGCACAGCTCTGTGGACAAAGTTTTAAATTTTTACTTCCGTTTGGCCCCTATTAACTCCGTTGAAATACGTTTGGATCAGTTTGAGGCCGTAGGTAATCTCATGATTACTGGCCGGTTACGTCCTGAACCCACGGGGGCGGGTTAGGGTCGTGACAGTACTATTCATTTGGACTGTATATTATTTATTCGGACCCTCCGAGTGAGGGCATAGTTGTAATAAGTGTGCATGCATGTGATGTATGTCTTCCAACCCCACGTCTTTCTCCCTTTTATTTACCAGCTTATGATGGTTAGTTTAGGGTATGTTTCAATTAGCATACAGTATGATAGCATGTTTGCATTCATTCATCTGTTTTGCATGCACCAGGCTCGACGCATCATACTAACTGCATTGTATTTCAATTCCAAGTTGAATACTTGTTAGTTGTAGCATTTCACATGCCATCTTTAGAATAGCCGAGCCTATTGCAGTTGCACTCCTGCCTGTGTTGCATTAGGCATTTCTGTATAGTTAGGATCATGCATTGATTTCTAACATAGCTTCTGTTTTGACTTGGAGTACTCGGTAAGTTTTTATGCTTTAGCATCTTTGCATGTGTGTGAGTGACTGCCATGATAGCATGCTTACCATGAGGCTAACTACTTATGTGATATAACTGCTTGAATGCCTGTGGGTGAATGTTGGATTATCTGAATTGGAATAATGCATTGACTGTGAGTTTTAAGCCCACTAGATAATGGCAAAACCATCTTTTCTAAGCCCACCCGAGGGTGGCAAAATCTGCATTTTAAGCCTACTTGCGAGTAGCAAACCGCTTTCAAAAACAAATATGAAATGTTTCGTTCCAATTCAGGCAATCCAGTCTATACTTGCATGCTGTGCGCATCACATAGTAATTCTAGGCTAATAACTGGAATAAGAACACATAATGTTTTCAAAACTAGATATTATGGTTAGTAGAGGCCGATCTTTGATCGGGCGAGCGGGGGTGCTCACGAAGTGACCATCCCCAATCGTACCCAAGTTCCCGAGCCGAGGCAACTCTGGTGATGACGGACACGTGGCCTTAGGCACGAGTCAGGGTTTCCTAAATTCCCCAAAAACAAAATATTTAGGTGGCGACTCTGTATCTGGCAAAGCAGTCCATGTTTGGCACTTCTTTCAAAAAATCTGTTTTCAAAAACGATTTGCCGGATTTGGACTCTTTGATGATTTCATCGGTCTTGCATTGCACTCTGCGAGATTAGATACAGGACCATGAAATTGAGTTCTGAACTGTAGTGAGCCTAATGAACAAAACGGGATTTCCCTCCCGGGGCGTTCGGGGACGTCTACAGTTTCTGGCGACTCTGCTGGGGAATTAGAGAGCTTGACTCGAACTCATGATATCTTGTTTTGATTACACTTATGTGTTTCTTTGCATTGCATGCGCATTGGTGTGCCTAGGACACCGTGTTTGCTATCTGCTATTCCTGAGCGGTTTGCCAGAGGCTGCGTGCCATAAGGCTTGCCGGTTACGGGCTCTGCCAGTATGGAAACACAAACCTCGGTTTTACCGGGGCACCCTTTTGACCATTTGACCTAGTGCATATTCGGAGTCCATAATGACCATTCCAAACTAGGACAGGTTGCTTACCCGATATAGGTTGTTTGAAACCGCTGCGTGCGTAGTGAAACCCTAGCTCCTAACAAAATAGGACAGGGAAACCTTACCCCAACATAGGGGTGTTTTGGCTCTCACTTATCTGTTATGTGCTTTTAGAGTGCGTCTCTATAGGGAAATGCATGTATCAATTTACGAGTTTGGGCATCAGGCCTGCGGGCATCAGTCAGTGTTTGAGAATCAGTTATCTGCGGGTATCAGATTTAGTCTTGGGGGACAGTGATTCAGGGATAGTGATCAGTGTTTGAGGACAGTGTGTATTCAGCTTATCGACCGTGTGTTGTTATGCCCAGCTGTGTTGTGTATTTATTTTAAGCTGCTATGCTGTTCGTTTATCTGGTTATTTATTTCCTTATTGCTTTATTTATCTTTTTTTGCTAGGGCGGTTTTAGCACAATTGCTTCAAACCAAGCAGATATTCTCCAAGCACTCTGGACAAGAGGTCGTCGGCTCAATCGATCTGAGGATCTGGTTGACAGACCACCACTGTTTCATTCTCTACCCCCGATTGCCAAACGGAGGCTGAGAAAGCGTAGTGTGTCTGAGCAGAGGTTACCAGAGCAGTGGTCTACCCTAGCAGTGAACAGTCGGGCTGAGGTCTCAGTTTCTATCATAGAAATACACATACCAGTCAGTCAGCAAGATCAGCAGAACATGGCCGGAATGGAAGAAATGATGCGCCAGCTCCAAGAGAGTATGAAGCAGATGCAGGAGGATGTTGTCCGCCAAGCAGAGTTCTCTAAATAGCAGGCCACAATCATGGCCCAGCAGGCGGAATTAATTACCTGGCTACAGCAGCAAGCCGGAGCATTAGCCTGACATCCAATTCCTCCTCCACCAGGGGTCCCGCTACCCGAGCAGACACCAACTACCCAGAATGTCCTGCCAAATGCCCAGAACATTTTGCCAAATGTCCGTGCCGTTCAGGAGGGCACAGACATCCCAACGGGGCCGGCCCCACCCCCGCTTCCACCTCAATTATCCAAGGCACATACACCCATAAACCATTCGGACTCTCCCTTCGAGTTCGAAGTAGACCCTACGGCACTGAAATTGAGCAAGCTTGAGAAGCTATTCAAAAAATCCCAAGGAGTAAAGGCTATCCCGGATATCAAGGACGGATATACCGATGTGGCTGTGACGTTGCTGGATAGATTCAAAATGCCGCAGATCGATCACTTCGACAGATTTGGGGATCCCATGGTCCACCCCCGGCTATTCTCAGATATACTACGGCCAATGGGCCTAGCCAAACCCCAGAAGCTTTCACTATTCGGCTGGACCCTGTCAGGTGTGGCCGCTATCTGGTATGCGAAATTGGAGGATGATGTCAAGCGAAGTTGGGATGAAATGGCCGAGGCCGTTGTTGCGCAATACTCTTACAACACCCAAATCGAGATTACAACCCGTGATCTCGAAACAACAAGGCAAAAGCCTAAAGAGCTTCTCGAATTTCGTAACCCGATGGAGGGCGAAGGCCTCATGATGACTCTAAGGCCCACTGATAAGGACCAGATCAGGATGATTGTGTGCAATCTCCAGCCAAAACTGATGCAAAAAATGATTGTGCTCCCCTTCCCCCCTTTTCGGATCTACACGAGATGGGGGTACAAATTGAAGATGCAATGAAACAGGGTCTGATTGACCAAGACCGAGAGCAACCTCGAAGAACCTTTAACCGCAATAATAATGCCGGCCCGAGTGGCACTGCAACTGCAAGAACTTCGGAGGTAAGCATGGTCGCCACCATTCCCCCTCCCCTTCCAAGACCCGTGGCAGCCACAACCTTCTCCGGTGCATCCAGAAGCAATTCACAGACCACCAAATACCAACCTAGAGGCCAAAGAACCTTCACCCCATTGTACATGCCCCTGTCCAAGGCTCTAGGGGTCTTAATCAGAAAAGGGCATCTAAAACCCCTGGAACCGAGGCCGTTGCCAAATCCACTCCCCCCACTCACAACCCAGCCAAATATTGCGCATATCACAACAACACGGTCATGACACCGACCAATGTTTCAGATTGCATCACGAGATCCAAGATCTCGTTGACAAACAGGTGATTTTGCCACCAGAAAGACCCAATGTCACAACCAACCTGCTCCCTACACACAACCAAGCTCCACCTCCCAAAAGAATCAACTTTATCCAGACTGGGGTCGTGTCTTACGATCCTAGCATCTACATCACTCCGTCCCATCTACCTAAGCCGGAGGTGCTCCTTCCTGACTGCACTGACCTTTTGTGCATGTTGGACATCTCCACAACCCAACCTGAGCCAATGGTGGTGGCTGTTGAAGTCGGTGCAGGGGAGATTGCAGAGGAGGAAGGAACCATTGAGTCAGGGTTTGAGCAGTCTGGGAATTTTGCTGGGGAAGCCTATGATCTGAGTGATTACATCCTGTCAGCAGGCCAGTCTGAGCCAAATGTAGAATTGCCAAAGAGAGCAGAACTGTGTGCGATCCAGGGGGATGGATTTGAGTAGAGAACAGATGATTTGACGGCTGTAGAAGAGGACTTTGCCAACCTACAGTTTTTTGATGGCCAAGAATCAGGGGGCGCAGCAGTCAATTGGTTTGATTATGAGGAATTGACAGAGGCTACCGGGTGGCTGGATGATCAACCGGATGTGGTGGAAGAGTTCCAACCAGAACAGGGCCCTACAGGGGCAAGGGTATCAGTTGTGGCCGGAAGGGCTGGAAGTCAGAGTACATTGCCGAAGAGCGCTGGTACGAAGAATTTCGCTCAGAGCAGGAGCATTGTGAATACAGGGAAAGCCGAACAACAAACTGCACCAACGCAGGTGGAACAAGAAAAGTTTTGGGATTCTGAGAGAACTAGGAAATCCAAAGCCCATGAGGGGACTAAAAATGCTGTGGGCATAAGGACAGAAGATGCTGCAAGCATGTGGGCTGAAAGTACTGCGAGTACAATCATGCCAGAGCCAGACAGATGTCTGTTGGCTGCTCACGGAATGTGGTGGGAGGACGATGATTTATGTCTTGCCCACACAGATGAGGATTGGGGGAGCAATCAACCAGACGACACCTGGTATCTCGATGAGGTTGATCACATGACAAGAAGCGGGCGGTATTTCAAGCCCCCGCACCTAGACTAGCCAGAGGCATCGGGGAAGGATAAGGAAGCTGAGAGATAGAAAGAGAAGCAACTTGAAGAGGAGGCTGTGCTCAAACAATTAAAAAAGATACAAGCAGACATCTCCATCTGGGGACTGCTTATGGCATCACGAGCACACAGACAGGCTGTCTTATCTGCCATGGACAAGGCTAAACTCTCGATAGAAACCACGCCGAAGCAACTGGTGGGATTAGTTTTTCCGGGAGGAGCTACCCAGATGCTGACTTTTTCTGACAAAGAACTGCCACCTGAGGGTGCGAACCACAATAAGCCACTCTACATCTCTGTGAAGTGTAGAAATAAATGGATACCGGTGGTTCTTATCGATACCAGATCCGCCATCAACGTGTGCCCGGCAAGGACAGCGTATGAAATCGGTTTGAAGACCGCGGACTTTATGCCGACAGCCCAGGTAATTCGAGCATATGACAACACGAGCCGAGAAGTCATGGGGACAGTAAAGATCCAGACCAAAGTTGGGCCGGGACAGCATGAGATAGATTTCCATGTCTTAGAGGTTCCTGCAACCTTCAACCTGCTTTTGGGACGGCCGTGGTTGCACCAGGTAAAGGCAGTGTCATCTACCTTACATCAGATGGTGAAATACCCCCATGGGAAGGGAGTAACCATTGTGTTTGGGAATTCATCGATCCATCCACCGCCGGAGGTGTCTACACCAGTCCTGGAAATTGAGCACGGCATAGAGGATGTGTTTATGTCAGGGTTTACCTTAGCTGAGGCTCGGGTTGTGCAAAACATCATGGCTGTTAATGAGGAGGTGTATGTCAGTGCTCAATCTGTATACCTCATGAACAAGCTTCAACACATCCCCAGGATGGGATTGGGAAGGAGCGGCTGGAAGGGCATCGCAGCATTGGCCGAAGTGCCACACAACCCCCATACCTTTGGATTGGGTTATCTGTCCACCAAAGAGGATTGGATAAGAAAGGGAAACGAAATGGCTGGAAGAGCCAGAGCAAAGCAAGCTGGGAAACCTTTTGAGTTGATGCATAGGCCCATTCAGGGTACCCTAAACGGACGCTTCGTCCGGGAGGGGGAGGACTTTCCGTTTTGTGGCTTCCCAGAGCTATGGCTGAACGAGGAGAAGAAACGCGTGCCAGGTTTCGAGATCTTCTTCGACCTGCAATTATCTGGGGATGACGTTGCCGAAGAGCAGACAGACCCATTAGCTGAAGTTGAGCAGTGTAAGGAAGTGGATTCTGAGAGCGCTGAAATTGAAATGGGGGTAGCATTGGCTTGTCTACTTTCAGATCCTCCGATCGACCAGAAGTGCTTGGGGGATAACTTCTCAGTTTCCATGATTGGGAATGAAACGACTGCGGGCCTACCAGCAACTATTTTGGATACATCTATCACACCCTCTCTCACTTGGCAGTACGAAGAGAGGTTTTTGTCCAACAGCATCGAGTTAGGTAGTAAGCCGGAATCTGATTCCACCGAGTCTTGTGAGTCGGAATCAGGTTCCAGCTCGACTGAGTCTGAGTCTGGTAGTCCTGGGGATGATAACCCAGATGCCACAGTTTTGTCCAGATCATCTTTTTCTTTCTCTTTTGAGTCTGTTGTAACTGAGGAATCGGACGATTTGGATGTGCTTAATGAGAATCAAGTAGCTGTAGTTTCTGAGTACTTTTTTGTGCCCTTGATTTATTGCATTAACTCAGACTTTCAAAATTTTGATGAAAACGACGAGGACGAAATTCCTCCAGTTTTGCAACGCTTAATGGAACAAGAGCAGGAAAGATTTGTTAAACCTTTATTTGATGAAATCACTACTGTGAATATTGGTACTGAGGAGGACCCGCGGCTGGTCCAGATCGGGTCCACATTGTCTTCAGAGGAACGCGAGCGCTTAATTGCTTTATTAAAAGATTTCAAAGATGTTTTCGCGTGGTCCTACGAAAACATGTCTGGGATTGATCCTGAGATTGTACAGCACCGGATCCCTCTTGACCCCGAGGCCCGACCTATCAAATAGGAACTCAGAAGGATCCGTCCGGGTTGGGCCCTCAAGATTAAGGAGGAGGTCACCAAGCAAATCGACGCAGGCTTCCTGCTGGTATCCGAATACCCGACTTGGTTGGCCAACATCGTTCCAGTGTCGAAGAAGGATGGCAGGATCCGGGTATGCGTGGATTTCAGGGATTTAAACAGAGCCAGTCCGAAGGACGACTTTCCCTTGCCACACATCGATGAGTTGGTACACTTCACAGCGGGGCATGCTTTGCTCTCATTCATGGATGGCTTCTCGGGGTACAATCAAATAGTGATGGCACCGAAAGACCGGGAAAAGACTGCATTTACCACTCCGTGGGGGACATACTGCTACAGAGTAATGCCGTTTGGGTTGAAGAATGCTGGAGCTACTTATCAACGGGCCGCGACCACAATATTGCATGACATGATCCACAAAGAGGTTGAGGTGTACGTGGACGACATGATTGTCAAGTCCAAAGATAGAGAGGGCCACTATGCCACCTTGCAAAAGTTCTTTCAAAGGATCAGAGAATTCCGGTTGCGGCTGAATCCTCAGAAATGTACGTTTGGTGTTACAGCGGGAAAAATGCTGGGATTTCTGATTACACAGAGAGGTATCGAAGTCGACCCTTCTAAAATCAAGGCCATCTTAGAAATGCCACCACCAAGGACTGAAAAGGAGGTGCGAGGCTTTCTAGGTAAAGTGCAATTCGTAAGACGGTTTATCTCAAAATTAACCTTGACTTGTGAACCACTTTTTGGTCTCCTGAAGAAAGGCAAGAAGTTCCAATGGGACAGCCGATGCCAAGCTGCTTTTGAACAGATCAAGGAATACTTACAGAACCCGCCCGTGTTGTCACCGCCAAAGCCGGGGAAACCGTTGATATTGTACCTTTCAGTGACTGAGAATACAATGGGTTGTATGCTCGCGCAAGAATTAGAGGACAAAGTGGAGGGAGCCATCTACTATCTGAGCAAGAAGATGCTAGAGTATGAGACTCGCTACACACCGTTAGAGAAGGCTTGCTTAGCTTTGGTATGGGCTACCAGGAAGTTGCGGCACTACCTGTTAGCTCACTCCGTAATGTTGGTTTCACGACTCGATCCTATCAAATATCTTTTCGAGAGACCAGCACTTACGGGTAGGCTAGCTTGTTGGTTGCTGTTGCTCTCCGAATTCGATCTGAAATATGTCACACGCAAGTCAGTCAAGGGAAGAGCAGTAGCAGAATTCTTAGCCGACCATCTAGTGGAAGGAGGTGAAGCATTCGAGTACTTATTCCCAGATGAAGCCATTTTGCACATCGACGATGAAACTTGGACGATGTACTTTGACGGAGCGTCAAATCAGTACGGGTATGGGATAGGGTGTTGCTGATAGCACCCGATAATTCCCGTATCCCTCTAGCCTTCAAACTCCGGTTCAAAGTCTCGAACAACGAAGCAGAATATGAGGCATGCATTGCCAGTCTAGAAGCAGCCCTGGAACTAGGGGCAAGACGGTTGGACGTCATCGGGGACTCGAACCTTGTTGTGTCTCAAGCAAAAGGAGACTGGAAGGTCAAAGAAGAAAAGATGATGATGTATCACCAGACCTTGGATTTGTTGATTCCTCGATTTGAGAAACTAAACTTTGCTCATCTACTAAGAGAGAACAACAGGTTCGTAGATTCTTTAGCAACTTTATCTTCCATGATAGACATCCCGTTTGGAGTCCGGATGCGTCCAGTCATCATTGATCAAAAATTTGTGCTAGCCTACGAGGCGATTGCTGCTATAGATGAGGTTCAAGACGAAAACCCCTGGTATTACGATATTTGGAATTTCTTGGAGAAGGAAGCATATCCATCAGGGGTAAATGCCAAGGATAAAAGGCAATCAGAAGAATGGCGGTTTAGTTCATCATCTGTGGGGGTAAGCTGTATAAGAGAGGTCATCTAGGAATGCATAAGCTGTGTGTCGATGCCGAAGAATCGAAGCGCTTAATGGAGACCATCCATGGAGGGGAATGCGGTGCACATATGAACGGAGTAATGTTAGCACGAAAGATCCTCAAACAGGGTTACTACTGGTCCACCATGGAGGAGGATTATATCAGTTTTGTTCGGCGATGCCACAAATGTCAAATTCATGCAAATCGCATGAACATTCCGCCGTCGAAGCTGTACAATATGACTTCGCCATGGCCATTTTCAGTCTGGAGAATTGACGTGATCGGGGCTGTCACTCCAAAGGGGTTGAATGGGCATGAGTTCATCCTGGTCGCGATAGATTATTTCACGAAGTGGGTCAAGGCCCAATCTTATGCGGTGTTGAAGGCTTCACATGTTGCGAAGTTTATCAGAAACAACATCATCTGTCGCTACGGAGTCCCAAACGAGATAATTTCAGATAACGGTTCCCACTTCAAGAAGAAAGTGATTGACTTGTTGGAAAAATACAACGTGGCTTTTCATAAGTCATCCACATATCGGCCGCAAACCAATGGAGCGGTTGAGGCCGCCAACAAGAACATCAAACACATATTGCAAAAGATGGTAGAAACCTACCGGGATTGGCCAAATAAGCTACCGTTTGCTCTGTGGAGCTACCGGACTTCAATCAGAACTTCTACTGGGGTGACTCCATATTCATTGGTTTATGGGATGGAAGCCGTTCTACCTATCGAGATTGAGGTTCCGTCATTGCGAGTACTGGCTGAGTGTCAGATAGCCGAAGCAGATTGGCAGCAGAGCAGGTTTAAGGAACTCATGCTCTTTGATGAGAGAAGACTGAAAGCACTGTACCATGTTCAAGGTTATCAGCGCAGAATTTCCAGGGCTTTTAACAAGAAAGTTAAGTCCAGGAATCTAAAAGAAGGAGATTTGGTGTTCAAGGACAACCGAGCTCCCATCCACGACCCAAGGGGCAAGTTCAGACCCAATTGGACTGGTCCCTACATCATTAAGTCTATCTGGTCAGGTGGAGCTGTGGTTTTGATGGATCTAGATGCCTAGAGTTCTCACAAGCCGATCAATATGGACAAGTTAAAGAAATATTACCCTTGAGAGGCTCGCTAGGCCGAAAACCCGAAAGGGCGACCTAGACAAAACTCAGAGCACAAAAAATTTGAAATTATAAAAACTGAGCTCGCAAGGTTGAAAACTCGCAAAGGGCGGCCTTGGCAAAAGTTAGAGCGTAAAAGGAGAGTGAAAATACTCGAGTGAACCCGAGCCTGAACTACGTAAGGCTTGATTCCCATCTTTGGGATACGTAGGCAACTTTATCCTGAAGTTCAGCCATAAACTTTTCCCCGATCAACTTTGTCCATTTGATCATCTCGGCCATCTTTGTCTATTCAGCATTCAAGAGTTCGTTAAGATCTTCGGTGCAGTGCTTTTCAGACTATGGGCAACTTTTCGTTGCTGTGCAGTGCCACGGTACTATTCAGACTAGGGGCAACTTTCCAGTTGCTGGGATCCGGGATTGTGCATCTCAGTGACAAATTTCAGGCGTGTCCAGTTCTAATCCATATCGAAAATGGTTTTGAAAAGTTTTAATAAAAGTTGACTTTGTTCAAATTAATCTTTTTACAACTTAGACCATTTTTGGACCAAAGCGGAAAATTTTCAGTACCCACAACCTTCAATTTCATTGATTTCAATACAGAGTTCTCCTGCTCTTGCATACAATTGAAGTTGCTTTTTATTACAATCATAAAGAAAACTTGAAAGTACTAATAAAGCAATAAATCTGGGGCATAGGTAAGTCAGGTGTTCCTGCGCCCCCTCCCAGAGTTGGTCGAAGCTTCTGATGCCAAGCTAGGTCCAATTTGTGCCTCTTCATTGAGCCAATCCAAGCACTCGTCAGACAAAGTGCAACTGAAAGTGGGAGCGGGGGCTAGGAGTTCTCTTGTCCTCCATGCTGTGGCATATCGGGCAAACTGTGCGCCTCGGACCGGGAATGCAGCCAGGTACTCTATCCCCTCTGGCGGGCAAGTCTGATCATGTCAAAACTGGCGTCGAAACTGGAACGGAAAGTAGAACACACAGTGGGTCAGACCAATCAACTGGATCCCGGTCTGCTGGGACATGCTATAGCTCATTGCCGGGAGATTGAGCTAAGGACAGCGCCAAGCAATGCGATCTGTAGACAAATTGCACATCCAGTCGTACCACCATCCTTCATCAAGGGCATCGACTAGGCGTTGTCGAAAGAAGTAGCCGCGAGCTGAGTAGGCTGGGCAAGAGTCCACAACCTGCAATTTATCCATCAACCATACTTGGGGAGGGATGAAAAAAAATAGAGAATAAAGGATATAGAGATGTACGATGAGAGAAAAGTAAGGAAAGGGTTTTGTGAGAAAAAAAACCGAGCCCAAGGGCCGAGTGATGTGAGCAATATATATGTAAGATTGGGTGGGAAACATTACCTGCAGTAGTAGTGGACTCCCCGCAAACCTGGTCGTCTCCCGGCGATAGAAAACATCTAAGCCCATCAGTGTCTCGGCCAATGTCATGGCGATGCAGCTCTTTCCTTCTTTCAAGCCTTGAGCAACTTCAATCAGACGAATGCTAGATCCACTAAAGCCTGGGTCAAGCAAAAAGTGAGATAGCATGCACAAGCAAAGGACGTGTTGCTGAAAACCTTGCCAATAATGGTTGCTGCGGTCACCAGCATCAGAAAAGCGATGAATCAAGCCGAGGATGTCTAGTTCCCCATTGCAGATCAGAGACCGAGCGTCATGCATGGTGAGCCCACACATTCGCCCTAATGCTTGGGCGTGACCGAAGCGAAACTGAGGCAGAATTTCTTCATGGCGTTCAGATTCCATCAAAACTTGAAAATCTTCGAAAGTTGGACATACCTCTTGCCCGCCAAAGCTAAAAACATGTGTTACCAGGTTCCAAAACCTCGCCGCGGCATGAAGGAAGGGAAGGTACAGCGGAGTACGGCTCAGCGTGAATAGTGTGTTGAAGCCGAAGCCCCGGAAGTTTAACTTTTTCGAGCCATCTAGGGAAGCGATCCAAGCTGTGAAATTTTCGACGAGAAACGCCTCCATTTTGGTGCAAAACTGAGATGAAATGAATCAACCACGAGGCTAGGATTTTTTAAGAGGATAAGACACTGTTCGGGGGACACGTGTCGAAAAGCTGGTGGTTGCTGAGCTAGGTGGTTGGCCAGCCACCTTTTCTGGTAGGCCGACCACCCCTCTTCCCTCCAATGCAAAAAGCTGGTCGGCCAGCTCCCAAAGGTGGTCGGCCATGCTGCAAAGTGTGTCTTTGGTCTTGTTCCACCCTCTAGAAGAAAGTTCCTAGCATTTCCATGCATCGGGAGTGTCGAAGGCCTCCATTTCCCTCTGTTTCAGATGCGTTCTGTCACCCAAATCGTCCGAAATACACTTTGTTTATAGAGTTGTTGTTAAGTCTTGCTTATCGAGTTGTTGTTTTGCTTATCGAGTTGTTGCTTTGTTTGTCGAGCTGTTTTGTTTATCAAATCCTGTTTATCAAAGTTGTCAAGCTTTGTATTTTGAGTTGTTACTCTTTGTTTAAATCAACCTTGTCGTGTCTTGCTTATCGAGTTGTAAACTCGCTAAGATTCTGTTATTTCTTAGTGAGTTAAGTTGTTTAGTTTGTTGTGTCGGTTCATTACCTGCCTTGGCAAATACACAATGCACATTTCCATTCAATCTCATTTTCGTGCAAAATGATGCAATACGATGCTAAGAACATAAAACACAACACTTTTTTCAAAAGTTGTTTCATTCCATCATGCTTCCTTTGTTACAACATTTTACAACAAGGGTACAAGTTTTACAGAAAATAAAACTGCCTAACAATGTACAATGTGCTACAACTACTAGTAAAAAGGTAAATAAAGCATGGAATAACTGCATCAATGCTCTCAAGAGCAGGAATAAGAGGCCCTCTTCGTCCTCTTCTGTGGAACGGTCTCTGCACCACCAGTGCCATCTGAGTCGGAGCTGTCATCCTCGGGATCCTCCTCAGTCTCACCTCCACTCTCGGAACCAGGGCCGGAACCCTTCTCTCTGTCAGCAGATGTCTCTGACTGACGATCTACAGCTTCCTCCTCCTCGCTAGCCTCCTCCTCCATAATGTGTGCTCTGCGTCTGCGAGACGACTCCCCTCCCCTGACTCCTCGAGAAGGCCTAGATAGTCCAGCCCCTCGAGAAGGCCTAGATGGTCCAGCTCCTCGAGAAGGTCTAGATGGCACGGCTCCTCAGGAAGGCCTGGATGGCCCGGCCTGTGGCTTAGTATATACCGGAGGCATCTGAAAATGAATAATGCAATTTGAATACATCAGCCAAAATGTATATCAGATCGATGCAGATGCAAGAAAACTACATGAAGTGGGTGCATGCAGGTACAGTACGTAAATGTGGTGTGAGTCAGATGTGCTCTAACATATACAGTCAACTAATGTAGTGAGATATTCAAGATCAACATGTCATTAGAAGTATGATAAGGCAAGAAAGCTAAAGAGTACCTGGACACCGAGAATGGAGAGCTGTACCTCTCTCCGCAGGACCATGCCCTCGAGTAAGGCTACAAATCCGAGCATCTCATCCATATACTCGACGGGAGGCTACAAATGCAAATGCAAGATCATCAGTAAATGAACGAATGTCTGAGTATCGGAGTGATAAATCAAAGCTGTAAAGCATACCGGTGGCGAGTCGGGGTCTCTGACAAATCGATGATCAGGCATCGGAGGCTCTATCAGGATCGGGTAGGAAGTACCATATCTCCATCCCGTCAACTCGGTCGGGATCTCTGGCCATCCAGCATGAAAATGAGTCGGAGGAATCGGGGGAACCAATCCACCCCCGCCTCTAGATGTGCCAGCCCTGCTGGTGGAAGGGACATCTGCAGTCCGAGCCCGGCTCGATGAGGGCATACCAGCAGACCTCCTCGTTGGGGTACGGACTCCCGTCAGTGGAGGCATCAAGTATGTGTGACGGTAGGTCGCGTACTCCCCCTGCTCCAAATGTAGTAATGCATCGGTACCTTGCATAGCACTAACGACATCCTGGGGAGGGAGCCTATCAGCAGTCCACATATCGTCTGGAGGTGCGGAAGGAATGTCCTGAGCGAGGTAGCCCCATATCTGACACAAGAAGCTATCCCCCAAAAACCAGGCCCTACCAACTGGCCCCTCGAACAGGATCCTATACCGAGAGGCACCCCATGCTTCGGCAAACTGAAATCGGAGGTCTCTACCTAAAGGTGCCCAGGGCTGTCATGTGATCTGTGGATAACCGATGCATAAGCTAATCAGAAATTGTGAATGTGCAAGATAAATCAAAGATTGGAAACATGAAGAACTGAGAGTTCTGAAATACCTCTGACGGCCGCACTGTATCAAAGTACTACCGTAGGTAGATAAGAGACTCCCGAGGTCTCGACCGGTACTGGCCCTCGAATACAAGTGAGTAAGGGGTCACGAGGGACACCTCCACCTCAAGCTTTGGGGCTAACGTCGGGAAGTACGCATAGATCCATAGCTGTGGAAAATAGAGCAGTAGCCAACAGAATACAGAATGCTAAGTGCAGAATGTAAATACAAAATGCTGAGAGCAAAGTGCGAGGTACAGAGTGTAAAGTGCACCGTGTGTGCAATGTACAAATAATGAGAAGCAGAAATGTAAATCAAGAGGACAGAAAGTACCTCCCAGGCCCTCCAATAGCTGCCGACCATGTTCCCCCGTCCGCGGGAGGTCGCGCTCATATAGCAATAGAGAGTAGCCAGGCTAGCGCCACCCCAATCATATCGGCTGACCTGTGATAGGTCCACTAGAGCACTCAATAGATAGAGCCCGACAGTGTTCCCCCTATCGGCGAACAGAGTGGTCCCAAAGAGGAACATCAGAAATCCGCGAGTGTACTGTGCTACCTCTTCAGGAGTCTCAAGCTCCATTTCCACCCTCTTGAAATGTGAAGAAAACCAAGTATATCGGACTCTGCCCGAAGATCTGTCAACTGGTGGGCGAGCTCCCAATAAGTAGATCCAGGCGGCCTCCCACTGGCCCATGTCCTCGTCATATGGGATTGCCCAGCCTCCCATATCAAGGCCCGTCAATATAGCGAAGTCAAACGGGGTCATAGTCATGTCCCTGGTAGCAAAGAAATGGAAGGAGTTGGTGGTGTCCCACCATCTCTCTACCAAGGCACCCATCAGCGTCCTACTAGCAGGACAGTGAGATATCACAGTGCAGAAGGGCCCAAACCCTGCCAAGTCAACCAAATCCCGGACAGCCTCCAGGACCTCTGCATACCACTCTCTCGCCACAATAGAGCCATATCCTCGCGCAGCACGAGAAGTCACCTACATTCAGGATGAACACATGTATTCAGTTTCAGAATGAAATATATAAGCTGCATGGAAATGAAATAAATAAGCTGCGTGCAAATGAAATGAATAAGCTGCGTGCAAATGAAATGTATGAGCTGTGTGCAAAATCAAATCAGATACAAAATCTAGGCTGTGTTCAGAAAATTCAAAGTATGAGCCGTGTGTTCACAATTCAAGTGTTTGGGTTGCGTGTTCAGCCTTCTACAAAGTGTGTGTTGTGTGTTCACCTCAACAACGGGCTGTGTGTTCGACATCAAGTGTTTGGGCTGCGTGTTCAACCTTTTACAAAGTGTGTGCTGTGTGTTCACCTCAACAACGGGCTGTGTGTTCACAATTCAAGTGTTTGGACTGCGTGTTCAACCTTCTACAAAGTGTGTGCTGTGTGTTCACCTCAACAACGGGCTGTGTGTTCACAATTCAAGTGTTTGGGCTGCGTGTTCAACCTTCTAAAAGTGTTGCTGTGTGTTCACCTCAACAACGGGCTGTTGTTCACAATTCAAGTGTTTGGGCTGCGTGTTCAACCTTCTACAAAGTGTTTGCTATGTGTTCACCTCAACACGGGCTGTGTGTTCGACATCAAGTGTTTGGGCTGCGTGTTCAACCTTCTACAAAGTGTGTGCTGTGTGTTTGACATGAAGTGTTTGGGCTGCGTGTTCAACCTTCTACAAAGTGTGTGCTGTGTGTTCGCCTCAACAACGAGCCGTGTGTTCGACATCAAGTGTTTGGGCTGCGTGTTGAACCTTCTACAAAGTGTGTGCTGTGTGTTCACCTCAACAATGAGCTGTGTGTTCAGAGTTCAAGTGTTTGGGCTGCGTGTTCAACTCTCAATCAGTGTGTGTTATGTGTTCACCTTAACAATGAGCTGTGTGTTCACAATTCAAGTGTTTGGGCTGTGTGTTCAACTCTCAATCAGTGTGTGCTGTGTGTTCACTTTAACAATGAGCCGTGTGTTCACAATTTAAGTGTTTGGGCTGTGTGTTCAACTCTCAATCAGTGTGTGCTGTGTGTTCACCTCGACAATGAGCCGTGTGTTCACAATTCAAGTGTTTGGCCTGCGTGTTCAGCTCTCAACAAGTGTGTGCTACATGTTCAGTTCACAATCAATTTATGGGCTGCATGTTAAGAAATTCAAGTGATTGCAAACGGAACGCTATGACATAGGCTAAATGTTCAGAACGAGCTGTGTGCTAAGATGAGCAAAGAAACAAACATAGCATGGAATGCATGGAAAATACAGGTTACATCACAGGAAATATGAAAGCGAGGAACATACCTCATGTGTCTGATGGGAGAGGTGGGACTCCGGCTCCCGCAATAAAAGATCCGCCGGTGCTTGATCATCGAAGTCAGTAAAATGATAAAAAACTGCCTGCGGGAGGACATGTGTCGGAGGGTCGTACCTCTCAAGAATAAATGGTCGAACCCTTAGAGGCAGAGCCATAATATCTAGATCATCTCCGGCGCCTGGAGGACCCCCACCGTGAGGAAAGTGACCGGCCATTTCAAGAAATCTGCAAAAAGCAGCAAAAATGGGCAAAATGAGCCGAAATTGGAAAAAGTCAACAAAATTCAACTCTCAGGAAATGAAAAAGTCAACAAAAGTCAACTCCCGAGAAAATCTTCCAAATATTGAGACAAACTCACCTCAAGTGGCGAAAATGAGAAAAGAAGCACCGAAATCAAAATTTAATCGGTTCAAAGTGAAGAGAACTGAAAGTTTTCACGAAACAACTTGGCGTGGGACGTTGGAAAATGCGCATAGAGCACAGATCTGAGGAAGAAAATGGTTTGGGAAGGAGGAGAAGGCCGTTTCGGACTTAGAGTTGTGAGGAAAAGTGTTTTGGATAAGCATATTTAAAGAAATGAGAGCAAAAAGACCAAACTGCCCCGGATTTGGGCTAGGTGGTCGGCCGGCCACCTTTTCTAGCAAGCCGACCACCCCCTTGCCTCACCCTTGGTCGATGGCCTCCAGTGGACTCCAAACTTGGCCGGTGGTGTTCCCAAGGTGGTCTCCAAGCTCTTTGGAAATTTTGGTAGTGATCGGAGTCTCCGGCACCCGAGAAAGTACAAGGAAAGTGCACTTTTTGTCGCGAAATCCCTCCGCGGGAACTTCAACTCCAACTGTCGATGCGTGTCTCATCATCACTCGTCAAAAGCAAGGTGTATCCTTTTTGAATATGTTGTGACCCCTCCGGGAGGTAAACCGGAGGTCGTGATCGAGCCACCTTCGTCGAAATTTGCATTGCTTTGCTCGTTGTTTCGTTTCAAAATGTGCATTCGAGTTTACACTTATCCTACATTGTTATGCACGTCACTTGCATTCTCATGCACACCACTTGCACTGTTCTGCACGTTTCACGAGTATTGTCATACCCTTGTGCTTAACTTGCGTTGTCACGCACGTTGCTTCTCGCATTGCGATGCACTCACCTATCAACACCGCGTTTGTCTACATTCGATATCACACTGAACATATGCTGCTAACTATGTTGTGCTTGTTGAGTTTCTTCCTTTTTTAGGCACGATATTGTATGTACGGTTCATTTGAGACTGGTGCGACTAGACGAGCCACACAGGTATTGTATCTTCTCCGTGTGAGACATGGCGAGAATTGAATAATTCTCCGCATTCTTAAAGCTGCATAAAGTGTAGTTATTGCTTTGCATTCTTGCTTAAAACTGTTGCTTGTGCGCTTCATTACAGCTTGCTGCTTTGCATGGCCATGAGTTACATTCGGTTTTGTGCATATCGTTTTGCATTTTTCCCCCGCTTGCGGGCATGCCTGCAGGCACATTTCGTTGTTATCTTGTATGTTTGTCTAAGTCTTCGGCCTTGTCAAAAATAAGTCGTCTCTGGGCTTTGACATTCACTCCCGTCACGTATGACTTTCGAGTTCTGTCAAAGAGGGGCAACTGTAGACACCCCATTTTTGACCGATCTTAAGACTCAGACGTCACCGATTGAGCGCTTAGTGATGTTGCATATTGTGCTCGTTCTGAAGTTGCGGAGTCTCGGCTGCGAGCCTTGCCTCCGGACTTCCAGACTCTTTTGTGCTTTGCCTTGGTTTGCGAACCAGGCCCTGTTTTCTTTGTTTTCTCTTCTCGAAGGGAGGGAGAGGTCTCATAGATCATCTCTCAGTGGCCGTAGGCTACGTTTCATGGTCGTAGGCCATTTTTCCCGTTTGGAGCCCGATTTCCGGTTTTTCGGAGCCGTCGGCCGTGTGCCTCGGTTCGGGACCGCTTAACCACCTCCGTTTGCTCCGATTTTTGGCATGCACCTTGTTTCCTCCCTTTTGAGGGACACTGTGGCCCGAGAGACCAACTTCGTGGTCAAACGCCACCCCAGTGCTTAACAGCCTGTTTTCGGGGCCCCGAACTGCGCGTTTTGGCCCCCGAACCTTCGTTTTGCATCCGTCTTGGTCCATTTTTGGCAAGGACCTTATTTTCATTGTTAGAAAGGTTGTAGGAGGGTGAGAGACTAGCAATTTTTTTGAAGAACCAGCTTTTCTCTTCATTGCTTTTCGTCGCCCGTTTTTCTTACTAGAAAGCTGGTTTTTTCCATTCCCGGGCCACTTTTTCTGACTTTCCACCACACCATTGTGTTGTACACACCTGGGAGGCCACCAATATGGGTAGGCCGACCAGTAATTCTTCCTAACCCTTTTGAACCCCTCTAAAATGCTGGTTTTTCTCTCTCTTGAACCACTTTTTCTGGTTTTTCTCTACACAACTGTGTTGCACTCACCTGGGAGGCCACCTTTCTGGGGTGGCCGACCAGCAATTCTTGTTGACCCTTTTGACCCCTGGTCAGCCGACCAGGGGAGGTGGTCGGCCGGCCACTTGGCCCTTTTGAACCTAGTCGGCCAGGTTTGTCTCTTCAGGTGCATTCCAGCTGTGCCAGCTGTTTTGCACCAGATCCACTGCCCGAGGGTTTGTCCTTGTTTTTGGTCCATTTTAGGTGGTTTTGACCCCCTTTGCTTGGTTTCAAGGTGGTTTGGCCCCTTTGGTCAAGCTTCTTGAGGAAGCTTGACCCTTTTGGTTTAGCTTCCCCAAGAAGCTTTGAGCCCCCTCTCTTGGCTTCTCTAAGAAGCCTCATCTCTTTCCCTCTATATAATCAACCCTTCACCACCATTTGCAAGGGTTAGAAAAATCAGCTGGAGCATTTGCATATAATCCTCCATATCTCTCTCATCCAAGCCTCAAAACACCCTTGTCCTTGCACCATTTACACAGCAACCCATAGCACAACACCTCCATCATCCATTCCAGCACCTTGGAGGCCATTTGTAAAGGTTGAAAGCTCAGAATCTTGGATTAAAAGCTGCTGCAAAGCTGCTCTTCAAGAGTAAGTCTCTATTTCCCTTTTGCTTGCCTTTTCTTGCTTCATCTATAAGCCATACTTGCAAGCATTTCTGGACTTTGTCATAAACTAAAAAGTGTCATATTTTGAGCTCCTCTTGAAGATTGTATAAGGACACTTTTCTGTTTGAGGCCTCATACACCCTTGCATGCTTTACCCCTCTTTGTAGGCCTTTTTTTGCATCATATCTTAGACCTACTTGTGAGCATATTTGAGATTTACCATAAACTGTAAAGTGTCATATTTTGAGCTCCTCTTAAACTTTCTTTAAGGGCACTTTGATTTTTGAAGTCATTTACTGCCCTGTTTGTTCAATCTCTCTTTTAGGGCTATTTTTGCATGATATATTAGCCTTATTTGTGAGGCTTTTTGGACCTCCACCTAAACTGAAAAAAGTCTTTTTTTGACCTCTTCTTTAAGTTTGATTAAGGTTCCTTTGCTGTTTGAGGTCATGTTCCCCTAAGCATGCCTCATCTCTTCATGATTAGGGCCATGCATTAGAGCACTTGCATTGGCCATGGTTTGGCCTCTTAGCTACTGAAATCCAGTGGATTTTCAGTAGCTTAGATGCATTTTTGAGGGCTAAAATTAGAGGGGGGGGTGACCCCCTCTCTCCTTGTCTTGTTTGGTGGCCTTTTGGCCTTCCAAAGGGATCCTATTTTGCATGCATTGAAGTCACTTTCCAGGCCCTATTATGTGAGTTTTGAGGTCTGCCTTGGTGCTGTCCGAGGCCATTTTGGCCATATTTTATGTCTATAATACATGTGTGGAACAATCCTATTCAAGGCCTTTCAAAGGGGCCTTTCTTTGCATGTTTCCTAGACACATTTCAGGGCCAATTTAGTGAGTTTTAGGGCAGTCATAGTCCATTTCTGGAGTTGGTTTTTCCATTCTATGTGTCTATCTTGTATGTGCTTAACAACCCCTTGCATGGCCCTCTAAAGGAACCCAGCATTTGTGCATGTGTTGGCTGCATTTCAGAGGTTATTTGGGCATATTTTGACATGTTTTATTCACTGATTTTGGCTGGTTTGATGAGTTCTCTTGTGCTTCATATACATGCCATATAAACCATGTTTACTAGCCATTGTTGCATGCTATTTTAGTCCATCATGCTAGCATCTTTTGGTCATGCATTAAACTAGAAATGTGCATGTTTTTGGACTGCCTTGACTCTGTCTTTGTGCTTCATATTCAAATAATGCTTGCTTTGCATAGCTATAAGTCAATACATGTGCCTAGTTTTGAGTTTCGGGGCTCATCTCATGCATCGGGTGCCATGTTTCCATGTTTTGGGACCTTTTAGCATCATGCTTCAGTGCTGGAATTTACATGTTTGAATGCCATGCTTCATCCTTGCCATGCCTTGTTAGAGTTGCATGTTGTGCCTTAGGTTTAGTCCTCGATTTGCGTGCATGTGTGCACGCATTTCGGTAGTCTCATCTTCATCTTATGGCTGCCGATGTGGGTGTGGCTGGGGTCCACTGATATTGGTGTAAGCCCATGTTGCATTGTGTAACGCCCTCAAAATAACAACATCAAACCCATCAATATAAACATGCATTTATATAAAACAGTTCCACTTTCTTCTATTTATCAGAGTTTCATTACAAAAGGTATTACATGTTAACAACAAAAGCAAATGCCCTAAAGGCTTACAACTTTCCAAGTTAACACTTGGTTACAAAAAAAGAGTACTAACTCATTTACACATTAAGCCCTTCGCTTGAATATACATGTAATACATCAAAATGAACAAAACAACAAAAGGCTTCTCCGCCTCTAGACTCCCAAGCTATGACCTTGAAGGTGGCATGCTACCAGTACCTGAAAATGATATTCCCATATAGGGTGAGCCACAGCCCAGTAGAAATATACTAAACCAACCATGAACAACGACTAAAAGATTAGCAAATGATAGATGGCTAACACTGATACATCCACTTAAATTACTTTGTTTTTTTGTCACACGGCTTATGAGTCCAAAGCCCTTTTCATTTTCCCTTTTTCAATAGATAGGCCTAAAAGCTCTATCACCATCCCAACAGACATGTATAAGAACAATATCCCATATTCACAGATAAGCATATAAGCCATATCCACATTTTCAACAGATATGTATAAAAACTATATCCCACAATCACAGATAAGCATATAAGCTCTATCTACATTCCAACAAGATGTGCATATTAGCCTTATCTTCATTTCCCAAAGATAAGCATATGAGCTCTATCTTCACTTTTCTAGACAAGCATATGAGCTCTGTCTACGGAGTTCATCCCCCATCTCCTCCCAACACTATCCGGTTTAGAGGTACATCCCCCATCTTCCCCTAAACCGCGGAGTACATCCCCCATCTCCTCCTCTACACTTAATGCATACAAACACATTGGTTCTATATACAATCATTCAATACATATAGTTAATGTATTCCATCAATCATCAATTCCATGACACATTCCATAGATTAGTTTTCGTTAGCCTAATCATCATGCATTGTCTATAACAATCACGACTACCCTCCACCGATAGCCCAAAGCAGTTATTTCTAAGCAGAAAATAAATGCACCGATGGATATATAATCAACATTTCAATTCAGTGAGTGATAAATAATTCAACTACGCCCTTTAATCCCATACGTTCTCAATCTCAACATGTCCACTTCAATTCCTCATTTCCCACAATTAATTATCACAATTAATTATTCCATGTAATTAGGGTATTTACCACAATTAACATGACAACCCTTAAGGTCTCAATTCCACTAATGATTCAACATTTAACCCATGTTTCTATACTAAACATGCTTCTAGGTTCATTATGAATGAAAACCCAACTTTTGTAAAATTACACAAAAGCCCCAAACTCTTTCAAAATTACGCAACAATCCCAACATATCAAAATGCTAAAATTTAAAGACAAAGTCCATAAAGAGCAGTAGGATATCCCTACCTCGAAGTAAGAGCTCGAATGGAGAAGAGACCAAAATCAAAATGCTCCAAACACCAAACTTTTTGGATCAAAACGACGCCCTTGACGATCAACAACTTTTTTGTAAAGGCCAAAGGTAAGGAACACCCTCTAACTAGATCAAACCCTAGAGAGAAGGGAGTTTCTAGAGAGAGGAGCTCTCAAAAAGACTTTTTAGAAAGCAAGAGAGAGAAAGGAAAGTGAAAAGTGATTTAAAATGCCTCAAAGTCGTCTGATATACAACAGGTCCGCTCGATCGGAAAACAGAGCGCTCGAGCATAAAGAACAAAAGACATGGTCCGCTCGAGCGCAAGAAGGTCCGCTCGAGCGCCAAGACACAAGAATAAAGCACCTCTGCTCGAGCGTGAAAACCAGTCCGCTCGAGCGCAAGTTTCTCCCTTCCAGAACTCACACCAAAAATACACTGTCCGCTCGAGCGCCAACAATCCCGCTCGAGCGTGACCCGCTCGAGCTCAACAAACCCGCTCGAGCGCAAAAACCACACCTGCAGAAGTTTTGCAGGGACGCGAGATGCTGAAATGATGTAAACTCCGCTCGAGCGCAGAAACTTCCGCTCGAGCGTAAAGACCAAAAACTGAGCAACAAGAGATTTGCCCACGGCTCAACTCACTCGCTCGAAATGTGACCAACACATCCTAAAGTTCAAATAAAAGGAATTTAAAGGATGACCACAAGATAGACACAACTACCAATTCTCGAAACAGAGTCTGGAGTACAACCGAACAGTAAAGGGAATACCGGGATCGCTATACATTGTGTATGCCATTTCATAGCATTGTGTATGCTAGGTTGCATGTTAGGATTGCATTCATGCATGTCATGCATATTGCATTGTCTTTGGGATAGGAGTTAGCCCGAGCACGGGAAACGAGGGACGTTTCGTACCCCGAGTGACGGAACGTGTCTCAATTCCCAGTCACCGACACTCCGAATTAACCATGATGGGGTCTCGGTCTTGTTGTGTTTATATGTGCATTCACTTCATATTGAGTCGTGCAATTCAACTCCTTGGCCATCATGCATCGAGATGCGTGATTGGTGGCACGAGGATCGAGGTATGCACACATATGTGAAAATACTTTGCCATGCCCCTTTCTTGCTCTCTGTTGCAGCAAATCAGAAACCGGAAATCTTTTGGAGCTTCGTGCAATATTCCGAGCTTAATTGTAAACAGAGGCTAATTGGGGCATCGCAATGGATTTCCGCGCAAGGCAACTCAAGCATGCATCATTCATCGTTTGGAACAGAGTTGAGGCGGTCCATAGATTTGCATGCTAGTTTACTGCTTTCCTAGTTAAATTTGTTAATTAATTAGGGTTTTTTTGTACCTATTTGGACTGTACTATTCATTTGGACTGTATATGATTTATTCGAACCCTCCGAACGAGGGCACATTTGTAATAAGTGTGCGTGCGTGTGATGTATGTCTTCCAACCCCACGTCTTTCTCCCTTTTATTTACCAGCTTATGATGGTTAGTTTAGGGCATGTTTCAATTAGCATACAGTATGATAGCATGTTTGCATTCATTCATCTGTTTTGCATGCACCGGGCTCAGCGCATCATACTAACTGCATTGTATTTCAATTCCAAGTTGAATACTTGTTAGTTATAGCATTTCACATGCCATCTTTAGAATAGCCGAGCCTATTGTAGTTGCACTCTTGTCTGTGTTGCATTAGGCATTTCTGTATAGTTAGGATCATGCATTGATTTCTAACATAGCTTCTGTTTTGGCTTGGAGTACTCGGTAAGTTTTTATGCTTTAGCATCCTTGCATGTGTGTGAGTGACTGCCATGATAGCATGCTTACCATGAGGCTAACTACTTATGTGATATAACTGCCTAAATACCTGTGGGTGAAGGTTGGATTATCTAAATTGGAATAATGCATTGACTGTGAGTTTTAAGCCCACTAGATAGTGGCAAAACCATCTTTTCTAAGCCCCTCCCCCCCGAGGGTGGCAAAATCTGCATTTTAAGCCTACTTGCGAGTAGCAAACCGCTTTCAAAAACAAATATGAAATGTTTTATTCCAATTCAGGCGATCCAGTCTATACTTGTATGCTGTGCACATCACATAGTAATTCTAGGCTAATAACCGGAATAAGAACACATAACGTTTTCAAAACTAGATATTATGGTTAGTAGAGGTCGATCTTTGATTAGGCGAGCGGGGGTGCTCACGAAGTGACCTTCCCCAATCGTACCCAAGTTCCCGAGCCGAGGCAACTCTGGTGATGACGGACACGTGGCCATAGTGTAGACACCCCATTTTTGACCGACCTTAAGACTCAGACGTCACCGATTGAGCGCTCGGTGGTGTTGCATATCGTGCTCGTTCAGAAGCCCCAGAGTCGCGGTCGTGCGCCCTGCCTCCGGACTTCCGAACTCTCTTCTGTGCCTTGTCCCGGTTTGCGAACCAGACTCGGTTTTCTCTGTTTTCTTTCTTGAGGGAAGGGAGTGGTCCTGTAGACCATCTCTCGGTGGCCGTGCGCTACTTTTCGTGGCCGTAGGCCATTTTGCCCATTTCGGAGCCCGGTTCCCGGTTTTCGGAGCCGTCAGGCCGTGTGCCTCGGTTCGGGACCGCCCAACCGTCTCCGATTCCTCCGGTTCTTGGCACATACCTCTGTTTTATCATACTGAGGAACACTGGGGCCTCAGATGCCCACTTCGTGGCTGAATGCCACTTTCGGTGCCTACAGCCGGTTTTCGGGCCCCGAACCTCGCTTTGGCCCCCGAGCATTCATTTCGTCTCCGTTTCCTCCGGTTCTTGGCATGTACCTCTGTTTCATCATTCCAAGGAACACTGGGGTCCCAGATACCCACTTCGTGGCCGTATGCCACTTTCGGTGCTTATAGCCGGTTTTCGGGCCCCGAACCTCGCGGTTTGGCCCCCGAGCATTCATTTCGCATCGGTTTTCTCGATTTTTGGCATGTACCTCTGTTTCATCATTCCAAGGCACCCTGGGGTCGCAGATACCCACTTCGTGGCCGTATGCCACTTTCGGTGCTTATAGCCGGTTTTCGGGCCCCGAACCTCGCGGTTTGGCCCCCGAGCATTCATTTCGCATCGGTTTTCTCCGATTTTTGGCAGGTACCCCTGTTTTATCATTCCGAGGAACACTGGGGCCTCTGATACCCACTTCATGGGCAAACAAAATATCTCGATTTCGTACCCTCAAAATATCTAGATATTTTGCCCTCAAAATATCTAGATATTTGAGGCAAGATATTTCCACCATTTGGCCCTCCTTTTGAACCCTTTTCTTGGCCATAAGAACGGCAGCTCCTAGCTGGTTGAGGTGTGGAGAAAAATCCTTGGAGCCTTGCATGTTCATCTCCTCCATTTCCAAGCTTCAAACATCCAAGTTTTGCTTCCATTCCTTCATCAACTCCAAGCACAACCAACACCACCTCCATTTCAGCAGCAAGGGAGTAATTTTCAGAGGTTAGGGATCAACAAATTCAAGCCAAGAGGCCACCAAACTTGGATCTTCAAGGGTAAGCCTCTAAATCCCTTTTTCTAGCAAAATTTTGAGTCATTTCTTAGCCCTATTTGCTTTTTGTTTTGGACTCCGACCCATACTGGTTTTGTGCTTATTTTGAGCCCCTCTACAACTTTGTAGAAGGGCTCAACCCTGTTTGGTGTCTCCTTCATACACTTGCTTCAATATCACTCTTTATGCCATTAATTTGCATGCTTTGTTTGGCTTTTGAGTGATCTGATTTCGAGCATACTATATACTGTTAGTGGGCTTATTTTGAGCCCCTCTTCAACATTGAAGAAGGGCTCAGCCAAGTTTGACTTCTCTGTCATGCACTTCCTTTGAAATGCTTCCATTTTACTGTAAAATTGCATGATTGTTTTGGCCTATTTGTGATCTGATTTGGAACTTGTAACATACTGTGATTGTGCTTATTTTGATCCCCTATTCAACATTGAAGAAGGGCTCAACCTGGTTTTCTTGCTCTACATATCACTTGCTTTGAATTCTTGTTCCACTCCAATTTTGCATGCATTTTTAAGCTCACCATGCTTCGGATTTCAGCCTTCATCAGGCTTAGAGAGTGCCTTATTTTGGTCCATTATTCATTTTGTTAAGGGTCTTAGGCCATTTGATGACTGGTTTTGGTACTTGTTTTGTAATCCTTCAATTTACCGTAAAATTGCATGTTTGTTTAGGCTTGCTTAGCCACTGATTTGAGTCTTCATCAGGCTTAGAAAGTGTCTTAGAATTGTCTATTCTTCATCTTTTGTTAAGGGATGATTTCATGCATCGGTTGTCATTCGTATCATTTCGGGACTGTTTTCCCTTTCATTTAGGTGCTGAAATTTGGTTTGCATGCTTGCATATCATTTCCCGTGCTATTTCATGCCTTCGGGCCATGCCTCGGTTTGCATGCCCGTGGGTACGCACTTCGAGGCACCTCTGTTTTATCCGACGGCATCTGATGTGAGTGTGGCTGAGGTCCACTCATGTTAGTGTAAGCCCAATTTGCATTTTCCATGTCATTTGCATTGCGTATGCCACCGCCTCGGTTTGCGCGCCCGCGGGCACGCATTTCGAGGCAGCTCATTTTCATCCGACGGCATCTGATGTGAGTGTGGCTGAGGTCCACTCATGTTAGTTTAAGCCCAATTTGCATTTCCATCTCATTTCATCATTGCCTCGGTGTGCGTGCCTGTGGGCACGCATTTCGAGGCACTTCATTCTTATCCGACGGCCTCCCGTGTGAGAGTGGCTGAGGCTCTCTTATGTTGGTGTAAGTCCATTCTGCATTCCGTATGACATTCTAGTCCCGTTGCATTCCGTATGCCATTTCATGCCTTAGGGCCATCGCCTCGGTTTGCGTGCCCGTAGGCAGCTAGGTGGGCCGGCCACCTTTTCTGGTAGGCCGACCACCCCTCTTCCCTCCAATGCAAAAAGCTGGTCGGCCAGCTCCCAAAGGTGGTCGGCCATGCTGCAAAGTGTGTCTTTGGTCCTGTTCTACCCTCTAGAAGAAAGTTCCTAGCATTTCCATGCATCGGGAGTGTCGAAGGCCTCCATTTCCCTCTGTTTCGGATGCGTTCCGTCACCCAGATCGTCCGAAATACACTTTGTTTATAGAGTTGTTGTTAAGTCTTGCTTATCGAGTTGTTGTTTTGCTTATCGAGTTGTTGCTTTGTTTGTCGAGCTGTTTTGTTTATCAAATCTTGTTTATCAAAGTTGTCAAGCTTTGTATTTGAGTTGTTACTCTGTTTTAATCAACCTTGTTGTGTCTTGCTTATCGAGTTGTAAACTTGCTAAGATTCTGTTATTTCTTAGTGAGTTAAGTTGTTTAGTTTGTTGTGTCGGTTCACTACCTGCCTTGGCAAATACACAATGCACATTTCCATTCAATCTCATTTTCGTGCAAAATGATGCGATGCGATGCTAAGAACATAAAATACAACACTTTTTTCAAAAGTTGTTTCATTCCATCATGCTTCCTTTGTTACAACATTTTACAACAAGGGTACAAGTTTTACAGAAAATAAAACTGCCTAACAATGTACAATGTGCTACAACTACTAGTAAAAAGGTAAATAAAGCAGGAAAAACTGCATCAATGCTCTCAAGAGCAGGAATAAGAGGCCCTCTTCGTCCTCTTCTGCGGAACGGTCTCTGCACCACCAGTGCCATCTGAGTCGAGCTGTCATCCTCGGGACCCTCCTCAGCCTCACCTCCACCTCGGAACCAGGGCCGGAACCCTCTCTCTGTCAGCAGATGTCTCTGACTGAGGATCTGCAGCTTCCTCCTCCTCGCTGGCCTCCTCCTCCATAATGTGTCTCTGCGTCTGCCGAGACGACTCCTCCCCTGACTCCTCGAGAAGGCCTAGATCTCCAGCTCCTCGAGAAAGGCCTAGATGGCCCAGCTCCTCGAGAAGGCCTAGATGGCCCGGCTCCTCGGGAAGGCCTGGATGGCCCGGCCTGTGGCTGAGTATATACCGGAGGCATCTGAAAATGAAGAATGCAATTTGAATACATCAGCCAAAATATGTATATCAGATGCCAGATGCAAGAAAACTACATGAAGTGGGTGCATGCAGGTAGGTACAGTACGTAAATGTGGTGTGTGTCAGATGTGCTCTAACACAGGCAGTATCAATGCAGTGAAATGTTCAAGATCAGCATGTCATCAGAAGTATGAAAAAGGAAGAAACTAAAGAGTACCTGGACACCCATGATGGACAACTGTGCCTCTCTCCGCAGGACCATGCCCTCGAGTGAGGCTACAATCCGAGCATCTCATCCATATACTCGACGGGAGGCTGCAGATGCAAATGCAAGATCATCAGTAAATGAATGAATGTCAAGTATCTGAGTGATAAATCAAAGCTGTAAAGCATACCGGTGGCGAGTCAGGGTCTCTGACAAATCGGTGATCAGGCATCGGAGGCTCTATCGGAATCGGGTAGGAAGTCCCATATCTCCATCCCGTCAACTCAGTCGGGATATCTGGCCATCCAGCATGATGATGAGTCGGAGGAATCGGGGGAACCAATCCACCCCCGCCTCTAGATGTGCCAGCCCTGCTGGTGGAAGGGACATCTGCAGTCCGAGCCCGGCTCGATGAGGCATACCAGCAGACCTCCTCGTTGGGGTACGGACTCCCGTCAGTGGAGGCATCAAGTATGTGTGACGGTAGGTCGCGTACTCCCCCTGCTCCAAATGTAGTAATGCATCGGTACCTTGCATAGCACTAACGACATCCTGGGGAGGGAGCCTATCAGCGGTCCGCATATCGTCTGGAGGTGCTGAAGGATGTCCTGAGCGGGTAGCCCCATATCTGACGCAAGAAGCGATCCCCCAAAAACCAGGCCCTACCAACTGGCCCTCGAACAGGATCCTATACCGAGAGGCACCCCATGCTCGGCAAACTGAAATCGGAGGTCTCTACCTAAAGGCGCCCAGGGCTGTCATGTGATCTGGGATAACCGATGCATAAGCTAGATCAGAAATTGTGAATGTGCAAGATAAATCAAAGATTGGAAACATGAAGAACTGAGAGTTCTGAAATACCTCTGAACGGCCGCACTGTATCAAAGTACTAGCCGTAGGTAGAAAGAGACTCCCGAGGTCTCGCCGGTACTGGCCCTCGAATACAAGTGAGTAAGGGGTCACGAGGGGCACCTCCACCTCAAGCTTGGGGCTAAGCGTCGGGAAGTACGCATAGATCCATAGCTGTGGAAAAAGAGCAGTAGCCAACAGAATACAGAATGCTAGAGTGCAGAATGTAAATACAAAATGCTGAGAGCAAAGTGCAAGGTACAGAGTGTAAAGTGCACCGTGTGTGCAATGTACAAATAATGAGAAGCAGAAATGTAAATAAGAGGACAGAAAGTACCTCCCAGGCCCTCCAATAGCTGCCGACCATGTCCCCCGTCCGCGGGAGGTCGCGCTCATATAGCAATAGAGAGTAGCCAGGCTGCGCACCCCAATCATATCGGCTGACCTGTGATAGGTCCACTAGAGCACTCAATAGATAGAGCCCGACAGTGTTCCCCCTATCGGCGAACAGAGTGGTCCCAAGAGGAACATCAGAAATCCGCGAGTGTACTGTGCTACCTCTCAGGAGTCTCAAGCTCCATCTCCACCCTCTGAAATGTGAAGAAAACCAAGTATATCGGACTCTGCCCGAAGATCTGTCAACTGGTGGGCGAGCTCCCAATAAGTAGATCCAGGCGGCCTCCCACTGGCCCATGTCCTCGTCATATGGGATTGCCCAGCCTCCCACATCAAGGCCCGTCAATAGCGAAGTCAAACGGGGTCATAGTCATGTCCCGGTAGCAGAGAAATGGAAGGAGTTGGTGGTGTCCCACCATCTCTCTACCAAGGCACCCATCAGCGTCCTACTAGCAGGACAGGAGATATCCCAGTGCAGAAGGGCCCAAACCCTGCCAAGTCAACCAAATCCCGGACAGCCTCCAGGACGCTCTGCATACCACTCTCTCGCCACAATAGAGCCATATCCTCGCGCAGCACGAGAAGTCACCTCATTCAGGATGAACACATGTATTCAGTTTCAGAATGAAATATATAAGCTGCATGGAAATGAAATAAATAAGCTGCGTGCAAATGAAATGAATAAGCTGCGTGCAAATGAAATGTATGAGCTGTGTGCAAAATCAAATCAGATACAAAATCTGGCTGTGTTCAGAAAATTCAAAGTATGAGCCGTGTGTTCACAATTCAAGTGTTTGGGTTGCGTGTTCAGCCTTCTACAAAGTGTGTGTGTGTGTTCACCTCAACAACGGGCTGTGTGTTCGACATCAAGTGTTTGGGCTGCGTGTTCAACCTTTTACAAAGTGTGTGCTGTGTGTTCACCTCAACAACGGGCTGTGTGTTCACAATTCAAGTGTTTGGAGCTGCGTGTTCAACCTTCTACAAAGTGTGTGCTGTGTGTTCACCTCAACAACGGGCTGTGTGTTCACAATTCAAGTGTTTGGGCTGCGTGTTCAACCTTCTACAAAGTGTGTGCTGTGTGTTCACCTCAACAACGGGCTGTGTGTTCACAATTCAAGTGTTTGGGCTGCGTGTTCAACCTTCTACAAAGTGTGTGCTATGTATGTGTTCACCTCAACAACGGGCTGTGTGTTCGACATCAAGTGTTTGGGCTGCGTGTTCAACCTTCTACAAAGTGTGTGCTGTGTGTTTGACATGAAGTGTTTGGGCTGCGTGTTCAACCTTCTACAAAGTGGTGCTGTGTGTTCGCCTCAACAACGAGCCGTGTGTTCGACATCAAGTGTTTGGGCTGCGTGTTGAACCTTCTACAAAGTGTGTGCTGTGTGTTCACCTCAACAATGAGCTGTGTGTTCAGAGTTCAAGTGTTTGGGCTGCGTGTTCAACTCTCAATCAGTGTGTGTTATGTGTTCACCTTAACAATGAGCTGTGTGTTCACAATTCAAGTGTTTGGGCTGTGTGTTCAACTCTCAATCAGTGTGTGCTGTGTGTTCACTTTAACAATGAGCCGTGTGTTCACAATTAAGTGTTTGGGCTGTGTGTTCAACTCTCAATCAGTGTGTGCTGTGTGTTCACCTCGACAATGAGCGTGTGTTCACAATTCAAGTGTTTGGCCTGCGTGTTCAGCTCTCAACAAGTGTGTGCTACATGTTCAGTTCACAATCAATTTATGGGCTGCATGTTAAGAAATTCAAGTGATTGCAAACGGAACGCTATGACATAGGCTAAATGTTCAGAACGAGCTGTGTGCTAAGATGAGCAAAGAAACAAACATAGCATGGAATGCATGGAAAATACAGGTTACATCACAGGAAATATGAAAGCGAGGAACATACCTCATGTGCTGATGGGAGAGGTGGGACTCCGGCTCCCGCAATAAAAGATCCGCCGGTGCTTGATCATCGAAGTCAGTAAAATGATAAAAAACTGCCTGCGGGAGGACATGTGTCGGAGGGTCGTACCTCTCAAGAATAAATGGTCGAACCCTTAGAGGCAGAGCCATAATATCTAGATCATCTCCGGCGCCTGGAGGACCCCCACCGTGAGGAAAGTGACCGGCCATTTCAAGAAATCTGCAAAAAGCAGCAAAAATGGGCAAAATGAGCCGAAATTGGAAAAAGTCAACAAAATTCAACTCTCAGGAAATGAAAAAGTCAACAAAAGTCAACTCCCGAGAAAATCTTCCAAATATTGAGACAAACTCACCTCAAGTGGCGAAAATGAGAAAAGAAGCACCGAAATCAAAATTTAATCGGTTCAAAGTGAAGAGAACTGAAAGTTTTCACGAAACAACTTGGCGTGGGACGTTGGAAAATGCGCATAGAGCACAGATCTGAGGAAGAAAATGGTTTGGGAAGGAGGAGAAGGCCGTTTCGGACTTAGAGTTGTGAGGAAAAGTGTTTTGGATAAGCATATTTAAAGAAATGAGAGCAAAAAGACCAAACTGCCCCGGATTTGGGCTAGGTGGTCGGCCGGCCACCTTTTCTAGCAAGCCGACCACCCCCTGCCTCACCCTTGGTCGATGGCCTCCAGTGGACTCCAAACTTGGCCGGTGGTGTTCCCAAGGTGGTCTCCAAGCTCTTTGGAAATTTTGGTAGTGATTGGAGTCTCCGGCACCCGAGAAAGTACAAGGAAAGTGCACTTTTTGTCGCGAAATCCCTCCGCGGGAACTTCAACTCCAACTGTCGATGCGTGTCTCATCATCACTCGTCAAAAGCAAGGTGTATCCTTTTTGAATATGTTGTGACCCCTCCGGGAGGTAAACCGGAGGTCGTGATCGAGCCACCTTCGTCGAAATTTGCATTGCTTTGCTCGTTGTTTCGTTTCAAAATGTGCATTCGAGTTTACACTTATCCTACATTGTTATGCACGTCACTTGCATTCTCATGCACACCACTTGCACTGTTCTGCACGTTTCACGAGTATTGTCATACCCTTGTGCTTAACTTGCGTTGTCACGCACGTTGCTTCTCGCATTGCGATGCACTCACCTATCAACACCGCGTTTGTCTACATTCGATATCACACTGAACATATGCTGCTAACTATGTTGTGCTTGTTGAGTTTCTTCCTTTTTTAGGCACGATATTGTATGTACGGTTCATTTGAGACTGGTGCGACTAGACGAGCCACACAGGTATTGTATCTTCTCCGTGTGAGACATGGCGAGAATTGAATAATTCTCCGCATTCTTAAAGCTGCATAAAATGTAGTTATTGCTTTGCATTCTTGCTTAAAACTGTTGCTTGTGCGCTTCATTACAGCTTGCTGCTTTGCATGGCATGAGTTACATTCGGTTTTGTGCATATCGTTTTGCATTTTCCCCCGCTTGCGGGCATGCCTGCAGGCACATTTCGTTGTTATCTTGTATGTTTGTCTAAGTCTTCGGCCTTGTCAAAAATGTCGTCTCTGGGCTTTGACATTCACTCCCGTCACGTATGACTTTCGAGTTCTGTCAAAGAGGGGCAACTGTAGACACCCCATTTTTGACCGATCTTAAGACTCAGACGTCACCGATTGAGCGCTTAGTGATGTTGCATATTGTGCTCGTTCTGAAGTTGCGGAGTCTCGGCTGCGAGCCTTGCCTCCGGACTTCCAGACTCTTTTGTGCTTTGCCTTGGTTTGCGAACCAGGCCCTGTTTTCTTTGTTTTCTCTTCTCGAAGGGAGGGAGAGGTCTCATAGATCATCTCTCAGTGGCCGTAGGCTACGTTTCATGGTCGTAGGCCATTTTTCCCGTTTGGAGCCCGATTTCCGGTTTTTCGGAGCCGTCGGCCGTGTGCCTCGGTTCGGGACCGCTTAACCACCTCCGTTTGCTCCGATTTTTGGCATGCACCTTGTTTCCTCCCTTTTGAGGGACACTGTGGCCCGAGAGACCAACTTCGTGGTCAAACGCCACCCCAGTGCTTAACAGCCTGTTTTCGGGGCCCCGAACTGCGCGTTTTGGCCCCCGAACCTTCGTTTTGCATCCGTCTTGGTCCATTTTTGGCAAGGACCTTATTTTCATTGTTAGAAAGGTTGTAGGAGGGTGAGAGACTAGCAATTTTTTTGAAGAACCAGCTTTTCTCTTCATTGCTTTTCGTCGCCCGTTTTTCTTACTAGAAAGCTGGTTTTTTCCATTCCCGGGCCACTTTTTCTGACTTTCCACCACACCATTGTGTTGTACACACCTGGGAGGCCACCAATATGGGTAGGCCGACCAGTAATTCTTCCTAACCCTTTTGAACCCCTCTAAAATGCTGGTTTTTCTCTCTCTTGAACCACTTTTTCTGGTTTTTCTCTACACAACTGTGTTGCACTCACCTGGGAGGCCACCTTTCTGGGGTGGCCGACCAGCAATTCTTGTTGACCCTTTTGACCCCTGGTCAGCCGACCAGGGGAGGTGGTCGGCCGGCCACTTGGCCCTTTTGAACCTAGTCGGCCAGGTTTGTCTCTTCAGGTGCATTCCAGCTGTGCCAGCTGTTTTGCACCAGATCCACTGCCCGAGGGTTTGTCCTTGTTTTTGGTCCATTTTAGGTGGTTTTGACCCCCTTTGCTTGGTTTCAAGGTGGTTTGGCCCCTTTGGTCAAGCTTCTTGAGGAAGCTTGACCCTTTTGGTTTAGCTTCCCCAAGAAGCTTTGAGCCCCCTCTCTTGGCTTCTCTAAGAAGCCTCATCTCTTTCCCTCTATATAATCAACCCTTCACCACCATTTGCAAGGGTTAGAAAAATCAGCTGGAGCATTTGCATATAATCCTCCATATCTCTCTCATCCAAGCCTCAAAACACCCTTGTCCTTGCACCATTTACACAGCAACCCATAGCACAACACCTCCATCATCCATTCCAGCACCTTGGAGGCCATTTGTAAAGGTTGAAAGCTCAGAATCTTGGATTAAAAGCTGCTGCAAAGCTGCTCTTCAAGAGTAAGTCTCTATTTCCCTTTTGCTTGCCTTTTCTTGCTTCATCTATAAGCCATACTTGCAAGCATTTCTGGACTTTGTCATAAACTAAAAAGTGTCATATTTTGAGCTCCTCTTGAAGATTGTATAAGGACACTTTTCTGTTTGAGGCCTCATACACCCTTGCATGCTTTACCCCTCTTTGTAGGCCTTTTTTTGCATCATATCTTAGACCTACTTGTGAGCATATTTGAGATTTACCATAAACTGTAAAGTGTCATATTTTGAGCTCCTCTTAAACTTTCTTTAAGGGCACTTTGATTTTTGAAGTCATTTACTGCCCTGTTGTTCAATCTCTCTTTTAGGGCTATTTTTGCATGATATATTAGCCTTATTTGTGAGGCTTTTTGGACCTCCACCTAAACTGAAAAAAGTCTTTTTTTGACCTCTTCTTTAAGTTTGATTAAGGTTCCTTTGCTGTTTGAGGTCATGTTCCCCTAAGCATGCCTCATCTCTTCATGATTAGGGCCATGCATTAGAGCACTTGCATTGGCCATGGTTTGGCCTCTTAGCTACTGAAATCCAGTGGATTTTCAGTAGCTTAGATGCATTTTTGAGGGCTAAAATTAGAGGGGGGGGTGACCCCCTCTCTCCTTGTCTTGTTTGGTGGCCTTTTGGCCTTCCAAAGGGATCCTATTTTGCATGCATTGAAGTCACTTTCCAGGCCCTATTATGTGAGTTTTGAGGTCTGCCTTGGTGCTTGTCCGAGGCCATTTTGGCCATATTTTATGTCTATAATACATGTGTGGAACAATCCTATTCAAGGCCTTTCAAAGGGGCCTTTCTTTGCATGTTTCCTAGACACATTTCAGGGCCAATTTAGTGAGTTTTAGGGCAGTCATAGTCCATTTCTGGAGTTGGTTTTTCCATTCTATGTGTCTATCTTGTATGTGCTTAACAACCCCTTGCATGGCCCTCTAAAGGAACCCAGCATTTGTGCATGTGTTGGCTGCATTTCAGAGGTTATTTGGGCATATTTTGACATGTTTTATTCACTGATTTTGGCTGGTTTGATGAGTTCTCTTGTGCTTCATATACATGCCATATAAACCATGTTTACTAGCCATTGTTGCATGCTATTTTAGTCCATCATGCTAGCATCTTTTGGTCATGCTTAAACTAGAAATGTGCATGTTTTTGGACTGCCTTGACTCTGTCTTTGTGCTTCATATTCAAATAATGCTTGCTTTGCATAGCTATAAGTCAATACATGTGCCTAGTTTTGAGTTTCGGGGCTCATCTCATGCATCGGGTGCCATGTTTCCATGTTTTGGGACCTTTTAGCATCATGCTTCAGTGCTGGAATTTACATGTTTGAATGCCATGCTTCATCCTTGCCATGCCTTGTTAGAGTTGCATGTTGTGCCTTAGGTTTAGTCCTCGATTTGCGTGCATGTGTGCACGCATTTCGGTAGTCTCATCTTCATCTTATGGCTGCCGATGTGGGTGTGGCTGGGGTCCACTGATATTGGTGTAAGCCCATGTTGCATTGTGTAACGCCCTCAAAATAACAACATCAAACCCATCAATATAAACATGCATTTATATAAAACAGTTCCACTTTCTTCTATTTATCAGAGTTTCATTACAAAAGGTATTACATGTTAACAACAAAAGCAAATGCCCTAAAGGCTTACAACTTTCCAAGTTAACACTTGGTTACAAAAAAAGAGTACTAACTCATTTACACATTAAGCCCTTCGCTTGAATATACATGTAATACATCAAAATGAACAAAACAACAAAAGGCTTCTCCGCCTCTAGACTCCCAAGCTATGACCTTGAAGGTGGCATGCTACCAGTACCTGAAAATGATATTCCCATATAGGGTGAGCCACAGCCCAGTAGAAATATACTAAACCAACCATGAACAACGACTAAAAGATTAGCAAATGATAGATGGCTAACACTGATACATCCACTTAAATTACTTTGTTTTTTTGTCACACGGCTTATGAGTCCAAAGCCCTTTTCATTTTCCCTTTTTCAATAGATAGGCCTAAAAGCTCTATCACCATCCCAACAGACATGTATAAGAACAATATCCCATATTCACAGATAAGCATATAAGCCATATCCACATTTTCAACAGATATGTATAAAAACTATATCCCACAATCACAGATAAGCATATAAGCTCTATCTACATTCCAACAAGATGTGCATATTAGCCTTATCTTCATTTCCCAAAGATAAGCATATGAGCTCTATCTTCACTTTTCTAGACAAGCATATGAGCTCTGTCTACGGAGTTCATCCCCCATCTCCTCCCAACACTATCCGGTTTAGAGGTACATCCCCATCTTCCCCTAAACCGCGGAGTACATCCCCCATCTCCTCCTCTACACTTAATGCATACAAACACATTGGTTCTATATACAATCATTCAATACATATAGTTAATGTATTCCATCAATCATCAATTCCATGACACATTCCATAGATTAGTTTTCGTTAGCCTAATCATCATGCATTGTCTATAACAATCACGACTACCCTCCACCGATAGCCCAAAGCAGTTATTTCTAAGCAGAAAATAAATGCACCGATGGATATATAATCAACATTTCAATTCAGTGAGTGATAAATAATTCAACTACGCCCTTTAATCCCATACGTTCTCAATCTCAACATGTCCACTTCAATTCCTCATTTCCCACAATTAATTATCACAATTATATATTCCATGTAATTAGGGTATTTACCACAATTAACATGACAACCCTTAAGGTCTCAATTCCACTAATGATTCAACATTTAACCCATGTTTCTATACTAAACATGCTTCTAGGTTCATTATGAATGAAAACCCAACTTTTGTAAAATTACACAAAAGCCCCAAACTCTTTCAAAATTACGCAACAATCCCAACATATCAAAATGCTAAAATTTAAAGACAAAGTCCATAAAGAGCAGTAGGATATCCCTACCTCGAAGTAAGAGCTCGAATGGAGAAGAGACCAAAATCAAAATGCTCCAAACACCAAACTTTTTGGATCAAAACGACGCCCTTGACGATCAACAACTTTTTGTAAAGGCCAAAGGTAAGGAACACCCTCTAACTAGATCAAACCCTAGAGAGAAGGGAGTTTCTAGAGAGAGGAGCTCTCAAAAAGACTTTTTAGAAAGCAAGAGAGAGAAAGGAAAGTGAAAAGTGATTTAAAATGCCTCAAAGTCGTCTGATATACAACAGGTCCGCTCGATCGGAAAACAGAGCGCTCGAGCATAAAGAACAAAAGACATGGTCCGCTCGAGCGCAAGAAGGTCCGCTCGAGCGCCAAGACACAAGAATAAAGCACCTCTGCTCGAGCGTGAAAACCAGTCCGCTCGAGCGCAAGTTTCTCCCTTCCAGAACTCACACCAAAAATACACTGTCCGCTCGAGCGCCAACAATCCCGCTCGAGCGTGACCCGCTCGAGCTCAACAAACCCGCTCGAGCGCAAAAACCACACCTGCAGAAGTTTTGCAGGGACGCGAGATGCTGAAATGATGTAAACTCCGCTCGAGCGAAGAAAACTTCCGCTCGAGCGTAAAGACCAAAAACTGAGCAACAAGAGATTTGCCCACGGCTCAACTCACTCGCTCGAAATGTGACCAACACATCCTAAAGTTCAAATAAAAGGAATTTAAAGGATGACCACAAGATAGACACAACTACCAATTCTCGAAACAGAGTCTGGAGTACAACCGAACAGTAAAGGGAATACCGGGATCGCTATACATTGTGTATGCCATTTCATAGCATTGTGTATGCTAGGTTGCATGTTAGGATTGCATTCATGCATGTCATGCATATTGCATTGTCTTTGGGATAGGAGTTAGCCGAGCACGGGAAACGAGGGACGTTTCGTACCCCGAGTGACGGAACGTGTCTCAATTCCCAGTCACCGACACTCCGAATTAACCATGATGGGGTCTCGGTCTTGTTGTGTTTATATGTGCATTCACTTCATATTGAGTCGTGCAATTCAACTCCTTGGCCATCATGCATCGAGATGCGTGATTGGTGGCACGAGGATCGAGGTATGCACAATATGTGAAAATACTTTGCCATGCCCCTTTCTTGCTCTCTGTTGCAGCAAATCAGAAACCGGAAATCTTTTGGAGCTTCGTGCAATATTCCGAGCTTAATTGTAAACAGAGGCTAATTGGGGCATCGCAATGGATTTCCGCGCAAGGCAACTCAAGCATGCATCATTCATCGTTTGGAACAGAGTTGAGGCGGTCCATAGATTTGCATGCTAGTTTACTGCTTTCCTAGTTAAATTGTTAATTAATTAGGGTTTTTTTGTACCTATTTGGACTGTACTATTCATTTGGACTGTATATGATTTATTCGAACCCTCCGAACGAGGGCCACATTTGTAATAAGTGTGCGTGCGTGTGATGTATGTCTTCCAACCCCACGTCTTTCTCCCTTTTATTTACCAGCTTATGATGGTTAGTTTAGGGCATGTTTCAATTAGCATACAGTATGATAGCATGTTTGCATTCATTCATCTGTTTTGCATGCACCGGGCTCAGCGCATCATACTAACTGCATTGTATTTCAATTCCAAGTTGAATACTTGTTAGTTATAGCATTTCACATGCCATCTTTAGAATAGCCGAGCCTATTGTAGTTGCACTCTTGTCTGTGTTGCATTAGGCATTTCTGTATAGTTAGGATCATGCATTGATTTCTAACATAGCTTCTGTTTTGGCTTGGAGTACTCGGTAAGTTTTTATGCTTAGCATCCTTGCATGTGTGTGAGTGACTGCCATGATAGCATGCTTACCATGAGGCTAACTACTTATGTGATATAACTGCCTAAATACCTGTGGGTGAAGGTTGGATTATCTAAATTGGAATAATGCATTGACTGTGAGTTTTAAGCCCACTAGATAGTGGCAAAACCATCTTTTCTAAGCCCCTCCCCCCCGAGGGTGGCAAAATCTGCATTTTAAGCCTACTTGCGAGTAGCAAACCGCTTTCAAAAACAAATATGAAATGTTTTATTCCAATTCAGGCGATCCAGTCTATACTTGTATGCTGTGCACATCACATTAGTAATTCTAGGCTAATAACCGGAATAAGAACACATAACGTTTTCAAAACTAGATATTATGGTTAGTAGAGGTCGATCTTTGATTAGGCGAGCGGGGGTGCTCACGAAGTGACCTTCCCCAATCGTACCCAAGTTCCCGAGCCGAGGCAACTCTGGTGATGACGGACACGTGGCCATAGTGTAGACACCCCATTTTTGACCGACCTTAAGACTCAGACGTCACCGATTGAGCGCTCGGTGGTGTTGCATATCGTGCTCGTTCAGAAGCCCCAGAGTCGCGGTCGTGCTAAGGCTTGATTCCCATCTTTGGGATACGTAGGCAGCTTCGTCCCGAAGTTCAGCCATAAACTCTTCCCCGATCAACTTTGTCCATTTGATCATCTTGGTCATCTTTGCCCATCAGCATTTATCGCAATCTCCGGTACAGTGCTATCCAGACTAGGGGCAACTTTCCGTCGCCGTCAGTGCCGCGGTACCGTTCAAACAAGGGGCAACTTTCCAGTTGCTAGGATCAGGGGTTGTGCATCTCAGTGACAGATCTCAGGCATGTCCAGTTCTGATCCATACCGAAAATGGTTTTGAAAAGTTTTAATAAAGATGACTTTGTTCAAATAAATCTTTTTACAACTAAGACCATTTCTGGACCAAAACGGAAAATTTTCAGTACCAACAACCTTCAATCTATTTCTGATTTCAAATAGAGTTCTCTTGCTCTTGCATACAATTGAAGTTGCTTTTTATTACATTCATAAAGAAAACTTGAAAGTACTAATAAAGCAATAAATCCGACATGGTCAAGTCAAATGTCCCTGCGCCCTCTCCCAGAGCTGGTCGAAACCTCTGATGCCAAAATGGGCCCCTCCTGTGCTTCTTCATTAAGCCAATCCAAGCACTCATCGGAAAAAGTGCAACTGAAAGTGGGAGCGGGGGCCAGAGTTCTCTCGTCCTCCATGCTGTGGCATACCGGGCCAGCTGTGCGCCTCGAATTGGGAATGTAGCCGGGTACTCTATCCCTTCCGGCGGGCAATTTGATCATGACCAAACTGGCGCAGGATACGGAACGAAATAGAAGACGCAGTGAGTCAAGCCAATCAATTGGATCCCAGGTTGACGGGTCATGCTGTAACTCATCATTGGAGGTTGAGCCAAGGGCACCGCCAAGCAATGCGGTCTGCGGACAAACCGCACATCCATTCGAACCACCAACCCTCATCAAGGGCGTAACTAGCGTTGCCTGAAGAAGTAGCCACGAGCTGAATATGCTGGGCAAGAGTCCACGACCTTCAGTTTATCCATTAACCACACTGGAGGGATGAAAAATGAGAGAATAAAGAATAGAGAGAAGTACGATGAGAGAAAAAGTGAGAAAAGGGTTTTGTGAGAAAAACCGAGCCTGAGGGCCGAGTGATGTGAGCAAACATAAAATGTAAGATTGGGGGAAACATTACCTGCAGTAATAGTGGACTCCCTGCTAATCTGATCGTCTCTCGACGATGAATGGCGTCTAAGCCCAGCAATGTCTCAGCTAGGATCATGGCAATGCAGCTTTTGCCCTCCTTCAAGCCTCGAGCAATCTCAATCAACCGGACACTAGACCCTCCGGAACCGGAGACGAACAGGAAATGGGAAAGCAGGCATAGACAGAGGGCATGTCGCCGACAACCCTACCAGTGATGGTCGCTGCGATCACTAGTCCCGGAAAAACGACAAACCAAGCTCGGAACATCTAATGTCCCGTCACAAATTAGAGAACGAGCATCGGGCATCGAGAGCCCACACATTTGTCCTAAGGCTTGAGCATGGCCAAAACGAAGTTGGGGCAGGATCTCCTCTTCGCGCTCAGATTCCATCACAGCTTGGAAATCTTCAAAAGTGGGACACACTTCTTGCCCGCTAAAGCTAAAGACATGTGTTACCGGGTTCCAAAACCTTGCCGCGGCATGGAGGAATGGAAAATGCAGCGGGGTACGGCGCAAAGTGAATAGTGCATTTATGCCGAAAGCCCGGAAATTAAGCTTTTCCGAGCCATCCAAGTTGTTAATCCAAGTCGCGAGATTTTGGGCAAGAGATTCTTCCATTGGGAGCAAATCAGTGTGGAAATGAAGAGAATCACGAAGTTGAGATCCTTTTTAAAGAAGATAAGGTTGAGTGAAGGACAGATGTCAACATTCTGCAGGTGCTGACAGTTCAGTGCCGACTGGCCAACTTTAGTGCCGACCGGCCATCTGTTTTGGCCGATGGATCACACTTTCGGCCGATGACCTTTATACACAACCGGTGGGATTTCTGCAGGGCCGGTGGTGCTCACCCTCGCCCTCTGAGCTATTTATGCTAGGAATTTGGGAATTCCCACCACTTTCGATGCCCTCCAGTGATCAATTCGTACGAGGGCGCGCCCATTTGCTTATCGAGTTGTCGCATATTTGCTTATCGAGTTGTATTTCACTCTCTTTGAGTCTCTGTAATGTTTGTCAAGGTGTACTCGCATTTAGCTAGTTTGCTGAGTCACCCTGTTTTGCTTATCGAGTTGTAATTGGTTCACTACCTGATTATTACGATGCGATGCTTTGGTTTTCAAAACACGGTTTCAATTTCAGTCACATTGTTGTGTGATGCCTTGCGATGCGATGCATAGAACGTGCAAATGTAACACCTTTTGAACAAACAGCTGTTTCATTTCCATCATATGTTTTGCAAAAAACACACGCTTTTGAGAAATAAAACCTGCCCGAGGCAGTGCAATGTGCTTAAACTCCTAGTAAAAAGGGAAGTAAAGTAGAAGAATAGCAGGGTAACAGATTGCTGGGTTCGACACCGGTAACCTCCCTCCTTCGATCATCGTATCTTTTACGCCCTTGTTCGGGTCAATCATGGGGTTTGGCACCTTCATTATTCAAGGCAATACAAGGAAATGCACTGTCAAAGTGCAAGTAGAGCTTCGAGTTGACCTCGTGCCACAACTCTCGTGAGCAATGCTCGGAACATGCGAAGGATGTCCCTTCCCCGTATCCTTTTATATCTTGTGAATTCTCTAAATCAATTTCAATTATACTGTGTTGCAGTACGTTGCATCTCAACATCATGTTTTACCATGTTCAATTTTAGTTCCCTTCTATACACATTGCATTGTATGCGTGCATTGCTTTACTGATATGTGTTCAAGTTCCTATATACACATTGCATTGTATGCGTACTGTGCTTTACTGATATGTGTTCAAGTTCCTATATATACATTGTATTGTATGCGTGCTGTGCTTTACTGATATGTGTTTAAGTTCCTATATACACATTGCATTGTATGCGTGCTGTGCTTTACTGATATGTGTTCAAGTTCCTATATACACATTGCATTGTATGCGTGCTTTGCTTTACTGATATGTGTTCAAGTTCCAATATACACATTGCATTGTATGCGTGCTGTGCTTTACTGATATGTGTTCAAGTTCCCTTCTATACACATTGCATTGTATGCGTGCTTTGCTTTACTGATATGTGTTCAAGTTTCCTTCTATACACATTGCATTGTATGCGTGTTGTGCTTTACTGATATGTGTTCAAGTTCCCCTATATACACAGTGCATTGTACGTGTGCTTTGCTTTACTGATATGTGTTCAAGTTCCTATATACACATTGCATTGTATGCGTGCTGTGCTTTACTGATATGTGTTCAAGTTCCCTTCTATACACATTGCATTGTATGCGTGCTTTGCTTTGCTGATATGTGTTCAAGTTCCCCTATATACAAGTGCATTGTACGTGTGCTTTGCTTTACTTATATGTGTTCAAGTTTCCTTCTATACACATTGCTTGCATGCGTGCATTGCTTTACTCACATGTGTTCAATCCTACCATTTCTCTATGCACGACTTGCGTTGTCATGCATGCTGCTAACGACATTGTACTCGTTAAGTTTGTTCTCTTTTCAGGCACGATATTGTATGTACGGTTCATTCGAGGCCGGTGAAACCGGACGAGCCGCGCAGGTATTGTATCTCCCGAGTGAGACGTATTGAGAATTCCATAATTCTCTTACATCCTTTCTGCATTGTAGTGTAGTTTGGTATGCTAGCTTATAACTGTCGCATGTGTGCTTCATTACAGCTTCCTTTGCATGATCATAAGTTATGTTCGGCTTCTTGCATTCTCAGTTGCATTTTGCCCCTGCCTTCGGGTGCATACTTTGTTTGTCTTGCATGTTTGTCCAAGTCTTCGGCCTTGTCAAAAATGGGTCGTCTCTGGGCTTTGACATTCACTCCCGTCATTGTTATGACTTTCGAGTTCTGTCAAAGAGGGGCAACTGTAGACACCCCATTCTTGACCGTCCTCAAGACTTGGACGTCACCGCTTGAACACTCGGTGATTATCCATGTCGGTGTTTGTTTTGAGTTCCCGGAGGTCCCGGCTGCGCGCCGTGCCTCAGGACCTCTCAACCGGTTTGTTCTGTGCTTGGTTTTGTGCCAAGACTTGTGTGTTTGTGCATCTGAGGGTAGGGGAAGGCTTGTTAGCCATCCCTGAAGCCCACCGGCTGCCCCACACCTCCACCGGCACCCCCTAGTGGCCACCGGCACTTATCTCTCCAAACCCTTGGCCGGTCGGCACTTTATTATACCGACCGGCACTCTTTTGTGCAGGTGACTGTTTTGGCCGGTCGGTGCGACCCCTTTGTATCCCCAGGGATGGTGCATGCCAGCTGTGACAGCTGGAATGCACTATCACCACTCCCCATATCCGGGTGTGCACCCTTTGGTCCCTTTGACCCCCTCTCTCCTCATGGAGCTTGAACCCTTGGCCAAGCTTCTTGGAGAAGCTTGGCCAGCTGTCCTAGGACCTTCTAGAAACCCTAGAACCCCTTGGACCCTTTGCACCCCTTGACCTCCCTCTCTTGCTTAGCCACCAAGTCTTTTCTTGCCTATATAAGTCCATCTCATCTCCCTTTACAAGGGTTAGCCATTTTAGACCTAAAAAAACCAGAGCTTATACATATATCTCTGATATACATCCATATATATCTATACTTCTATATCTATCATCCTTGTGTGTGTGTTTTTGGACCAAAAAGTGTGATTTTACCTTACTTTTGCACCATTACACACACTACTACACCTTAATCCGAGATTGAGAGGCTTGGAGGTTTGTTTTGTGTGATCTTGGACTGGTTTAATCACTAAAGGAGGGCTGCTCCGCCTGTTCTTCAAAGGATCTTCAAGGGTGAGCTTTTCGCTTTAGATTCCCCATTCTTGCAACTAGTTTCTACCCCTTTTGCTTTGTGTTTTTGGATTTGTGTCTAACATAAAAAACTCTTGTTTTTACTTGTTCTTGAACCTTCATTAAGGTCATTTTGTGGTTTGGGTAGAGGCTCATCCTATTAGGCCCTATTTGGCCATTTTTGGTGCCTTTTTCCTAAAGTCTCCTTTACTTGGTGCTTTTGGCCTTCTCACCACTGAAAACCAGTGGGTTTTCAGTTGGGGAAGATGATTTTAGGTCACATTTAGGGGAGGGACACCCCTCTCCCCTTGGTTCTTTGTTTGCCTTTGTTTTGGGCGTAAAGAATAACATGTGTGTATGGTGAGTTTTGGCTTCATTTCAGAGCATATTTGTGCTTAATATGACATGTTATACCTCTGTTTTAAGTCGGATTTGTGGCCTCTAGCATGCCTCTCATGCTTGCTTTGAAATGCTCTCTTATGCCTAAAAGCATGCCATGCATCTAGGCCTTGTTCTTTGCATGTTTTAGCTTGGTTCCATAAGGGTATTAGCATCATATTACCATGTATAAGGGCTGTGAGCCACTGATTTTGCCATGTATAGTGTGCTTGACACGGTTGTTTTGTATTCTAGGCTTGTAAGCCTCATGCATTTTGATTCCTAGCATGTTCAACATTGATCATCCTCATGATTTGGCATCATTTGTGACCCTATTTCAGTCCACAAATCATGTGTGTATGTTTACATATGTGACCATTCTCATGCTTCAAGGGTGTCCCCTTTTATGTCTAGGAATTGGCATTGTGTATGCTTGCATGATTAATACATTTTGGGGCTGCCATATGTGGATTTTGGGTGTCATTTTGCATACCAAAAATCTGTTTTTGGTTGTTAGATTCGTGCCATGAGTGGTTGTGTAAGGATGGTTAGATGCTCTCTTGAGTGCCCTTGGTTTTGGGCTTATTGGCTTGCATGCTTGTATGGCATTTCGCCCATGATTTCAGTCCATTTCGGCCACTGTTTTTGGGAGGTTTGAGACCTCCCCCATGGTGGTTAAGGCCACCATTGTATGCTCATTATATGCTTGTTGCATGTTTGGTCCACTAGGTGTTGTAGCACATTGATTCCATTGCATACTTGGCTCATGTTTGCATCGCACTAGCATCTCATGCATTTTGGCATTTTGCATGCCTAATATGTTAGTTGTGTGGTACTTAGTTTGCTAGCATCCTAATTTCCATAATGCATTATTGATGCATGTTTGCATGAATTGCATTTCATTACTTGGCTTGGGGTGTCAAACCAAGTGTGGGAAATGAGGGGTGTTTGTACTCCAAGTGACAAAACACACCTCAATTCCCATGTCACTAAGGCCCTTGACTTTGGCATGATAGGGACTTAGTTATCATTGTTATGTTGCATGCATTTTTACATTGAAATGCAACCTTGATATCTTAGGCTATCATGCACCAAGGTGCACAATTGATAGCCCTAGAACCAAGAGCCATGTTCCCTTGAGTCCCATTCATGATAGGAAGCATTGGCCATGCATAAATATGCTCAAAAATCCAATACCATGCACTGCTGCCTGCTGTTGCTGTCAAACTGTCTTCTGCAGGAATTTTGTGCCGACCGGCAGGAAAGAGTGCCGACCGGCACTGTATTGCTGGCCGATAGACTATTTTGCAGCCGGTGGCCACCACAAGTAGCCGGTGGTAGTTTCCTCCAGCCGGTGGCACTTAGCAGAACACAAGGAAGGTTTCCTGGGACTTTGGTAATTTTTGGAGAGACAGGGCAGTAAGAACAGAGGCAGCAGTGGCACGGTGTAGGCTTTTCCGGGCAAGTCGCAACGAGCATGCATCATTCGCGCATCCCGAGGCAGGGTTGAGGCCCCATCTCTTTTATTTATTTGATTTATTTTTAGTAATTAGAATTTTGTAATAATTTATTCATTTATTCTTCGGACTGTATTATTCTTTTGGTCCCTCCGAGTGAGGCGCATTTGTAATAAGTGTGTGTGAGTGGGTGTATGTCTTCCAACCCCCATTCCTTTCTACCCTTTTATTTACCTGCTTATGATGGTAGATTAGGGCACATCTAAATTAGCATACCTTATGCAATGCATGCGTGCATTCATGCATTTGTTTACATACATCGGGTTCGGTACATCATACAAACTGCATCGTACTTTCAATTCCAAATTGAATACGTGCTACTCGCGCATTTCACATGCCATGTTTAGGGTTAGCCGAGCCTACTCTAGATTGCATCTTTGCATGTGTTGCATTAGTCACTTAACATGAATTAGGACATGCATGTTTGCTAACTAATTTATTGTTTTGGCACGGAGTACGATGTAAGTATTTATGCTTTAGCATATCGCATGCGTGTGGATGTTAACATAACAGTATGCTTACCATGCGGCTAAGTGCTTATGTGATAAACTGTTTGAATGCCTGTGGGTGAAGGTTGGATTGCCTGAGTTGGAACAACTCGTTGAAATCCGTATTTTAGCCTACTTGCAAGTAGCAAAATCTAACACGTTTTTCGAGACAAAACGGATATGCAATATTTATTTCCAAGTTAGGCAATCTAGACTATACTTTTGTGTTGTGCGCATCACATAGTAATTCTAGGTTAATAACCGGAATAAGAACGCATAAAGTTTTCAAAAACGGATATCACGGTTAGTAGAGGCCGGTCTTCGGACCGGGCGAAAGGCGGTGCTCATAGCTGACCTTCCCCGATCGTACCCAAGCTCCCGAGCCAAGACCACTTTGGTGATGACGGACATGTGGCCTTCGGCACCGAGTCAGGGTTTCCTAAATTTCCCCATTTTAAAAATATTTAGGTGGCGACTCTGTAATCTGGCAAAGCAGTCCATGTTTGGCACTACTTTTTCAAAATCTGTTTTTCTTCAAAACGATTTGCCAGAGTTGGACTCTTTGGTTCAGGTTAAGAACCGCAACAAACAAAAATAGGAGAGTCCGAACTGTAGAGCGAAGCCCCACGCGGGCGCGTCTACAGTTTCTGGCGACTCTGCTGGGGACTTTAGAGAGCTTGATTCAAACTCGTGATATCCTGTTTTGATTACATTTATGTGTCTCTTTGCATTGCATGTGCATTGGTGCGCCTAGGACACCGTGTTGGCCATCTGCTATTCCTGAGCGGTTTGCCGGAGGCTTGTCTTGTCAAGGCATGTCCATAAGGCTGACCGGTTGCGGGCTCTGCCAGTATGGGAACACAAACCCCGGTTTTACCGGGGCACCCTTTTTGACCATTTGACCTAGTGCATATTCGGATCCATAGTGACCATTCCAAACTAGGACAGGTTGCTCTCCCGATATTAGGTTGTTTGAAACCGCTGCGTGTGTAGTGAAACCCTAGCTCCTGACAAAATAGGACAGGGAAACCCTACCCCAACATAGGGGTGTATTGGCTCCCATTTACCTGCTATGTGCTTTCAGAATGTATCTCTACAGGAACACACCTGTCAGTTTGCAAGATTGGGTATCAGGCCTGAGGGCACCGGTAACAGTATTTTGGGGAATCAGTTATCTGTGGGTACAGGATTCAGACTTAGGGGCAATGATTCAGAAGCAGTGATCAGTATTTGAGGAACAGTGTGTTGAGTTCAGCATATTATCCAACCGTGTGTTGTTTATTTTGTGCTGTTATGCTGTCCAATTTTCTGTTTATTTATACGCTTTATTTATCTTATTATTAGGTAGTTGAGCACAATTGCTTCTGACCCGATAGATATCCCCCAAGCACCCTGGATTAGAGGTCGTCGACTCATCGATCTGAGGATCTGATAGACGGACAACCAGTGTACTATTCACTACCCCCGGTTACTAGACGAAGGTCAGTCAGGCAGAGAGCATCAGTACAGCAGTCAGTTCAGAGGGCTTTATCTACCCCACCTGTGTTCAGTAGGGATCAAGATTCCGTTTCACCAATAGAGAGAGAATACATACCAGTAATCCAACCAGAGCAGGATAGCATGGCTAGTTTGGAGGAGACGGTGCGCCACCTTCAAGAAAGCATGAAAGCAATGCAGTAGGATGCCGTCCGTCAGGCAGATTTCGCTAGGCAACAGGCCACAGTTGTGAGGGAACAGGCAGAGACAATTGCCAGGCTAGAGCAGCAAACCAGAGCATCTGCTTCACATCAAGCTCCTCCCCCACCAGGAGTTCCTAATGTCGGGGAGACAACCAATATTCAGACTGATACAGAACTGCCCACGGGGCCACCCCCACCTCCAGCCCTACCTCAAATCCAACCTCAGCTATCAAAAACACCTACCAACCTGCCGGACTCTCCCTTTGAGTTCGAGACTGATCCCACCGCATTAAAATTGAGCAAGCTTGAAAAGTTGTTCAAGAGATCTCAAGGGGTTAAGACTATCCCCGACATCGAAGATGGATACACTGATGCAGCTGTGACGCTGCCCGACCGATTCAAAATGCCCCACATTGATCGATTTGACGGGTCCGGGGACCCCATGGTACACCTGAGACTGTTTTCAGATGTTCTAAGGCCGATGGGCCTCAGTAGGCTCCAGAAGTTGTCTTTGTTTGGCCGGACCCCGTCGGGTGTGGCGGCCATATGGTATGCCAAGCTAGAAGATGACGTCAAGAGGAATTGGGACGAAATGGCTGAGGCCTTCATCGCACAGTATTCGTATAATACACAGATTGAGATTACGACCCGTGATCTCGAGACGACTAGGCAAGAGCCTAGGGAGAGTTTTTCGAAATTTGTAACCAGGTGGAGGGCCAAGGCTTCAATGATGACCTTGAGGCCTACGGACAAAGACCAGATTCGGATGATTGTGCGCAATCTTCAGCCGAAGTTGATGCAAAAGATGATAGTTCTCCCATTTCCTACCTTTTCTGACCTACATGAAATGGGGGTGCAGATTGAAGATGCCTTGAAGCAAGGTTTGATTGATAATGACCGGGAGCAACCCCGTCGGACTTTCAACCGTGGTAGCAATACGGGCCCGAGTGGCGCTACTACTACGAGAGCCACCGAAGTAAGCATGGTCACCGCCAACCCCCCTCCAAGAAGTACGGCGGCTGCACCATTCTCCGGCGCGTCTGGAAGCAACCCGTAAACAACCAAATACCCTCCCAGAAACACCAGAACCTTCGCCCCACTATATATGCCCCTATCCAAAGCTCTGGGGGTTTTGATCAAGAAAAGGCATCTGAAGCCCCTGGAGCCGCGGCCCCTACCAGAAAAGCTCCCTCCTACTCATAATCCGGCCAAATATTGTGCATTTCACCAGCAGCACGGTCACGACACCGATTTGTGCTTCCGATTACGCCATGAGATTCAAGATCTCATCGACAATGGGGTGATTTTGCCTCCCGAAAAACCCAATGTTACCACAAATCCCCTCCCCGCACATAACCAAGCTCCACCACCCAAAAGACTTAATTTCATCCATACCGGGGGCGTGTCCTACGACCCTAGTATCTACATCACACCCACCCACCTGCCTAAACCGGAGGTGTTCCTTCCCGATTGCACCGACTTGTGCATGATGGACATTTCTATCACCCAACCCAAGCCAGCAATGGTGACCCCCGAGAACAGAGGAAGGGAAATTCCAAAGGGGAAACAGGTTGTTGAGCCAGAATCTGCGGAATCTGGGAGTTACGTTGGGAAGACATATAGTCCGAGTGACTACATTTCATCAAAAGGCCAAGATGGGCCCGGAGTAGAATTGCCAACAGGGAGAGAGTTGTGTATGATCCAAGGAGATAGTTTGGGGCAGGGAACAGATGATATAATAGCTATAGAGGAGGACCTGACTGATTTCCAATTTTACAGTGACCAATACCCAGAGGACGCAGCAGTTGCGTGGTTCGATTATGGGGATTCAGCAGAAGCTACCGGGTGGTTGGACGATCAGCCCGATGTGGTAGCAGAATTTCAGGCAGATCAGAGTTCAGCAGGAATAAGAATACCAGCGACGGCCAGAAGGGTCGAAGAGCAGAATACATCGCCGGAGGGCGCCGGTGTCAAGAATTTCGCCCGAGATTGGGACATTTTGAGTACGGAAATGATTGAACGGTCAGCTATGTCAGAACAAGCAAGTTTTGAGGATTCTGAGAGAATCAGAAAGGCAAAGGCCCATGTAGGAGTTGAAATTGCTGTGTGCACAGGAAACGAGAATACTACAGGCAGGTGGATGGAAGATGCTGCAAACGCAAAAACAGTCATACCAGAGCTAGATAAGTGTTTGTCAGTCGCTGATGGAATGTGGTGGGAAGACGAAGATTTATGTCTTGCTTACACCAACGAAGATTGGGGGAATAACCAACCTGATAACACTTGGTACCTCGGAGAGGTTGACCACATGACGCGGAGTGGACGGTATTTCAAGCCCCCACACTTAGATCAACCGGAAACCTCGGGAAAGGATAGGGAAGCCGAGAAGCAAAAGGAGAAGCAACTTGAGGAAGAAGCTGTACTCAAACAACTGAAAAAGATACAAGCAGACATCTCCATTTGGGGACTGCTCATGGCATCACGGATGCATAGAGAGGCTGTTTTATCAGCCATGGACAAAGCAAAGCTGTCAATAGAAACCACGCCAGAGCAGCTGGTAGGATTGGTCTTCCCGGGAGGAGGCACCCCGATGCTGACCTTTTCCGACAAAGAACTTCCACCCGAGGGCACGAATCATAATAAACCCCTCTACATCTCCGTGGAGTGTAGAAATAAGTGGATACCGGTGGTGCTTGTTGATACCGGGTCCGCCATTAATGTCTGGCCAGCAAGGACGGCATATGCGATTGGCTTGAAAACCGTGGATTTTGTACCAACAGCCCAGGTCATCCGGGCATATGACAATACAAGTAGAGAAGTAATGGGAACAGTTAAAGTTCAGACAAAGGTTGGGCCGGGGCAGCACGAGATAGATTTCCATGTCCTAGAAGTCCCTGCAACCTTCAATTTGCTTTTAGGACGGCCGTGGCTGCATCAGGTGAAGGCAGTGTCATCTACTCTACATCAAATGGTGAAATACCCCTACGGGAAGGGAATAGCCATTGTCTTTGGGAATTCGTCAATCCACCCACCACCAGAGGTATCCACGCCTGTTCTGGAAATTGAGCATGGCATGGAAGATGTGTTCATATCAGGTTTTACCTTGGCTGAGGCTCAGGTCGTACAGAATATCATGGCCGCTAATGAAGGGATATATGTTAGTGCTCAAGCAGTGTATCTCATGAACAAGCTCCAATACATCCCCGGGATGGGATTAGGAAAGAGCGGCCGTAAGGGCATCGCAACATTGGCCGAAGTGCCGCACAACCCCCATACCTTCGGCTTGGGTTATTTGCCCACCAAGGAAGATTGGGTAAGAAGAGGAAAAGAGATGGCTGGAAGAGCCAAAGCAAAACAGATGGGGAAACCTTTTGAATTGATGCATCGGCCCATCCAGGGTACCCTGAACGGACGCTTCGTCCGAGAGGGGGAAGACTTTCCATTCTGTGGTTTTCCGGAGCCATGGCTGAATGCAGAGAGGAGACGTGTGCCAGGATTCGAAATTTTCTTTGATCTACAGTTAGCCGGGGATGATGTCATTGAAAAGCAGACAGACCCAACAGTTGAGGACGAGCATAACAAGGGATCAGAGTCTGCGGACACAGGGTTTGAAATGGGGGTAGCACTGGCATGTCTACTTTCAGATCCTTCGATCGACCAGTTGTGCTTGGGGGATAACTCCTCGGTGTCCATGATCGGAGATGAAACGGCTGCGGGCCTACCATCAGCTATTTTGGATGCATCCATCGTACCTTCCCTCACCTGGCAGTACGAGGAGGGATTTTTATCTAGCAACACCGGGTCAGGTAGTGAGCCGGAATCTGATTCCACCAAGTCTTGTGAGTCGGAATCAGGTTCCAGCTCGTCTGAGTCTGAGTTCGGTATTCCTGGGGGTGATAACCCGGATGCCACAGTCCTATCCAGGTTGTCTTTTTCTTTCTCTTTTGAGTCTGTTGTAACAGAAGAATTGGACGGTTCGGAAGTATCTAATGAGAATGAGGTGACTGTGGTTTCCGAGTACTTTTCTGTGCCTTTGGTTTATTGATTAAATCAGGACTTTCAAAATTTTGATGAAAACGACGAGGACGAAATTCCTCCGGTTTTGCAATGATTAATTGAACAAGAGCAAGAGAGGTTTGTTAAACCCTTAATGGATGAAATCATTACCGTGAACATTGGTACTGAGAAGGACCCGCGGCTGGTCCAGATCGGGTCCACGTTGTCTTCGGAGGAACGCGAGCGCTTAGTCGCTTTATTAAAAGATTTCAAAGATGTTTTCGCGTGGTCCTACGAAGACATGCCTGGAATCGATCCTGAGATTGTACAGCACCGGATCCCTCTTGACCCCGAGGCCCGACCTGTCAAACAGAAGCTCAGAAGGATCCGCCCTGATTGGGCCATTAAGATTAAGGAAGAGGTCACCAAGCAGATTGACGCAGGCTTCCTGCTGGTATCCGAATACCCGACTTGGTTGGCCAACATTGTTCCAGTGCCGAAGAAGGATGGCAGAATCCGGGTGTGTGTAGATTTCAGGGATTTGAATAGAGTCAGTCCGAAGGATGACTTTCCCTTGCCGCATATCGACGAGTTGGTAGATTTCACAGCAGGGCATGCTTTACTCTCATTCATGGATGGCTTTTCAGGCTATAATCAGATAGTAATGGCACCCGAAGACCGGGAGAAGACTGCTTTTACCACCCCGTGGGGTACATATTGCTACAGAGTGATGCCATTTGGGTTGAAGAACGCTGGGGCTACATATCAACGGGCTGCAACCACAATATTACATGACATGATCCATAAAGAGGTCGAGGTGTATGTGGACGACATGATTGTCAAGTCCAAAGAAAGAGAGGGCCACTACACCGCGTTGCAAAAGTTTTTCCAAAGGATCAGAGAATTTCGGCTGCGGTTGAATCCTCAAAAGTGTACATTTGGTGTTACAGCGGGAAAGATGCTGGGATTTCTGATTACACAAAGGGGCATCGAAGTCGACCCTTCCAAAATCAAGGCCATCTTAGAAATGCCACCACCAATGACTGAAAAAGAGGTGCGAGGCTTTCTGGGTAAAGTGCAATTCATAAGGCGGTTTATTTCAAAACTAACCTTAACTTGTGAACCACTTTTTGGTCTTCTGAAGAAAGGAAAGAAGTTCCAATGGGACGGCCGATGCCAAGCTGCATTTGAACATATTAAAGAGTATCTACAGAATCTGCCCGTGTTGTCACCACCAAAGTCGGGAAAACCGTTGATATTTTATCTGTCAGTAACCGAGACTACAATGGGCTGCATGCTCGCACAAGAGTCGGAAGATAAAGTGGAAAGGGCCATCTACTATCTGAGCAAGAAGATGCTGGATTACGAAACCCGCTACACTCCGTTGGAGAAAGCTTGTTTGGCCTTGGTATGGGCTACCAGGAAGCTGCGGCACTACCTATTGTGTAACACTCTGGTTCAACGACTTGATCCCATCAAATATCTTTTCGAGAAACCAGCGCTTACGGGTAGGCTAGCTCGTTGGTTGCTGTTACTCTCCGAATTTGATCTCAAGTATGTAACGCGCAAGTCCGTAAAAGGTAGAGCAGTGGCAGAGTTCCTTGCCGACCACCCGGTTGAAGGGGATGAAGCAGTTAAGTACCTATTCCCAGATGAAGCTGTTCTGCACATCGAAGATGAAACTTGGACGATGTACTTTGACGGGGCGTCAAACCAATACGGTTATGGGATAGGAGTGTTGCTGATAGCACCTGACGATTCCCGTATCCCTTTAGCATTCAAGCTTCGGTTCAAAGTCTCGAACAATGAGGCAGAGTATGAGGCATGTATTGCCGGTCTAGAGGCTGCCCTAGAACTAGGGGCAAGGCGATTGGACGTCATTGGGGATTCGAACTTAGTTGTGTCTCAAGCTAAAGGAGATTGGAAAGTAAAAGAGGAAAATATGATAATTTACCACCAGGCCTTGGATTTGTTAATTCCGCGGTTTGAAAAGCTAAATTTCACTCACCTAGTAAGAGAGAACAACAGGTTTGCAGATTCGCTAGCAACCCTATCTTCCATGATAGACATCCCATCTGGGGTCCGGATGCGTCCAGTCATTATCGACCAGAAATTTGCACCTGCCTACGAGTCAATCTCTGCCATAGATGAAGTGCAAGATAACAACCCTTGGTATTATGACATATGGAACTTCTTGGAGAAGGAGGCATATCCACCAGGGGCGAATGCCAAAGACAAAAGGGCAATTAGAAGAATGGTTGTTCAGTTTATCATCTGCGGGAGTAAGTTGTACAAAAGAGGTCATCTGGGAATGCACAAGCTGTGTGTGGAAACCGAAGAGTCGAAGCGCCTGATGGAGGCCATCCATGGAGGAGAATGTGGGGCACACATGAATGGGGTGATGCTGGCACGAAAGATCCTCAGACAAGGCTACTACTGGTCTACCATGGAGGAAGATTGTATCGGTTTTGTTCGGCGATGCCACAAATGTCAGATTCACGCAAACCGCATGAACATCCCGCCGTCAAAGTTGTACAACATAACATCACCATGGCCGTTCTCAGTTTGGGGAATCGATGTGATTGGAGCTGTTACTCCGAAAGGGTCGAATGGGCATGAGTATATCTTGGTAGCAATAGATTACTTTACAAAGTGGGTCGAGGCCCAATCTTATGCTGTGTTGAAGGCTTCGCATGTCGCAAAGTTTATCAGAAACAACATTATCTGCCGTTATGGAGTCCCGAATGAGATCATTTCGGACAATGGCCCCCACTTCAAGAAAGCGGTGATTGATCTGTTGGAGAAGTATAATGTGGCTTTTCATAAGTCATCCACCTATCGGCCGCAGACCAACGGAGCAGTTGAGGCCGCCAACAAAAACATCAAACACATACTGCAGAAGATGGTGGAAACCTATCGGGACTGGCCAGATAAGTTGCCGTTCGCTCTTTGGGGCTATCGAACTTCAATTAGAACTTCTACCGGGGCGACTTCGTATTCCTTGGTATACGGGATGGAGGCCGTTCTACCCATAGAGATTGAGGTTCCATCTCTACGAGTATTGGCCGAGTGTCAGATAGCTGAGGCAGATTGGCAACAGAGCAGATTCGAGGAACTCATGCTTTTCGATGAAAGGAGATTAAAAGCACTGTACCATATTCAAGGATATCAACGCAGAATTGCCCGGGCTTTCAACAAGAAGGTTAAGTCCAGGAATTTGAAGGAAGGAGATTTGGTACTCAAAGACAACCGAGCTCCCATCCACGACCCAAGGGGCAAGTTCAGACCCAATTGGACTGGTCCCTACATCATCAAGTCAATCTGGTCAGGTGGAGCTGTGATTCTGATGGACCTAGATGGCCTAGAGTTCTCCCAACCGATCAACATGGACAAGTTGAAGAAATATTACCCCTGAGAGGCTCGCTAGGCCGAAAACCCGAAAGGGCGACCTAGGCAAAATTCAGAGCACAAAAAATAAATAGAAAGTATAAAAACTGAGCTCGCAAGGTTGAAAACCCGCAAAGGGCGGCCTTGGCAAAAGTTAGAGTGCAAAAGGAGAGTGAAAATACTCGAGTGAACCCAAGCCTGAACTACATAAGGCTTGATTCCCATCTTTGGGATACGTAGGCAGCTTCGTCCCGAAGTTCAGCCATAAACTCTTCCCCGATCAACTTTGTCCATTTGATCATCTTGGTCATCTTTGCCCATCAGCATTTATCGCAATCTCCGGTACAGTGCTATTCAGACTAGGGGCAACTTTCCGTCGCCGTGTGCCGTGCCGCGGTACCGTTCAAACAAGGGGCAACTTTCCAGTTGCTAGGATCAGGGGTTGTGCATCTCAGTGACAGATCTCAGGCATGTCCAGTTCTGATCCATACCGAAAATGGTTTTGAAAAGTTTTAATAAAGATGACTTTGTTCAAATAAATCTTTTTACAACTAAGACCATTTCTGGACCAAAACGGAAAATTTTCAGTACCACAACCTTCAATTTCATTGATTTCAAATAGAGTTCTCTTGCTCTTGCATACAATTGAAGTTGCTTTTTATTACATTCATAAAGAAAACTTGAAAGTACTAATAAAGCAATAAATCCGGGACATGGTCAAGTCAAATGTCCCTGCGCCCTCTCCCAGAGCTGGTCGAAACCTCTGATGGCAAAGTGGGCCCCTCCTGTGCTTCTTCATTAAGCCAATCCAAGCACTCATCGGACAAAGTGCAACTGAAAGTGGGAGCGGGGGCCAGGAGTTCTCTCGTCCTCCATGCTGTGGCATACCGGGCCAGCTGTGCGCCTCGAATTGGGAATGTAGCCGGGTACTCTATCCCTTCCGGCGGGCAAATTTGATCATGACCAAACTAGCGCAGGATACGGAACGGAAAATAGAAGACGCAGTGAGTCAAGCCAATCAATTGGATCCCAGGTTGACGGGTCATGCTGTAACTCATCATTGGGAGGTTGAGCCAAGGGCACCGCCAAGCAATGCGGTCTGCGGACAAACCGCACATCCATTCGAACCACCAACCCTCATCAAGGGCGTCAACTAGCGTTGCCTGAAGAAGTAGCCACGAGCTGAATATGCTGGGCAAGAGTCCACGACCTTCAGTTTATCCATTAACCACACCTAAGGAGGGATGAAAAATGAGAGAATAAAGAATAGAGAGAAGTACGATGAGAGAAAAAGTGAGAAAAGGGTTTTTGTGAGAAAAACCGAGCCTGAGGGCCGAGTGATGTGAGCAAACATAAAATGTAAGATTGGGTGGGAAACATTACCTGCAGTAATAGTGGACTCCCTGCTAATCTGATCGTCTCTCGACGATGAATGGCGTCTAAGCCCAGCAATGTCTCAGCTAGGATCATGGCAATGCAGCTTTTGCCCACCTTCAAGCCTCGAGCAATCTCAATCAACCGGACACTAGACCCTCCGGAACCGAAGATGAACAGGAAATGGGAAAGCAGGCATAGACAGAGGGCGTGTCGCCGAAAACCCTGCCAGTGATGGTCGCCACGATCACCAGTCCCGGAAAAACGACAAACCAAGCTCGGAACATCTAATGTCCCGTCACAAATTAGAGAACGAGCATCGGGCATCGAGAGCCCACACATTTGTCCTAAGGCTTGAGCATGGCCAAAACGAAGTTGGGGCAGGATCTCCTCTTCGCGCTCAGATTCCATCAGAGCTTGGAAATCTTCAAAAGTGGGACACACTTCTTGCCCGCTAAAGCTAAAGACATGTGTTACCGGGTTCCAAAACCTTGCCGCGGCATGGAGGAATGGAAAATGCAGCGGGGTACGGCGCAAAGTGAATAGTGCGTTTATGCCGAAAGCCCGAAAATTAAGCTTTTCCGAGCCATCCAAGTTGTTAATCCAAGTCGCGAGATTTTGGGCAAGAGATTCTTCCATTGGGAGCAAATCAGTGTGGAAATGAAGAGAATCACGAAGTTGAGACCCTTTTGAAGAAGATAAGGTTGAGTGAAGGACAGATGTCAACATTCTGCAGGTGCTGACAGTTCAGTGCCGACTGGCCAACTTTAGTGCCGACCGGCCATCTGTTTTGGCCGATGGATCACACTTTCGGCCGATGACCTTTATACACAACCGGTGGGATTTCTGCAGGGCCGGTGGTGCTCACCCTCGCCCTCTGAGCTATTTATGCTAGGAATTTGGGAATTCCCACCACTTTCGATGCCCTCCAGTGATCAATTCGTACGAGGGCGCGCCCATTTGCTTATCGAGTTGTCGCATATTTGCTTATCGAGTTGTATTTCACTCTCTTTGAGTCTCTGTAATGTTTGTCAAGGTGTACTCGCATTTAGCTAGTTTGCTGAGTCACCCTGTTTTGCTTATCGAGTTGTAATTGGTTCACTACCTGATTATTACGATGCGATGCTTTGGTTTTCAAAACACGGTTTCAATTTCAGTCACATTGTTGTGTGATGCCTTGCGATGCGATGCATAGAACGTGCAAATGTAACACCTTTTGAACAAACAGCTGTTTCATTTCCATCATATGTTTTGCAAAAAACACACGCTTTTGAGAAATAAAACCTGCCCGAGGCAGTGCAATGTGCTTAAACTCCTAGTAAAAAGGGAAGTAAAGTAGAAGAATAGCAGGGTAACAGATTGCTGGGTTCGACACCGGTAACCTCCCTCCTTCGATCATCGTATCTTTTACGCCCTTGTTCGGGTCAATCATGGGGTTTGGCACCTTCATTATTCAAGGCAATACAAGGAAATGCACTGTCAAAGTGCAAGTAGAGCTTCGAGTTGACCTCGTGCCACAACTCTCGTGAGCAATGCTCGGAACATGCGAAGGATGTCCCTTCCCCGTATCCTTTTATATCTTGTGAATTCTCTAAATCAATTTCAATTATACTGTGTTGCAGTACGTTGCATCTCAACATCATGTTTTACCATGTTCAATTTTAGTTCCCTTCTATACACATTGCATTGTATGCGTGCATTGCTTTACTGATATGTGTTCAAGTTCCTATATACACATTGCATTGTATGCGTACTGTGCTTTACTGATATGTGTTCAAGTTCCTATATACACATTGCATTGTATGCGTGCTGTGCTTTACTGATATGTGTTCAAGTTCCTATATACACATTGCATTGTATGCGTGCTGTGCTTTACTGATATGTGTTCAAGTTCCTATATACACATTGCATTGTATGCATGCTTTGCTTTACTGATATGTGTTCAAGTTCCTATATACACATTGCATTGTATGCGTGCTGTGCTTTACTGATATGTGTTCAAGTTCCCTTCTATACACATTGCATTGTATGCGTGCTTTGCTTTACTGATATGTGTTCAAGTTCCCTTCTATACACATTGCATTGTATGCGTGCTGTGCTTTACTGATATGTGTTCAAGTTCCCTTCTATACACATTGCATTGTATGCGTGCTTTGCTTTACTGATATGTGTTCAAGTTCCTATATACACATTGCATTGTATGCGTGCTGTGCTTTACTGATATGTGTTCAAGTTCCCTTCTATACACATTGCATTGTATGCGTGCTTTGCTTTGCTGATATGTGTTCAAGTTCCCCTATATACACAGTGCATTGTACGTGTGCTTTGCTTTACTTATATGTGTTCAAGTTTCCTTTCTATACACATTGCTTGCATGCGTGCATTGCTTTACTCACATGTGTTCAATCCTACCATTTCTCTATGCACGACTTGCGTTGTCATGCATGCTGCTAACGACATTGTACTCGTTAAGTTTGTTCTCTTTTCAGGCACGATATTGTATGTACGGTTCATTCGAGGCCGTGAGGTGAAACCGGACGAGCCGCGCAGGTATTGTATCTCCCGAGTGAGACGTATTGAATTCCATAATTCTCTTACATCCTTTCTGCATTGTAGTGTAGTTTGGTATGCTAGCTTATAACTGTCGCATGTGTGCTTCATTACAGCTTCCTTTGTATGATCATAAGTTATGTTCGGCTTCTTGCATTCTCAGTTGCATTTTGCCCCTGCCTTCGGGTGCATACTTTGTTTGTCTTGCATGTTTGTCCAAGTCTTCGGCCTTGTCAAAAATGGGTCGTCTCTGGGCTTTGACATTCACTCCCGTCATTGTTATGACTTTCGAGTTCTGTCAAAGAGGGGCAACTGTAGACACCCCATTCTTGACCGTCCTCAAGACTTGGACGTCACCGCTTGAACACTCGGTGATTATCCATGTCGGTGTTTGTTTTGAGTTCCCGGAGGTCCCGGCTGCGCGCCGTGCCTCAGGACCTCTCAACCGGTTTGTTCTGTGCTTGGTTTTGTGCCAAGACTTGTGTGTTTGTGCATCTGAGGGTAGGGGAAGGCTTGTTAGCCATCCCTGAAGCCCACCGGCTGCCCCACACTCCACCGGCACCCCCTAGTGGCCACCGGCACTTATCTCTCCAAACCCTTGGCCGGTCGGCACTTTATTATACCGACCGGCACTCTTTTGTGCAGGTGACTGTTTTGGCCGGTCGGTGCGACCCCTTTGTATCCCCGGGATGGTGCATGCCAGCTGTGACAGCTGGAATGCACTATCACCACTCCCCATATCCGGTGTGCACCCTTTGGTCCCTTTGACCCCCTCTCTCCTCATGGAGCTTGAACCCTTGGCCAAGCTTCTGAGAAGCTTGGCCAGCTGTCCTAGGACCTTCTAGAAACCCTAGAACCCCTTGGACCCTTTGCACCCCTTGACCTGCCCCTCTTGCTTAGCCACCAAGTCTTTTCTTGCCTATATAAGTCCATCTCATCTCCCTTTACAAGGGTTAGCCATTTTAGACCTAAAAAAACCAGAGCTTATACATATATCTCTGATATACATCCATATATATCTATACTTCTATATCTATCATCCTTGTGTGTGTGTTTTTGGACCAAAAAGTGTTTTTACCTTACTTTTGCACCATTACACACACTACTACACCTTAATCCGAGATTGAGAGGCTTGGAGGTTTGTTTTGTGTGATCTTGGACTGGTTTGATCACTAAAGGAGGGCTGCTCCGCCTGTTCTTCAAAGGATCTTCAAGGGTGAGCTTTTCACTTTAGATTCCCCATTCTTGCAACTAGTTTCTACCCCTTTTGCTTTGTGTTTTTGGATTTGTGTCTAACATAAAAAACTCTTGTTTTTACTTGTTCTTGAACCTTCATTAAGGTCATTTTGTGGTTTGGGTAGAGGCTCATCCTATTAGGCCCTATTTGGCCATTTTTGGTGCCTTTTTCCTAAAGTCTCCTTTACTTGGTGCTTTTGGCCTTCTCACCACTGAAAACCAGTGGGTTTTCAGTGGTGGGGAAGATGATTTTAGGTCACATTTAGGGGAGGGACACCCCTCTCCCCTTGGTTCTTTGTTTGCCTTTGTTTTGGGCCTAAAGAATAGCATGTGTGTATGGTGAGTTTTGGCTTCATTTTAGAGCATATTTGTGCTTAATATGACATGTTATACCTCTGTTTTAAGTCAGATTTGTGGCCTCTAGCATGCCTCTCATGCTTGCTTTGAAATGCTCTCTTATGCCTAAAAGCATGCCATGCATCTAGGCCTTGTTTGCATGTTTTAGCTTGGTTCCATAAGGGTATTAGCATCATATTACCATGTATAAGGGCTGTGAGCCACTGATTTTGCCATGTATAGTGTGCTTGACACGGTTGTTTTGTATTCTAGGCTTGTAAGCCTCATGCATTTTGATTCCTAGCATGTTCAACATTGATCATCCTCATGATTTGGCATCATTTGTGACCCTATTTCAGTCCACAAATCATGTGTGTATGTTTACATATGTGACCATTCTCATGCTTCAAGGGTGTCCCCTTTTATGTCTAGGAATTGGCATTGTGTATGCTTGCATGATTAATACATTTTGGGGCTGCCATATGTGGATTTTGGGTGTCATTTTGCATACCAAAAATCTGTTTTTGGTTGTTAGATTCGTGCCATGAGTGGTTGTGTAAGGGATGGTTAGATGCTCTCTTGAGTGCCCTTGGTTTTGGGCTTATTGGCTTGCATGCTTGTATGGCATTTTGCCCATGATTTCAGTCCATTTCGGCCATTGTTTTGGGGAGGTTTGAGACCTCCCCCATGGTGGTTAAGGCCACCATTGTATGCTCATTATATGCTTGTTGCATGTTTGGTCCACTAGGTGTTGTAGCACATTGATTCCATTGCATACTTGGCTCATGTTTGCATCGCACTAGCATCTCATGCATTTTGGCATTTTGCATGCCTAATATGTTAGTTGTGTGGTACTTAGTTTGCTAGCATCCTAATTTCCATAATGCATTATTGATGCATGTTTGCATGAATTGCATTTCATTACTTGGCTTGGGGTGTCAAACCAAGTATGGGAAATGAGGGGTGTTTGTACTCCAAGTGACAAAACACACCTCAATTCCCATGTCACTAAGGCCCTTGACTTTGGCATGATAGGGACTTAGTTATCATTGTTATGTTGCATGCATTTTTACATTGAAATGCAACCTTGATATCTTAGGCTATCATGTACCAAGGTGCACAATTGATAGCCCTAGAACCAAGAGCCATGTTCCCTTGAGTCCCATTCATGATAGGAAGCATTGGCCATGCATAAATATGCTCAAAAATCCAATACCATGCACTGCTGCCTGCTGTTGCTGTCAAACTGTCTTCTGCAGGAATTTTGTGCCGACCGGCAGGAAAGAGTGCCGACCGGCACTGTATTGCTGGCCGATAGACTATTTTGCAGCCGGTGGCCACCACAAGTAGCCGGTGGTAGTTTCCTCCAGCCGGTGGCACTTAGCAGAACACAAGGAAGGTTTCCTGGGACTTTGGTAATTTTTGGAGAGACAGGGCAGTAAGAACAGAGGCAGCAGTGGCACGGTGTAGGCTTTTCCGGGCAAGTCGCAACGAGCATGCATCATTCGCGCATCCCGAGGCAGGGTTGAGGCCCCATCTCTTTTATTTATTTGATTTATTTTTAGTAATTAGAATTTTGTAATAATTTATTCATTTATTCTTCGGACTGTATTATTCTTTTGGTCCCTCCGAGTGAGGGCGCATTTGTAATAAGTGTGTGTGAGTGGGTGTATGTCTTCCAACCCCCATTCCTTTCTACCCTTTTATTTACCTGCTTATGATGGTAGATTAGGGCACATCTAAATTAGCATACCTTATGCAATGCATGCGTGCATTCATGCATTTGTTTACATACATCGGGTTCGGTACATCATACAAACTGCATTGTACTTCAATTCCAAATTGAATACGTGCTACTCGCGCATTTCACATGCCATGTTTAGGGTTAGCCGAGCCTACTCTAGATTGCATCTTTGCATGTGTTGCATTAGTCACTTAACATGAATTAGGACATGCATGTTTGCTAACTAATTTATTGTTTTGGCACGGAGTACGATGTAAGTATTTATGCTTTAGCATATCGCATGCGTGTGGATGTTAACATAACAGTATGCTTACCATGCGGCTAAGTGCTTATGTGATAAACTGTTTGAATGCCTATGGGTGAAGGTTGGATTGCTTGAGTTGGAACAACTCGTTGAAATCCGTATTTTAGCCTACTTGCAAGTAGCAAAATTTAACACGTTTTTCGAGACAAAACGGATATGCAATATTTATTTCCAAGTTAGGCAATCTAGACTATACTTTTGTGTTGTGCGCATCACATAGTAATTCTAGGTTAATAACCGGAATAAGAACGCATAAAGTTTTCAAAAACGGATATCACGGTTAGTAGAGGCCGGTCTTCGGACCGGGCGAAAGGGGGTGCTCATAGCTGACCTTCCCCGATCGTACCCAAGCTCCCGAGCCAAGACCACTTTGGTGATGACGGACATGTGGCCTTCGGCACCGAGTCAGGGTTTCCTAAATTTCCAATTTTAAAATATTTAGGTGGCGACTCTGTAATCTGGCAAAGCAGTCCATGTTTGGCACTACTTTTTCAAAATCTGTTTTTCTTCAAAACGATTTGCCAGAGTTGGACTCTTTGGTTCAGGTTAAGAACCGCAACAAACAAAAATAGGAGAGTCCGAACTGTAGAGCGAAGCCCCACGCGGGCGCGTCTACAACGTACAGTCTGCTCGAGCGGAGAGTTTGACGCTCGAGCGTCAGACACAAAAATTAGACCCGCTCGAGCGTAAGAAAGGCCGCTCGAGCGTAGAATACACACTTCCAGTATTTTTACAGACTTCAGACAGCCGCTCGATCGCCAAAGGGGCCACTCGAGCTCAGACTCGCTCGAGCGTAAGAAGCTCCACTTGAGCATGAAAAACACTTCTGCGGTATTTTTGCAGACGCACAAAGTACTGAGTGATTGCAAACCCCGCTCGAGCGCAAGAAGGCCTGCTGGGCAACAAGGTTCTAAACCAACTACCAACCAACCTATTCTAAACTCACCCAAGACATTCCAAAACTCAAATTCAAAGGGCAATAAGAGGGAAAGACATAAACAACAACATTAAACCACAAGACCCGAGTCTGAAACACCATAAAGGTCGAGTTAGAAATCAGGATCGCTATAAGATGGATGTGACTTGGATGATTATATAGATTACAAGTGAATTTTTAATCGGAGGAATATATAGTTTGAAATTACTTGTGGATGAAAACTTATAATAGTTGATGACTTTCATTAAACAGGTTCAAGATTGGATGATTTATGTATTTTGTCAAATGTTCATGATTCAGTAGATTTGAATGATGCTCGCAAATTACATATTATATTGAATGGATTGGATGAATTATTATGAATTACAGGTTTATTTTGTTAGATGTTGGCGACCAAATTTTGAATTTGTTTTTTCTGTTTTGGCGACCAATTGATTAGTCGGGAAAGATAACTAATCCTTTTGCCGACTACATAAGGTTGGCAAGAGGGTACATTTGGCGACTAAATCATTAGTCATTAAAATCATTAATTTTAGCGACCAAAGGATTTCGTTGCTAATAGGTTAATTGTCGATTAAAGTTTTAGTTACGCAAACATTCTTTTTTGTGACTAACATGTTTGGTGGTGGAATGTGACAATTGCCGACCAAACTTGTTGGTCGCAGAATGTATTGGCGACCAAACGTTTTGGTCGTGGAATGTGACAATTGGTGACCAAATTTTTTGGTCGGGGAAACGAGCCACAATTGCTAACCAAACTTATTGGTCGTGGAAATAGATTACAATTGCCAGCCAAACTTTTTGGTCGTGGAAATGAATTACAATTGCCGAGCAAGCTTTTTGGTCGTTGAATGTGTGAATTGGCGACTAATATGTTTGGTTGAGAAAATATGACTTTTCACGACTAAAGTGTTTTAGCTACTAAATGGATTAGTCGCAGTAATTATATATTTAGTGACAAAAAATTTAGTCGGCAAATAAAACTTTTTTGCGACTAAAAACTTTGTAGTCGCTAATTACTTTTCGCAACCCTCAATTGGGGGCCAAAAAAATTAGTCGCGGATAACTTTTGCCGACTAAAAATAGACTTTTGCGGACTAAATTTTTATTCAGCAAAAGTGTGAATTCCTGTAGTGATCATATCACTAATTATTATACACCCAAGTAATACAATACAAAATTCTAACATTTTATTTTCTCTCTCATAAATGACTGTAGACACCCCATTTTTGACCGTCCTCAAGACTTGGACGTCACCGCTCGAACACTCGGTGATTATCCATGTTTGTGTTTGTTTGGAGTTCCCGGAGTTCTCGGCTCGCGCGCCTTGCCTCAGGACTTCCGAACTCGACCTTCTTGTGTCTGGTTTTGCACCAAACACTTGTGTTTTGCCTTGGAAGGGCAGGGAATGCTTTGTGAGGCACCCCCACATACCACCGGCTGTGGCTAGAGGCCACCGGCTGGCTGGTGTTGCCATCGGCACTTTATTGTGCCGACCGGCACTCTTTTGTGACGACCGGCACTAAGTTTTGTCAAAATGACACTCTTTGCCGGCCGGACACTATGCAGTTGCTTTTTGAGATATTTTTAGACAGCTGTATAGTTTTGGTTCCTCTTAGTTAGCTTAGCTTGTAAGCTTTGCAAGCTTTGCTTGCCTATAAGAGGACCACTCCTCTTCTTGGCTTAGGGTTACAAAATTTTGAACATTTTAGACAGACCAAGCTCTGGTTTTTAGGGTTAGGATAGATACACATCCTATCTCTCTTCTTCCCTCTTGTTTTGTACACTAGGTGTTTGTGTCATACTTTTGCTCACCAACACCTAGTGTTTCACCTTCTTTGGGTTCTTGAGGGTCCAGAGGTCTGTTGTGAAGCTTTGAAGCTGGTTTGGTGCTCAAGGAAGCCAACACATCATCTTTGTTGAAGAGGCTCCAAGGGTAAGACACTAACTCTCTTTTTATCCCATTTTTGCACCTTGTTTTTACCTAGCATAGAACTATTTTTGTGCTTGGTGTTCAATACAAAAAAGTTCTGGTTTTTAAGCCTCTTTATTGTTTATTAAGAGTGTTTTGTGGTTTGGGTAGGTTTGACCACCCTTAGGCCTTGAAAAGGCCCTTTTTTGTGCTATTTTGTGAGAGATCTGAGACTTTGGTGCTTGGGCCTCTCCACCACTGAAATCTTGAGGGATTTCAGTGGTGGAGATGGTGCCTTGAAGTCTCCAAAAGGGGAGGGCCACCCCCTCTCCTTAATGTCCTTGGAAAGGGCAAGTTTTGGCCTCCAAAGGAGCACCATGTTTGGTTGTGTGTTGAGCATGTTTGGTTTGTTTTTCATGCTTATATTGCCATGATTTAACTCTGTTTTAAGTTGGTTTTAGCACTCCTTGCATGTTTTGCATAGATGCTTTGTAATGCCTTGCATTGCCTTAACTTGCTCTAGGTTTGTATGCCTTTATTCTAGCATTTTTTAGGCTTAGATCCATGAAGCTTGTATGCTTATTTTGCCATGCCTTAGGTCTGTCTCATGTTGTTTGAGCCAACCATAGCATGTTTAATATAGCCTCTTTGCATTTGGCTTGTTGGCCTTAAGAGCATGAGTGTGTAGCATGCCTTGCTTGCTTTATTTTTGATGGTTTGGAACCATTTAGCATGTCATTTCAGTCCCTTTGGTGTGCTTGTATGCCTACCTTAGTTGCTCCTTTAGTGCTTTAAAAGCATGTGTTGAATGCTCCATGTATTGGTCATGTTGCATGCCTTTGTGCTTAAGCCTCTTAGATGCCATCTAAGTAGCCATTTGGCTTTGTTTTAACATGCTAAAACTCTGTTTTAGGTTGATCAATGCATGCCATATTTGTTTTGCATAAGTGTAGTTCAATGCTTCCATGACTTGCCTCAAGTGTTGAACCTATGTTGCATGCATTTGTTTATCTTGCTTAACATGATTTGGCATCATTTCATAGCATGATTTTCAGAGCCTAAATTGCATGCTAGTTGTCCATTGTTGTGCCCCTTTAAGTGTGCTTAAGGGTTGTTTGTTATGCTTAAGTGTTGGTGCCTTAACTTGTGCATGTGTGCATGTGTGTTTGGCCCTCATGATTTAGCATTTTGGCCACTGTTTTGAGCCGTTTTAGAGTTGCCCAATTCATGTCTAAGTCCATCCTCCATTTGATTTGCATGCTTGCCTTGTATGCTTACTTGCATGTTTGCATTATATTGCCATATTGCATACTAGTTGACATGCTTAGGACTTCATTGCATCGACATGCATGCTAAGCCTCTTGACCAAGTCATGATAGAGGTTTGGCACCCTTGTTTGTTTGTTTGCATTGCATGCATTTGAAATCAAAGTTGCACTCTTGGTTCTTTGGGCCATCATGCATAGAAATGCGCGATTGGTGGTCCGAGAATCGAGGCACATGCCCCTTTGAGTCAAAAACATGATAAGGAGTGTGTTTGGTGCATACATGCTTTGAATTACATTGCCATGCAAGTTGTGTCCTCTGCTGCTGTGAGTTGCAGGTTCTGCAGGCATTTAGTGCCGACCGACAGTAAATGACAGCCGATGGATGAATTCAGTGCCGGTGGCCACATAATTTGGCCGGTGATGTTCTACCCCCCGCGGTGGTGATCTCCAGTGCCCAAGGAAGTATTCCTGAAGTTTTGGCAGTCTTCGGAGGAAGAAAGCAGGGAAAACAGAGGCAATCATGCATGGCAGTGCGATTCCGAGCGAGTTCCGGGCGTGTGCTGCATTTGGCCCTCATCCCGAGGCGGTTTACTGCTTTAATTAGATTAATTAATTTATTTGATTAATTTAGTGAAATCTGTAATATTTTAATTAGCTTGCGTAGTTAATTAATTTGTAATTCTTTTGGTCCCTCCGAGTGAGGGCATAATTGTAATAAGTGTGTGTGAGTGGGTGTATGTCTTCCAATCCCCATTTCTTTCTTCCCTTTTATTTACCTGCTTACGTTGGTAGATTAGGGCATACTTATTTTAGCATACCTTATGCTACGCATGAGTGCATCCATGCATTTGTTTACGTGCACCGGGCTCGGTAATCATACAAACTGCATAAGTATTTTCAATTCCAAACTGAATACGTGTTATCTGTCGCATTCCACGTGCCATGTTTAGGATAGCCGAGCCTGTCTAATTGCATCCTTGCCTGTGTTGCATTAGTCACTTAACATGAACTAGGTCATGCATGTTTGCTAACTAGTTTCTTGTTTTGGCACGGAGTACAATGTAAGTATTTACGCTTTAGCATACCACATGCGTGTGAATGTTGCCATGACAGTATGCTTACCATGCGGCTAAGTGCTTATGTGAGATAAACTGTTTGAATGCCTGTGGGTGAAGGTTGGATTGCCTGAGTTGGAACAACTCATTGAAATCTGTATTTTAGCCTACTTGCGAGTAGCAAAATCTAACACGTTTTTTCAGACAAAACGGATATGCAATGTTTATTTCCAAGATAGGCAATCTAGTCTATACTTTTGTGTTGTGCGCATCACATAGTAATTCTAGGTTAATAACCGGAATAAGAACGCATAAAGTTTTCAAAATCGGATATCACGGTTAGTAGAGGCCGGTCTTCGGACCGGGCGAAAGGGGGTGCTCATAGCTGACCTTCCCCGATCGTACCCAAGCTCCCGAGCCAAGACCACTTTGGTGATGACGGACACGTGGCCTTCGGCACTGAGTCAGGGTTTCCTAAATTTCTCATTTTAAAATATTTAGGTGGCGACCCTGTAATCTGGCAAAGCAGTCCATGTTTGGCACTACTTTTCAAAAATCTGTTTTCTCAAACGATTTGCCAGAGTTGGACTCTTTGGTTCAGATTAAGAACCGCAACAAACAAAAAGGGAGTCCGAACTGTAGAGTGAAGCCCCACGCGGGCGCGTCTACAGTTTCTGGCGACTCCGCTGGGGAGTTTAGAGAGCTTGACTCGAACTCGTGATATCCTGTTGTGACTACGCTTATGTGTTTCTTTGCATTGCATGTGCATTGGTGCGCCTAGGACACAGTGTTTGCCATCTGCCATTCCTGAACGGTTTGCCGGAGGCTTGTCTTGTCAAGACACGACCAAAAGGCTAACCGGTTATGGGCTCTGACAGCATGGGAACACAAACCCCGGTTTTACTGGGGCACCCTTTTCGACCATTCGACCTAGTGCATATTCGGATCCATAGTGACCATTCCAAACTAGGACAGGTTGCTTACCCGATGTTAGGTTGTTCGAAACCGCTGTGTGCGTAGTGAAACTCTAGCTCCTGACAAAATAGGACAGGGAAACCCTACCCCAACATAGGGGTGTATTGGCTCTCATTTACTTGCTATGTGCTTTTAGAGTGTATCTCTGCAGGGAACGCATATATCAGTTTGCAAGTTTTTGGTATCCGGCCTGAAGGCAACAGTATCAGTGTTGTTGAGAATCAGTTGTGTCTGCGGGTATCAGTTCAGCTTTGAACAGTAATTCCGGGGAACAGCGATCAGTAGTAGAGTACAGTTGTCTGGCCACATCCGTGCTTGATCTGTCTGGGGCTGAAATACTGCTTGTTTTCCGTTTCAGTTCAGAGATTCAGAGAGCTGATCCAGAACAGTTAGTGTCTTCTCCTTGCTGCAGCAGGACTTGGCATGACGCAGAATTCGGAAGAAATCGTGGTCATGACGGCCGCGTTGGATCAAGGAATCACCCTACATGACGAGACTACATTGACATGCCGCATCCGCCTAGATCGCCGGCCGCGCACCCAGTTTGGGCCCCTCAGCTATATCAGGCTCGCGAGCCCACTACATTTGAACTAATGGGGATGATAGGTGATCTTCAAAGATCCGTGACGGATCTCGCCTATGGAATGTCAGTTTCGCCGCCAGCCGCACCATATGTCGAAGGCTTCATACCCCAGGAGCCCCCGCTACTGGGACGAATTGTGATTGAACTCAACCAACCGGAGATGACCTCCAGTTATGGTAACGATGCAGCAAACCAGACTCTAGATCGGGCTGAGGCCAGAGATAAAGGCAAGATGAAAACAGATGCCGACCCTATTGAACAACTGCTGTGGGCAGTAGAGGCTTTGAAAGCCGGGGAATGAACAAGCAACAGTTATCTGCAGTTATGTCAAAAGCTGTGGAGGATACCTTCCCCACTCCGCCTGAGGGCAGTTCTAGTCAATCAGAGAATCGGGATAGGCCCGTCATGCCAAAACAGTTCTTCCCGCTCCCAACCCTGCATCCGGGAAGGATCAGAAATCCAAGACCGCTCCTGCCGATCCGTTCGCTAGTGTATCTAGCAAGAGTGCTCAGGCCCCGAAGTATCTGCCCCGAGGGCACAGGGTCTTCCACCCTCTCTATATGCCTCTGTCTAGGGCACTTTTGATTTTGGCCAAAAAGGGGCATCTCAAACCCTTGGAGCCCCGACCCCTACCGAAGAACCTCCCAGCTGCACATGATGCTTCTCTGTACTGTGCGTACCATCAGCAGACAGGCCATGCCACTGACAATTGTTTTCGCCTCCGTCACGAGGTGCAGGATCTGATTGACAATGAGGTTATCCTCCCGCCTACCTCAGCAAAGTCCGTCACCACTCAGTTGTTGGATTTTGAGGACACAGATACTGCGAGTATGTAATCAGAAGGTGAACCGCCTGTGGGCAATGCTTGGCGCATTTTTGGATGTGGCGTTTGGCACGCATTTTTGAGCACCTGCCAATGCTAGTTTTGTAAATCCTGACTTGGATATAAGGGTCTGTCTAATTGTAATGAGTCAGTCCCTCATGTATAGTATACCAGGTGATTTCGGGGTTGTTGCCTCAAACACCGTTTTGTCTTATAAATAGTTGTTTTTGCTTTTGAGTTTGTTTCTACCGTGGAGCCAGTTATATCAGGGCATCTGAATGAAACAGCCGTGGCTATCATGTGCCGTATTTGTTGCTATTCGAGTTAGCCGTGCCAGAGGGTGTGAATGGAACGACAGTACAAACCGCCTGCTCTCTTGTGCCTTAAACATCGTTGTAATGACCTAAGCTTTCAAAACCCCCTTTTTTCGAACACTGCGGTGATGAAAACGAAGAGGAAGTAATTCCTCGGGTTTTGTAAAATTTTGATCATTTTGAGAAAAAGAAACGCATACTAAGCTTTTCATGAATGAAATCATGCTTGTCGGCATGAGTACTGAGAAGGATCCTGGTTGATTCAGACTGGTTCCACACTATCTTCAGCACAAGCGATTTGTCGCTTTCTTAAAAACTTTCAAAAACAAAATATTTTGTGCAGTCTCGCGAAGACTTGTGTGGAATCGCTCTTGAGATTATGTAGCCCAGGATCGCTCTCGGCCTCAAGATCCGATTCATCTGTTGCAAACCAGAAGCTGTTCAAAACATTCAGTGTTGTGAAGCGCCTGTGTGGCCCATTTTGAAGCAGCCCTCGAACAAGAGGCATCAAAGTCAGATTAGGGAAATCAGATCCCACCAGACAAAGCACATAAAGCAACCGTGATGGATTCTTCTGCAAGCCGATACAACAGTTCCTCCCCTGGATACGGAGAGGCTTCAATCTCAAAACCATTTGGCATGGACTTGCTACACTTTTACCCTTTGAGAGGCTCGCTGGGCCGAAAACCCGGAAGGGCGGCCCAAGCAAAAGTTAGAGCAAGAAAAGGAAAAAAAAGAAGGAAAAAATACAAAAGAGCAAAAAGAGAAAAGAACAAAGAATAGCAAAAAAAATAAAAAAAAAAAAGGAAAAAAGAAAGCAAAAAAGAAAAAGAAAAACATAGCTCGCAAGGTCGAAAACCCGCATTGGGCACCTTGGCAAAAGTTAGAGTCTAAACAGTGAAGGTTAAAATACCTGAGTGTACCTTAACCGGAACTACGTAAGGCTTGATTCCTGTGTTCGGGATACGTAGGCAACTTCATCTTGAAGTCCAGCCCCCAACGCTTCCATAGCGTCTCAGTCCATGTCATGGTCTTGATCACTTTTGCCTCCTCTGAATCCAACGTCTCGACTGCAGCAACCGGGAGCCACGCGATCAACTTCCTCTCGAAGCCCAAACTGCCAATACCTTCCAGGTGACTGTGTCCATATATTGCTTCAAACTGTCTCGACTCCTCCGCGCCCGAGGGTCCGATCGTCGTCAACAAGGACTGGCTTGCATAATGCCACGGCATCATCCAAACAAGGGGCAACTTTCCGTTGCCGCCCATTGCTATAAGTTGCCCTAAGTTACCGTCTAAACTAGGGGCAACTTTCCGTTGCCTTCCCCCCCCCCCTTTTAAGCCAGGGGCAATTTTCTATCGTCCCCGATCCGAGGTTGCATATCTCAAGGGTAAGTTCCGTGCTCGTTGAGCGTTGATTATTTGCAAAAATAGTTTTTGAAAATTTTCACTGAGGTTGACTTATTTTCTCGAAAACTGTTTCATTTTCAAAATTGGACCATGTTTGGACCCAAAAAGGAGAATTTTCAGTGCTCACAGCCTGATTCGCATGATTTTCAAATCAAAATTGAATAAGTGTGCTCATCCGACTCTCATCTTTGATCAAAACTGTTTTAGAAAAACAACCAAAAAAATGGTCAAAATGACGAACTAGGGGCACGTGGGAGTCGGGTCTTCTGTCTTCCCCCCGTTAATATGCTTGCTAGCAAGGCACCCTATCCGCTAGAAAGAAATAGCCGTGAGCCAGCTGTATCGGGCGTGAACCCGCGACTTCCTATTCATCTGTCAATCGCCCCGGGGAGGGATGAAAAATGAGAGAATAAAGAATAGAGAGGTGTAAGCTGAGAGAAAAGTGAAGAAAAGGGTTTTTGAGAGAAAAACCGAGCCTGAGGGCCGAGCGATGCGAGTATCACAAATCAGAAAGGGTGGGAATAATACCCGGAGAAATTGGCTCCTCGAGATTTGAGGTCTTTTTGTAAACATGTCTGTGTGTCGTGTCTTTTGATTTGTCGGTCTCGATTTTTGGCTTTGAGTCTTTTCCGAGTGTGTCTCGTTGTGTCAGGTCGTGTGCCTTTTGTTTCTTTGTTTGAGTCTGTCTCGTCGTGTTCTATGGTAGGCTCGATACCCCGGTTGAAAACCCATTCTCTTCCAAAAAGTAATCGCTTGTGCTCAGAATGCTGTGCCATTCTCTACATCCGTGCAAAGCAAGAGAAGGAAAGGGAAAATTTGGGACACCCGAGTGTGTTTCAACTGCAACCGCGTCAGCTTTGTGATCCGTCTTGTCAGAATTGGGGCTATTTGTTCAGGGTTTGCTGTGTGCAGAATGAACCGAATGATGTGTTATGGGTTATATGCAGATCAATCCCCAGTAGATTAGTCCCCAGCAGAGTATGGGCTATGCGTTCAGTTTGAGCAGTGATTTGTCTAGGTTGTTCGCTGTTAGTTGGTTGGTTATCCGATTATTACAGTGCAAATGCTCCATTTCCAGACAGTAAATCAATTCATTTACATTGAGGTGTAATATGATGCAATGCAGTGCAAAGTATGAGATATGTAAATAAAACGCTTTCCAAACAAAAAGTTTGTTTTATATAATCTCTTTCAAAGTACAACTTTTGAAGAAAGCAAAATCTGCCTGTCGCAGTACAAAGTACTCTATCTACTGAAAAGAGAAAAGTACAAGAAAAGAAATAGAATAAAAGCGGCAAAAATCATCATCAACAACATCCTCATGCCTGAGGATCTATCCTAGCCCTCTTCCTGGGCAGGAGCCCACGATCATCATCAGAAGCATCGCTGTCTGAGCCCGAGCCTGAGCTGCCCCCGGCCTCCTCCTCGGATGACTCCGCCTCTGCCTCCGACTCGCCATCCCCTGCAACTGGAGCCTGCGAGCTGCTCCCCACATGGCCACGCCCCCCTCTGGTGCGGGGGAATATCCTGCCATCCCGAGTAGAAATGGGAGGTCCAGATGGAGTGCCGCCACTCACGGGAGGAATCGGGAAGGGAGGCTGAAAAGTACAAAGGCAAATGCATTAGTATGCGTGAAGCAGTTTATCAATACAGAGAATACAGAGTGTGAATGCGTGAAGCAGTTTATCAATACAAGAATACAGTGTTTGAATGCCGTGAGCAGTTTATCAGTGCAGAATGCAGTGTATGAATACAGAGTGTGAATGCCGTGAGCAGTTTATCAGTGCAAGATGCAGTGTATGAATACAGTGTTTGAATGTCGTGAGCAGTTTATTAGTGCAGAGTGCAGTATGTGAATACAGTATATCAAGCGCCGTGAGGGCTGGGAATCAGGTGTTGTGTTATGCATCAGATTATGCGAGGCAGTTTGTATATGGTTTGAAGCTATGTCAGAGAGAACATACCGAAAGGCCATAAAAGGCTAAGAACTCGAAGGTCCGCTGCAGCATCCCCGCCATGGAGGCATTCAGTCCAATGACTGCCGGGTGTACTCGGAGGAAGCCTGCAAATAATAAATATAGATCGGATGCATCAAACATTCTGTGGAATATCAAATAAACTAAAATGAAATGACTGTACAGAAATGCAGTAATACATACCGGAGGCAAGTCAGGAATGCCAGCCAACTCATGACCAGCCGGGGGAGGAGCAAAAGGGATCTGGTAGGTCTCCCCACTCTGCCCCCTGTATGTCAGCATGGCAGGCAGAGCGGGCCAGTCCGTCCCTCGTCCTCTCTGCACTCCCCTCCTGCCACGAGCTCGAGCTCTCTGTGACGATCCCGCTCCTACTCCCACCTCTGCCCTAACCGCCGGCGCCGCAGGTCTCTCTCTCTCAGCTCGACGGCCACCACTCAGCGGCCGCATGATGAAGGTCCGGACGTACTCTGAGTAATCGCCCTCGCCTCTGTAGCCGTCTACCTTCCACCCGATGGTGTAGTCCGTCATCTGCTCAGCGGTGAAACGCTCGGTGTCCCTCATATGCTCAGGGGGATGCACCGGGACTATCTGCTCAGGTAACCCTAAGGTCTGACGCAAGAAGCGCTCGCCTAGGTACCAAGCCCGACAGACCGGGCCCTCCAGCAAAATCCGGTAACGCGAGGTCTCAACAGCGCCGGCAAACCGATCCCGCACCATCACTAGCAGAGGAGCCCACGGCTGTCAGGTGATCTGAAATTGAAATACAGTTTGTTATCTATTGGTATTGCAAATATACAATGGAAAAGTGAAGCTTAAATAAACTGCAAGTAAAACGTACCTCGGCAGGGGTGATGGTGTCGAAGTAGCGGCGAAAGAAGCTGAAAGTCTCTCGCGGCCTCCGGGCGCATCTCCCGTCATAGCGGCGTGAGAAGGGAATGACTAGAGGAGTCTCTGTCTCCGGCACTGGCTCCAGCCTGGGAAAGTAGGCGTAAACCCACAACTACAAGACAGATACCAGAATGTTTATCAGATAAAGCAGGATACAGAGTAAAACAGAAATAGCAGAGCCGTGTGTTGTGCAGTGTATTGAGCAGAGTGTACCGTGTGAACAGTGTACAGTCAGTGTAAAGCAGAGTATGTGTGTGCCGTGTGTACAGTATACAGTCCGTGTGAAAATAGACTACAGTGTGTGTAGTGTGCAGAGTACAGAAAGTATAGAATAGAAATGTAAAGCAGAGAAGAAGACATACCTCCCAAGCCCGCCAGTAGCCCCCGAGCAACTGCCCGCTGCCACGGGAGACTGAGCTCATGTAGCCGTAGAGGGTGGCCAGAGCGGCGCCGCCCCAGTCATATCGCAAGAGGTCCCGGACGTCCACCAGTGCGCTGAGTAGGCAGAGAGGCACGGTGTTCGCCCGGTCGGCGAAGAGGGTCGTCCCTAGCAAGAACATCAAAAAGCCGCGTGCATACTGCTCTACGGCCGCCTCGGTCATCGGAGCCGCCGCCGCCAACGCAGGCTGCACTCTGAACTGCACCTCGAACCAGGAATAGCGGACAAAACCTGGACGAGCAAGAGGTGGCGCATCGCCAAGCAAGTAGATCTGAGCGGCGGTCCACTCGTCCATGTCTATATCAAAAGGGATCGGATCACCCCCGACCCCGATGCCGGTGAGCACCGAGAAATCGTAAGGGGTCATCGTCATGTCCCCGGCCGCGGATAGGTGGAATGAATCGGTGGTGTCCCACCACCTCTCTGCCAGGGCAGCTAGGAGAGGCCTGCAGGCAGTAAGCTGGGTCAGACCCCTGCAGAAGGAACCGAAGCCTGCATCGTCCACGATGCGTCGAACCGCCTCGGGAAGCTCCAAGTACCAATCTCGAGCCGCGACATTCCCATACCCGCGGATGGTATGGGAATCTCCCTGTTTTCAAGCAGACAGTTGCAAAGCAATATGAGATGTACGGTTCTGAGGAAACATGTTAAAGTCGATACAAATATGGCATGCGTGCAAGTCTTTCAGATTCAAACAGAAACCGGGTACCGGTGTGCTTACAGTAAACTACGGCGCGTGATGCGTCAGTGTGTTTTGAGTGGTCCAGTGTAAACTTGGTGCACGTGTGCACGTTTTTCAGATGCAAGCAAATGTCAGGTTTCAGTGCACCAGTAGGTGGACTACGGCCTGTGATGTGTCAGTACTCCCATGGGGATCAGTGTAAACATAGCATGTGTGCGTGTTTTTCAAAGTTCAAACGGATGCCGGGTCCCGGTATGTTTCAGTGAATTACCAACGTGTGATGCGTCTGCGTGTTTGTGTGATTCAGTGCAAATCTAGCATGCGTGCGAGTTTTCAGATTCAAATAAGCACCGGTTGTCGGTGAGTTCATGTCAAAAGTGCAATGTGTGCCGTGTGTTTGGGTGATTCAGGCTAGTGCAGTGTGTGTGCATGTGTGTCATTCCTAAGCAGATATCAGTTGTGAGGTTGTCTACAATCAACTACAATATACGGCATGTCAGAATTAAGCAGTTAACGGGTGCAAGTTAGCTACGGCAGTCGACAGAAAATTCTACGTTGCAGAAAATAAAACAAAGTAGAGATGTTACCTCGGAAGCGCCGAAGGACAAGTGAGAGGCCGGCTCGCGCAGCAGAAGCTCCGGGTCCAGAGCCCTGTCAAAACCGCGGAAGTGGCGGAGTCCATCGGGTGGTAGAATGTGAATAGCCGGCCGGTAGGTCGCCGGATCAAATGGGCGCTTGCTCAACGGGAGAAGCTCAACCCCGGGATCCATCTCGTGATCCGGGGGAGTCCCGACATGTGGAACATCGTCAGCTATGGCAATGGTGGTGAGAAAATGGCCGGAAAAGCCGGAATGTGAAAAGTCAACTGGAAAAGTCAACCCTGAGCGGGTCGAAAATGGCCGGAAAGGCCGGGAGATGAAAATACACGGAAATGTAGAGGAAATCGAGGGGAACAAGTCCCGAAAAGACGAAAATAGCAAAGGAGATCCCGAAATGAGATTTCGATCGGGTGGAAATGTCCGAAACGCGAAGAATATCGCGAATCCGACGGTAAAATGAGCGTGAAACGCGAGGAAATCGATGAAAAATCGAGAGAACAAAGCTCTAGAGAGAAAGAGCAAAGATTTTCGGCGGAGGCAAAGTGAGGAAAATAGGGTTTCAAGCCCTATTTTAAAGGACCCATGGTGAAATGCCGAATCTGCCCCCGATCAGCAACTTTTGGCCGGTCGGCACTGTTTTGTGCCGGTCGGCACATTATTGTGCCGGTGGAGAAGTTTAGGCAGCCGGTGGCAGCCGGTAGCCTTCCCACCCAGCCGGTGGTGTTCCCAAGGCCTTGTTTAGGCTAGATGAGGGGTTTTGGGTCTTCATAGCTCAAGAAAGTGCAAGAAAGTGCATCTCCAACGCTCAACCGGCCTCCGTTTTGACCTCAGACAGTGTCTTCTGTGTGTGGCACTCAAATTCATGCGATGACTGTATCCTTTTGTATCCTTTTGTCTTTCATAAGATTTAAAAGTTGCCCCGTGTGTGTTGCACGCATTCATCGCATTGTCCGGTGCGTCGCATCGCGCCGTCTTGCACGTCCCTTGCGACTTGCACCGTTTTGCACTTTCGTGTGGCATGCGTGTCACACTTGCATCTTTTTCCATCAGATGGGGTATGCGTGCCTCATTTTGCATTTCATTGCATCTCGAGGTACGTGTGCCTCGTTTTACATTTCCTTTTCCATCAAATGAGGTATGTGTGCCTCATTTTGCATTTCATTGCATCTCGAGGTATGTGTGCCTCGTTTTGCATTTCCTTTCCCATCCAATGAGGTATGCGTGCCTCATTTTGCATTTCATATTTGATTCACGTGAGGTGTGCTACCTCACGTGTTTCATTTTTACCTTCTCATTTTGATCCACGTGAGGCGTGCTACCTCACGTGTTTCATTTTGCATTTTCATATTTGATCCACGTGAGGTGTGCTACCTCACGTGCTTCATTTGCATTTCATCTTGATCCATATGAGGTGTGCTACCTCACGTGCTTCATTTGCATTCCATTTTGATTCACGTGAGGTGTGCTACCTCACGTGCTTCATTTGCATTTTCATCTTGATCCACGTGAGGTGTGCTACCTCACGTGTTTCATTTGCATTTCATTTTGATCCACGTGAGGTGTGCTACCTCGCGTGCTCCATTTGCATTTTCATTTTGATTCGCGTGAGGTGTGCTACCTCACGTGCATCATTTTGCACATCATTTCGCATATCACTTTGCATTTTCATCTTGATCCACGTGAGGTGTGCTACCTCACGTGTTTCATTTGCATTTCATTTTGATCCACGTGAGGTGTGCTACCTCGCGTGCTCCATTTGCATTTCCATTTTGATTCGCGTGAGGTGTGCTACCTCACGTGCATCATTTTGCACATCATTTCGCATATCACTTTGCATTTTCATCTTGATCCACGTGAGGTGTGCTACCTCACGTGTTTCATTTGCATTTCATTTTGATCCACGTGAGGTGTGCTACCTCGCGTGCTTCATTTGCATTTCATCTTGATCCACGTGAGGTGTGCTACCTCACGTGCATCATTTTGCACATCATTTCGCATATCACTTTGCATTTCAGTTTGATCCATGTGAGGTGTGCTACCTCACGTGCTTCATTCTGCATGTTCATGTTCATTTAGTATTGCATTCATGAGGTATGTGTGCCTCATGTTCATGTTTCATTCAGTTTTACATTCATGAGGTATGTGTGCCTCATGTTCATGTTTCATTCAGTTTTGCATTCATGAGGTATGTGTGCCTCATGCTCGTGTTCATTTAGTTTTGCATTCATGAGGTATGTGTGCCTCATGCTCGTGTTCATTTAGTTTTGCATTCATGAGGTATGTGTGCCTCATGCTCGTGTTCATTTAGTTTTGCATTCATGAGGTATGTGTGCCTCATGTTCATATTTATTTCTGTCTTGCATTCATGAGGTATGTGTACCTCATGTTCTTTCCATCTTGATCCACGTGAGGTGTGCTACCTCACGTGCATCATTTTACATTCCGATGAGGTATGCGTGCCTCATCTTGCATTTCATCGCATTTCGAGGTACGCGTGCCTCGTCTTGCATTATTTTCCATCCGATGAGGTATGCGTGCCTCATCTTGCATTTCATCGCATTTCGAGGTACGCGTGCCTCGTCTTGCATTATTTTCCATCCGATGAGGTATGCGTGCCTCATCTTGCATTTCATCGCATTTCGGGGTATGCGTGCCTCATCTTGCATTTCATCGCATTTCGAGGTACGCGTGCCTCGTTTTGCATTCCATTTTCCATCTAATGAGGTACGTGTGCCTCATTTTGCATAGGCACGTGTGCCTCATTCGCATAGGCACGTGTGCCTCATTCCGATAGGCACATGTGCCTCATTCTCATTTTGCATAGGCATGTGTGCCTCATTCGCATAGGCACGTGTGCCTCATTCCGATAGGCACGTGTGCCTCATTCTCATTTTGCATTGGCACGTGTGCCTCATTCGCATAGGCATGTGTGCCCCATTTCCGATAGGCACGTGTGCCTCCCCATTCCGATAGGCACGTGTGCCTCCTCCTCATTTTGCATTGGCACGTGTGCCTCATTTTGCATTGGCACGTGTGCCTCATTTTGCATCGGCACGTGTGCCTCATTTCCATTGGCATGTGTGCCTCATTTTCGCATCGGCACGTGTGCCTCATTTACATTGGCACATGTGCCCCGTCTCCATTGGCACGTGTGCCTCCCCATCTTCATTGGCATGTGTGCCTCACTTTCATTGGCATGTGTGCCTCATTTTCATCCGCATGCGTGTCACATTTTCATTTAACATGTGTGCTTCATTTGCATTGTCTTCCCCCCCTCCTATACACATTGCATTGTATGCGTGCATTGCTTTACTTATATGTGTTCAAGTTCCTATACACATTGCATTGTATGCGTGCATTGCTTTACTTATATGTGTTCAAGTTCCTATACACATTGCGTGCACGTGTGCATTGCTTTACTTATATGTGTTCAAGTTCCTTTATATACACATTGCGTGCACGTGTGCATTGCTTTACTGATATGTGTTCAAGTTCCTTTATATACACATTGCGTGCACGTGTGCATTGCTTTACTGATATGTGTTCAAGTTTCCTTTCTATACACATTGCCTTGCATGCGTGCATCGCTTTACTTACATGTGTTCAAACCCACCATTCTGCTATGCGCATTGGCATGCGTGCCTCATTTGCATTGTCATGCATACCGCTAACAATATCATACTTGTTAAGTTTGTTTTTTTTCAGGCACGATATTGTATGTACGGTTCATTTGAAGCTGGCGCGACCAGACGAACCGGACAGGTATTGTATCCTCCGCGTGAGACGTATTGAGAATTGCATAATTCTCTTACACCCTTTCTGCATTGTAGTGTAGATTGTTGTATGCCAGCTTATAACTGTCGCATGTGTGCTTCATTACAGCTTTCTTTGCATGATCATAAGTTATGCTTGGCCTTTTGCATCGTCAGTTGCATCTTGCCCCCGCCTACGGGCGCATACCTTATCTGCGGCTTGTATGCTTGTGCCTGAACTACGCTGGTTTGATTCCTAAAGGGATACGTAGGCAGCTTGCGAGTTCAACCATTTGTGCTTTGTATGCTTGTCCAAGTCTTCGGCCTTGTCAAAAATGGGTCGTCTCTGGGCTTTGACATTCACTCCCGTCATTGTTATGACTTTCGAGTTCTGTCAAAGAGGGGCAACTGTAGACACCCCATTTTTGACCGTCCTCAAGACTTGGACGTCACCGCTCGAACACTCGGTGATTATCCATGTTTGTGTTTGTTTGGAGTTCCCGGAGTTCTCGGCTCGCGCGCCTTGCCTCAGGACTTCCGAACTCGACCTTCTTGTGTCTGGTTTTGCACCAAACACTTGTGTTTTGCCTTGGAAGGGCAGGGAATGCTTTGTGAAGCACCCCCACATACCACCGGTTGTGGCTAGAGGCCACCGGCTGGCTGGTGTTGCCATCGGCACTTTATTGTGCCGACCGGCACTATTTTGTGACGACCGGCACTAAGTTTTGTCAAAATGACACTCTTTGCCGGCCGGACACTGTGCAGTTGCTTTTTGAGATATTTTCAGACAGCTGTATAGTTTTGGTTCCCCTCCATACACGTGTATGGAGGGATGATCCTCTTAGTTAGCTTAGCTTGTGAGCTTTGCAAGCTTTGCTTGCCTATAAGAGGACCACTCCTCTTCTTGGCTTAGGGTTACAAAATTTTGAACATTTTAGACAGACCAAGCTCTGGTTTTTAGGGTTAGGATAGATACTCCTATCTCTCTTCTTCCCTCTTGTTTTGTACACTAGGTGTTTGTGTCATACTTTTGCTCACCAACACCTAGTGTTTCACCTTCTTTGGGTTCTTGAGGGTCCAGAGGTCTGTTGTGAAGCTTTGAAGCTGGTTTGGTGCTCAAGGAAGCCAACACATCATCTTTGTTGAAGAGGCTCCAAGGGTAAGACACTAACTCTCTTTTTACCCCATTTTTGCACCTTGTTTTTACCTAGCTTAGAACTGTTTTTGTGCTTGGTGTTCAATACAAAAAAGTTCTGTTTTTTAAGCCTCTTTATTGTTTATTAAGAGTGTTTTGTGGTTTGGGTAGGTTTGACCACCCTTAGGCCTTGAAAAGGCCCTTTTTTGTGCTATTTTGTGAGAGATCCGAGACTTTGGTGCTTGGGCCTCTCCACCACTGAAATCTTGAGGGATTTCAGTGTTGGAGATGGTGCCTTGAAGTCTCCAAAAGGGGAGGGCCACCCCCTCTCCTTAATGTCCTTGGAAAGGGCAAGTTTTGGCCTCCAAAGGAGCACCATGTTTGGTTGTGTGTTGAGCATGTTTGGTTTGTTTTTCATGCTTATATTGCCATGATTTAACTCTGTTTTAAGTTGGTTTTAGCACTCCTTGCATGTTTTGCATAGATGCTTTGTAATGCCTTGTATTGCCTTAACTTGCTCTAGGTTTGTATGCCTTTATTCTAGCATTTTTTAGGCTTAGATCCATGAAGCTTGTATGCTTATTTTGCCATGCCTTAGGTCTGTCTCATGTTGTTTGAGCCAACCATAGCATGTTTAATATAGCCTCTTTGCATTTGGCTTGTTGGCCTTAAGAGCATGAGTGTGTAGCATGCCTTGCTTGCTTTATTTTTGATGGTTTGGAACCATTTAGCATGTCATTTCAGTCCCTTTGGTGTGCTTGTATGCCTACCTTAGTTGCTCCTTTAGTGCTTTAAAAGCATGTGTTGAATGCTCCATGTATTGGTCATGTTGCATGCCTTTGTGCTTAAGCCTCGTAGATGCCATCTAAGTAGCCATTTGGCTTTGTTTTAACATGCTAAAACTCTGTTTTAGGTTGATCAATGCATGCCATATTTGTTTTGCATAAGTGTAGTTCAATGCTTCCATGACTTGCCTCAAGTGTTGAACCTATGTTGCATGCATTTGTTTATCTTGCTTAACATGATTTGGCATCATTTCATAGCATGATTTTCAGAGCCTAAATTGCATGCTAGTTGTCCATTGTTGTGCCCCTTTAAGTGTGCTTAAGGGTTGTTTGTTATGCTTAAGTGTTGGTGCCTTAACTTGTGCATGTGTGCATGTGTGTTTGGCCCTCATGATTTAGCATTTTGGCCACTGTTTTGAGCCTTTTTAGAGTTGCCCAATTCATGTCTAAGTCCATCCTCCATTTGATTTGCATGCTTGCCTTGTATGCTTACTTGCATGTTTGCATTAATTGCCATATTGCATACTAGTTGACATGCTTAGGACTTCATTGCATCGACATGCATGCTAAGCCTCTTGACCAAGTCATGATAGAGGTTTGGCACCCTTGTTTGTTTGTTTGCATTGCATGCATTTGAAATCAAAGTTGCACTCTTGGTTCTTTGGGCCATCATGCATAGAAATGCGCGATTGGTGGTCCGAGAATCGAGGTACATGCCCCTTTGAGTCAAAAACATGATAAGGAGTGTGTTTGGTGCATACATGCTTTGAATTACATTGCCATGCAAGTTGTGTCCTCTGCTGCTGTGAGTTGTAGGTTCTGCAGGCATTTAGTGCCGACCGGCAGTATAATGACAGCCGATGGATGAATTCAGTGCCGGTGGCCACATAATTTGGCCGGTGATGTTCTACCCCAGCCGGTGGTGATCTCCAGTGCCCAAGGAAGTATTCCTGAAGTTTTGGCAGTCTTCGGAGGAAGAAAGCAGGGAAAACAGAGGCAATCATGCATGGCAGTGCGATTCCGAGCGAGTTCCGGGCGTGTGCTGCATTTGGCCCTCATCCCGAGGCGGTTTACTGCTTTAATTAGATTAATTTATTTATTTGATTAATTTAGTGAAATCTGTAATATTTTAATTAGCTTGCGTAGTTAATTAATTTGTATATTCTTTTGGTCCCTCCGAGTGAGGGCATAATTGTAATAAGTGTGTGTGAGTGGGTGTATGTCTTCCAATCCCCATTTCTTTCTTCCCTTTTATTTACCTGCTTACGTTGGTAGATTAGGGCATACTTATTTTAGCATACCTTATGCTACGCATGAGTGCATCCATGCATTTGTTTACGTGCACCGGGCTCGGTACATCATACAAACTGCATAAGTATTTTCAATTCCAAACTGAATACGTGTTATCTGTCGCATTCCACGTGCCATGTTTAGGATAGCCGAGCCTGTCTAATTGCATCCTTGCCTGTGTTGCATTAGTCACTTAACATGAACTAGGTCATGCATGTTTGCTAACTAGTTTCTTGTTTTGGCACGGAGTACAATGTAAGTATTTACGCTTTAGCATACCACATGCGTGTGAATGTTGCCATGACAGTATGCTTACCATGCGGCTAAGTGCTTATGTGAGATAAACTGTTTGAATGCCTGTGGGTGAAGGTTGGATTGCCTGAGTTGGAACAACTCATTGAAATCTGTATTTTAGCCTACTTGCGAGTAGCAAAATCTAACACGTTTTTCGAGACAAAACGGATATGCAATGTTTATTTCCAAGATAGGCAATCTAGTCTATACTTTTGTGTTGTGCGCATCACATAGTAATTCTAGGTTAATAACCGGAATAAGAACGCATAAAGTTTTCAAAATCGGATATCACGGTTAGTAGAGGCCGGTCTTCGGACGGGGCGAAAGGGGGTGCTCATAGCTGACCTTCCCCGATCGTACCCAAGCTCCCGAGCCAAGACCACTTTGGTGATGACGGACACGTGGCCTTCGGCACTGAGTCAGGGTTTCCTAAATTTCCCATTTTAAAATATTTAGGTGGCGACTCTGTAATCTGGCAAAGCAGTCCATGTTTGGCACTATTTTTCAAAAATCTGTTTTCTCAAACGATTTGCCAGAGTTGGACTCTTTGGTTCAGATTAAGAACCGCAACAAACAAAAAGGGAGTCCGAACTGTAGAGCGAAGCCCCACGCGGGCGCGTCTACAATGACATAGATTATCGAAATAGTGCATTGGTACCTCGATCTCATCTCTCTTTCATTATAAAAATAATTTTGTTTTGATCTTATTAATAATTTTAGAGTTTAATTTTAACAAATTATATAACCAACCTAGTTTTTTTTTTTAAAAAAAATTATTTTAAGATTGAATTTGTGGGTAATTTGGGTTTAGTCTTACTTGAATTTATTACATTCAAATCAAGTTTAAACAAGCAAATTTGGATTGCAAATCTGACTTGAGCAATTCAAAAAAAATTGAACTAAAAATTTGTGGCAGGACCAAAAATAGGGTTGACATCTACAATTGAGCTCATGTTTTGATCACCTCTTCACCAATTAAGTTGAGAATGATGAGCATCTCCCACATGCATGTACAAATCATGGGGGCGTAAGGCTTGAATGTTTGAAATTGAGCATATTGATGTTGAGTTTGAATTAACTTGGGACATGCATGTGTTTGATTCATGAAATTGAGCTCCATGATGATGTGTTTTAGTGTTTATACCATGTTAGTACAAGCATATGTGAAATTGGAGCCATAAAATGCAAGAAATGTTGGTTTGAATGTTGAAAGGGAGCTCAAGAACACAATCTGGAAGACCCAGAATTTTGATGTCCGCTTGGGCGGGGAAGTGCCGCTCGAGCGGGAAATACGTGCTCCCAGTACTTTTTGCAGACTTGGTGTCCGCTCGAGTGGGGAGCTATGTAGACAGGCCTTCCGCTCGAGCGCCCTATTTCACGCTCGAGCGTATTTTTTATGCAACCAGTACTTTTGCAGGCCTTAAGGGTCCGCTCGAGTGGGGGAGTCCACGCTCGAGCGGGGACCTTGTTTTCTGAAATTTTGTTTTCGCATTCTATGTTTCGTTTTTCGTTCTCTTTCACTTGCAAGCACTCTTAGGCATGTATTAAACATTGTAAATGAGTTAAAGAGATAAGAATAAAGCCTAAAGAGGAATATGTGAATTAAGGAACGGATTGAATTGTTAATGACCCTTTTGTATTCATGAAATTTGTAGGGTCGAGCTCCAGGGCAAACCAACCAACCGATCACTGTGAGTAATATCTTATCAAGATATCTGAAATATACTATTGTCCATTTGCTTACTGCTATGTAAGTTTTGTGAATCTGTCGATTCAATTGGTGGACAACGTTTTGACATAAATGATTGGACCAAAAGTCGTTTTGGCATAAATGAATGGACCAAAGGTCGTTTTGGCATAAATGAATGGACCAAAGGTCGTTTTGGCGTAAATGAATGGACCAAAGGTCGTTTTGGCATAAATGAATGGACCAAAGGTCGTTTTGACATAAATGAATGGACCGAAGGTCGTTTTGACACAAATGAATGAACCAAAGGTCGTTTTGACATGAATGAATGGACCGAAGGTTGTTTTGACATGAATAAATGGACCAAAGGTTGTTTTGACATGAATGAGTGGGCCGAAGGCCGTTTTGATATAAATGAATGGGCGGAAGGTCGTTTTGACATGAATGAGTGGGCCGAAGGCCGTTTTGACATAAATGAATGGACCAAAGGTCGTTTTGACATGAATGAGTGGGCCGAAGGCCGTTTGACATAAATGAATGGGCCGAAGGCCGTTTTGACATGAATGGATAGGCTAGAGGCCGTTTTGTCATGAATGAAAATCTGAATGGGCCAAAGGCTAGTTTGTTATGGAAAGATAAATGGGCCAAAGGCCAGTATGTTTGGAACCACAGTCACCTGACCTAATTTATGTATATATATATATGTTAAATAGAAATACGAATTAGGCCCAAGGCCGTTTGGAGTATGTTGTTCTACATATCGTTTGTATAACTTCTGTATTTGATATTATTCACTGGGCTATCGCTTACGCTCATTCATGTGTTTGTAGGTGAGCCAAGAGAGGTCCAGACCCAGCCCTAGTGAAGTCTGTGTGGAACAACCGAGTTTTGGAGAGTCAGCTCTAGTGTCTCATGCACGAGACTCGTCTTCGCCTTTCTGTTATGCTATGTTATTTTTGTTATGTTGGCGAGGACTTTGTGTATATCTGTATATAGTTGTGACGGGTTGACTTTGACTCGAATGATCCTGTCTGTGCAGAACTTTTTGGTACTATGTTTCTATTGTGAGTTATTAACGCATATATGTATGGTTTTTTTGATGTGCATATAAGCACGGCTCTATGGACAAAGTTTTAAATTTTTGCTTCCGTTTGGCCCTTTTACTCTGATGAGTTATGTCTGTTTTGGTTTGAGGCCGTAGGTAATCTCAGGATTGCTGGCCGGTTATGTCCTTAACCCATAGGGGCAGGTTTGGGCCATGACAGGTATCAACTCATGGTGTAAGGTCGTTAACGACTATCGGAGGATCTTCCGTCATGCCCGCCATGGATATGCTGGAGTATTCCCACAGACGGCGCCGATTGTGGAGAAGGGGTTTGGAAATACTCTTTGGATCCAATAGGACACTCGAGATCCTTAGCTAGTCACCTGAAAAGGAATGAACACTCCGGTCGGGGTTGCCGGAATTAGCACTCTGACGGATAAGTCAGTATATACTCTCTTGTTTGGTTGTATCTTAAGTTAAACTTACTTGTTCTCACCTCCCCACCATTAGCTGATGCTCTTCTTATTTATAGTCGTCCTTGATGTTGATGGCTGGTCCCACCTTTTGTCCATTGGATATTCCCTCATTCGGCTAACTGTTCGTACTCGGCCAAGACTATAGCTAATTCTTCGGCCGATCTGGTTATTCGGCCTTCGTCCCTAAGGATGGAGCTGTTTAATCCATAACTTGGTTTCTTTCCTCGAGTTATACGGCCTCCGTACGTAACAATTATTTTCGGCCCCCACAGTACGTATTTAACGGCCCGGAAGTTTGGGTGTTACAATAGTAATTCTGGCTGCATTCACAAGAATATGTAAATGGCGATGTCTTGTTGCATTTGCCTCCTCCACAGTCAGTCCAGTAGCAAGCTAGAAAACTAAATACAAAAACAAAAAAAAAATCACGAACACATTACCAAGAAAAATTATTAATCAAATGGTAATTAAGATTACTAGGGTTTGCAATTATGATGAAAAAACGATGTATTAGCATCGCTTTCTTTATCCTAAACAGGAGGGGCAGCTTCCGTGCAAGAGTATTCAAGTGTACCTGGAAAATCAACAACTGTCACTTTCAACAGAGTCACAAAATCTAATTCATCACTTCTTTAAGTTACTAATTACAATTTTAAATAAAAAATTTAAGATCTTAAACCATAGAAGAGCTAAATTGTAGGTTGTATGTTTGACTTGTGTCTTTTTTCATTACTGCAAGAAAGTTGGATGTGCACAACACTGAGACCAACACGAGTCATTCGACACAAGGAAGAGGCGACTAAGATGTTTGTTAAATACAACTTGATAACAAATTCATACTTGATAGTTACATTATTGTGTTTTTATGTGCTTGTGAGAGCATAGGTGTATTATTATATTTCATAGGATTTCAACAAAACCCAATGTTTGGCAGTGTGTTTGTTTGTTTGTTTCTGTTTTTTTTATTAGTTTTTGGAAACAAAAATAACGAAAAATACAAAAATATCCATTGTTTTCATATTGGTTTTGGAGCATTTGGCAAAGCAACGGAAAAAAGCTATTGGATTAGCCTTTTTTTGTTTAGTACTAGTTTTTGAAATTTAAAAACAAAAGAAGTTGTTTTTGGATTTTGTTTTTCTCTATATATTGTTTTCATAAACAATTTGACAAACAAGTTTATAGCAGTTTCAGATAATGAAAACAAAGAACAAAAAATGAAATCACAACCATTCAGGCCTAAATTTGTGCAGCATCATTTTATAATCTAATCTATTTTATTAAATAAAAACACACAACTCAAATATGTTTTGAAGTTATGTTACACATTTTCTCATCTACGCCACTGTCTAGATTTTTATCTTCAGTTTTTATTTTTACTTTTACTAATTTCATAGAAATACCATACTATAGGTCACATAAAAACAAATGAATCTAATTTATAAAAAATAAATAAATAAAATAAAATACACATGAATCTGTATATGCTACCAACAAGGTAGTCTCCTAGGGATTATTTGTTTGTGAAATACTCAAATACTAAAATAGCTTTAGGTGCAACTTCCAAATACAAAATCTTTGGAGAGAATAAGGGTAAATTATATCATAAAATTGATCACTATAAATAAAACTTTTCCATCAAAAGAATTAATGCGGGAACATACTATTTTAGTAATTTTTTGATTTTTTAGCTAAAATATGAAGTAAACAAACTAGTATGTTTGGAATGACTTTTTGATTTTTTACGAAGAAAATAGAATGTTTAACTTTTTAATATAGGTTATAAACTTTTTGATTTTTTAATAATTTTTTAACTTTTAAACTAAAATTGTTATGTGAAACGAGACCCAAGTATCCAAAGACGATCAAGTTAAACTTCAATACATGTGACCATGTCACATGCCAACCACTAAAATAATGCATTTTACTATCACCACATTCATTGTTTAGATTGTTCAATGAAAGCAGAAGATTTGCAAAAGAAGCCCCAATATGATCAAAGAAGAGAGAGAGAGAGAGAGAGAGAGAGAGAGAGAGTTCACTCACAGTTGGGAATGACACACGGGAGAAACCTGAGATCATTGTCAAGGGTAGAGCCAGTCTGTTTCCAGCCAGGATCACATTGACATTCAAACAAGAATGTGCTATTTGCTGCAGGCTTGCAAGTTCCCTGTCCACATTCCACTCCTTTGCACACAGCATCTGTTTGATGAAACAAACAAAACAGAGAACAAGCCCCAATTCATGATCAAAATTCTATATTTTTTTTAAAATAAAATCCCAAATTCATGTCTTCAACAGTCAAGTCAATTCAACCCAGTTGTTAAATGGTAAAAAAAACCCAAACCCATTATAGAATTGTAGAAATAAATCATAATCTGATATTTTAAAAGCCAAAGGAAGAGAACAGAGGGTACAAGAACAAGAACCAACCAAGGTCAGGGGACAGCATAGGAGATAGATAGTCGGCTGTGGCAGTCCAACGCTGCAGAACAAGAAGGTTTGCAAGAATAGCCATGATTCTAACAGAGGCCATGTTCAAGGAATACACAGAACAAAACAAAACAGATGAGAGAGAGAGAGAGAGAGAGAGAGAGAGAGAGAGAGAGAGAGAGAGATGAGTTTGAAATTGGGCTTCTTAAATGAAAGGTTCTATGGGGGTATAGGTGGGGGATACGGATGGGTTTTGAAAGGAGATTAAACGTGGGTGAGCTAAAAGAGGTTAAAATGGGTCAAGTGGGGTTGTTGGGAGTTGGGGTTATGCTTCTTCTTCTTCTTTTACTACAATTACTCTCCCATCCCTTTGGGGCTTTTCCCAAACTACTAGGTACTAATTTATTTTCCAAACTAAGTCTAGTTTGGCCGAATTTCTCAAATTAAGCTGAAGCATCATTACAAAACACGCTTTCAGCATATTTCTGGCCCAGGTGGACAAAATAAACAAAATCATGAAAGCGTGGTTAGAAAACACGACTTCAATTAAGAAAACGTTGTTGCTATTAGCGTTTTCAGGCTTAAATAATAGCGTGATTTGGAAATACGTTTTTAACATATATCTATACTATATATTAAGGAAAAGGGGGTTTTAACCCCCAAGGCCTGTGGAAGCTCCAATATGCTAATCCTGATTTTTTGATTTTTTATTTTTAAAAAAAAAAAAATTGACTTGGTGAGTGGTTCAAAGATTATAATAATTACACTATTGACAAATGGAGGAGATAGAGGGTGGGGAAGCACGACTGACTAGAATAACACAATAAATGAAATCCTACTTTCAAGATTTAAAAAAAAAATTTGACTTGGTGATTGGTTCAAAGATTACTGACTAGAATAAAGCAATAACTGAGAGAGAGATGCTATATGACTATGTGGTGTGTATATGTGTGATAATAAAAAAGGTATTTGCCTTTGGGGCTACCTCCTCGGTCAAACCCTAGGTATTTACACGCCATTACTTTTTGCATCCCCAAGAGACCCATGTAATTATTGGGTAAATGGCTCTTAATTTTTTTCCCTCTTAATTTTTTTGTTTTGTTTTTTGAAAAAAAAAAAAAACACTTATTAAATTCTTTCAAACTCCTCGGTCAAACCCCAGTATTTACACGCCATTACTTTTTGCATCCCCAAGAGACCCATGTGATTATTGTGTAAATGGCTCTTAATTTTTTTCCCTCTTAATTTTTTTGTTTTGTTTTTTGAAAAAAAAATAAATAAACACTTATTAAATTCTTTCAAATCTTTATAACTTCTCCAATACACATATTTTTCTTAACTTTTCACATACCTATTGTAAAAATCTAAAATAAATATAAATATTTATAATTATCCCGTGCATAGCACGGGTGATAGGCTAGTTAAAATTTAATCAAAATAAAAGTCAAGTGGGGATGTTGCTCAAATGGTAGAACGCTTGCTTTGCATGCAGCTATTTCTCAAATTCAATTCAACTCTTTTTTTTTTTTTTTTTCCCCTTCCACTTACTCTATACTTTATATATTTATTATGTAATTTTTTTATCCAAAAAAAAAAAAAAGTATTAGGTCTAAAAGTTCATTTTCTAGACCTAGTGATGTGTCAAGAAAATTATTGGTTCAAAATTAGATATTCTTTAATTATCAAACAATTATCTTTTTGACACATCACTGAATTTATAAAGTGGGTCTAGTGATGTGTCAAAAAGATAATTGTTTGATAATTAAAGAATATTTAATTTTGAACCAATAATTTTCTTGACACATCACTAGGTCTAGAAAATGAACTTTTAGACCTGAATAGTAATACTTTTTAAACAATTATGTTGACATTTTGAAAAAAATTGTATTTTATAGAGAATTTTTTTAGTTAACCAAACAAACATTTTACTTTTTTTGATAAAAAAATTACATAATAAATATAAAAAGTATAGAGTAAGTGGAAGGGGAAAAAAAAGAAAAGAAAAAAAAAAAGAGTTGAATTGAATTTGAAAAATAGTAGAGTTTGGAGATGCGGTGTATCGAATTTTGAGCAAACACTCTACCATTTGAGCAACATCCTCACTTGATTTTTATTTTGATTACATTTTAATATATGTTAAAAGCGTGTTTCCGAATCGCGCTATTATTTAAGTCTGAAAACCCTGATAGTAGCAGCGTTTTCTTAATTGAAGTCATGTTTTCTAACCATGCTTTCATGATTTTGTTTATTTTGTCCGCCTGTGCCAGAAACATGCTGAAAGCGTATTTTGCAAACACGCTTCAGCATAGTTTGGGAAATTCGGCCAAACTAGACTTAATTTGGGAAATAAATTAGTACCTAGGCTTAGTTTGGAAAAAGCCCCCATCTCTTTGCAGTTACCATGCTTTTGCCACCAAGTTATGATTATGAATATTTATGGTCTTAATTACAAATAATAAAATGGTCTTAATTTCAAATAAATAATAAAATAATAAACTTTTGTCATAAGTCCTTATGGTAGGGTTAGCAAATTGATTTTTGTTATGAAAATTACTAATATTTGATTATCAACTGAAGTGATTTTGATTATTAAGGGTTTGTTTGGAATAGGAATGGCAATGGATTGGGGCGGGGCAGGACATTACTCTCCCCGTCCCCGATCCCCGAAGGCAAAAAAATCCTCGTCCCCCGCCCCTGATCCCCGGTGGAGACGCCATCACCCTCCCAGCCCCCGCCCCCGCCCCCGCCCCCTAACGGGGATCGGGTTTCCTCGACCCCGAAAAATCCTTGACCTGTTTGTTTGTTTGTTTGTTTTTTTGTTCGACACAAAAACACAACAACAAAAAGAAATTTTAATTTGTTTTCAGTATATTTCATCGTCATCATCATCAACAATCATCAACTTAAAAAAAAAATCTGAAATTGTTCATTACATACACACACACACACACACATATATATATGTATCTATCATCATCATCATCATCATCATCATCAACAACTTTATAAAAAAAAAAAAAAAAGAGATATGAAATTGTTCATTACACACACACACACACATACATGTATCTATCATCATCAACAATCATCATCACACATATATAGATCTGAATTGTTCTCACAGATCAATTGGCGCACCGGTCGGCTCAAGCCGTATGCCGTCGAAATCCAAATTATCCACCAGAGCTGTGGTGGAGGTCGGATAGAGGCGATACTGCGACGGAGGAGGCGATGCGTATGTCGAAATCTACGGCGGAGGACGGGCAGAGGCGATGTTGCAGTCACTTTTTCAGCAAATGTGAGAGTGAGGTGGTGGCATTTGGAAGTTGAAGAAGAAGTCATGGTAGCGGAGGCGGTGATGGTGGAGGATCAGCGGATCTGTTCAGATCTGTTCTGGATGATGATGATGATGATAAGAAATGAAAAAGAGAAATCTGAGTGAGGGAGAGAGATGAGAGGCAGTCTGAGACAGAGAGAAATGATATGAGGGTTTGGGTTATATATATAGAGGGAGTAAAATAGTAATTTCACTTCGAGGACAAATGGGGACGAGGCCGGGGCCGGGGCCAGGGCCGGGGCCGAAACACTTATCCCCATTCCCGGCCTGAAATTGATTGGGGATTGATTTTTGAATACCATCCCCATAACAACCCCAACCTATGCTTAACCGTTAAACCATGATTAAGAATGCCAGATAACTGATTAAGAGGAAATCATGTGTTAATTATGCATTTTGTATATGTTTTGCATTCATATCTGTTAATCGTAGAGATATCTGTTTGCATTTCATTTTCTTTTTGCGAATTGAAGGCCTTATCAGCATCCGATCACGAAATTGATTTGAATTATGTGTTAGTTGAAATTTTTAGAGCATTATGGCAGGTTTAATTGAAATTCGATTCGAAACAAAATAAATAAGAATGCTTAATGCCAATTGATTAGCTAAAGTTAAGATTAAACTAAGCCAACTTAATGGGGCCTATATAAGGCCAATTGTGACTCTAGGCTCCTCTTCACACTCTTATTTTCTCAACTTGTGAAGACAAAAACGTGGCTAAGAGAGTTTGAGAGAGAGGAGAGTGAATTCAAGCTCGAGGAGGAGAAAAATGGAAGCCTATAGAATTGAGAGGGAATTGTAGGAATTTAGCTTCAACACTTGCTAATTCAAGGCTTAAGGTAGGAGTTCAACTCTTCATTTATGAATTTGAGTCAAATAATGTAAGAACTCAAGAGGTTGGAGTGATTAACCATGAGAATTAAACTTGGATTATGGAAATTAAGATCATACCATGCATGCATGCCTTTTTATGACATTTTGAGTTTCAATTTTAAACAAATCTCACTTGCATGTTTCTATTTTGCTCTTGTTCTAAGAATTCATCACATTTCTTACCAATTGACCATGTTTTGAGGAGTTTAAGTTCAAGACAATTCATGCATGTAATGTTCACCCCATTTTCTTAAGAGAATTAACAAGCTTTGAAGGTTTGATTTTGAGCTATGAATCTTAATTTGTGATGTTTTTCCAAGTTTACAAGTGTTTCCTTAAATTTTTGGCCAAAAAGAATGAGTTTGATGTGTTGATGTTGAAGTTTGAGCTGGGAAGAGCAATCTGGAAGTTCCAGAATTCTGTTCTTCGCTCGAGCGATAGAACTTGCGCTCAAGCGAGCACTCTGTGATCTTGCACTTCCGCTCGAGCAATCAAAAGTTGGCTCGAGCGTGAAATGCAAGCTCCCAGAAGTTTCATGATTTTACAGACCGCTCGAGCGACAAGAGTTGTGCTCGAGCGAGAACTTGTGTCTCACGCTCGAGCGAGAATCAAACGAGCATTGAACGGAAAAATCACACAACCAGTACTTTTGCAAAGTTTACAAACCACTCGAGCGACAGAAGTTGCACTTGAGCGACTACTAGCATTTTGCTTGTCCGCTCGAGCGAAGGAAGTTGCACTCGAGCGGGACCCCTTGTAGACGTCCCCGAACGCATCCCGGGAGGGTTAAGTCCCGTTCCGTTCATTTGGGTTTACTACAGTTCGGACTCAAATTGTCACGGTTCTTAATCTGAACCAAAGAGTCCAACTCTGGCAAATCGTTTTGAAGAAAAACAGATTTTTGAAAAGTAGTGCCAAACGTAGACTGCTTTGCCAGATTACAGAGTCGCCACCTAAATATTTTTAAAATGGGAAATTTAGGAAACCCTGACTCGGTGCCGAAGGCCACGTGTCCGTCATCACCAAATGTCTTGGCTCGGGAGCTTGGGTACGATCGGGGAAGGTCAGCTATGAGCACCCCCTTTCGCCCGGTTCGAAGACCGGCCTCTACTAACCGTGATATCTGATTTTGAAAACATTATGCACTCTTATTCCAATTATTAGCCTAGAATTACTATGTTATGCGCACAACACAAAAGTATAGACTAGATTGCCTAATTTGGGAATAAACATTGAATATCCGTTTGTTTTGAAAGCGTTTCGGGTTTTGCTACTCGCAAGTAGGCTAAAATACGGATTTCAATGAGTTATTCCAACTCAAGCAATCCAACCTCCACCCACAGGCATTCAAACAGTAATATCACATAAGCATTTAGCCGCATGGTAAGCATACTGTCATGGCAACATTCACACGCATGTGGTATGCTAAAGCGTAAAATACTTACATCGTACTCCATGCCAAAACAGTAAACTGGTTAGCAAACATGCATGACCTAGTTCACGTTAAATGGCTAATGCGACACATACAGCATGTAATTAGGCAGGCTCGGCTATCCTAAAAATGGCATGTGAAATGCAATCATTTGATGCACGTATTCAATTTGGAATTGAAAGTACGATGCAGTTTGCATTATGTACCGAGCCCGGTGCATGTTTAGACAAATGCATGGATGCACGCATGCGTTGCATAAGGTATGCTAAAATAAGTATGCCCTAATCTACCAACGTAAGCAGGTAAATAAAAGGGAGAAAGAAGTGGGGATTGGAAGACATACACCCACTCACACACACTTATTACAATTTTGCCCTCTCTCGGAGGGGCCGAATAATAATACAGATTAATTAGCTACGCAAACTAATTAAACTATTACAAATCAACTAAATTAATTAAATAAAATAATTAATCTAATTAAACAGTAAACCGCCTCGGGATGAGGGCCAAATGCAGCACGCATTCGGGACTGGCTCGGAACCGCACTGCCATGCACGGATTGCCTCTGTTTCCTCTGCTCTCCTCCTCAGAAAATTACCAAAGTCCCAGGAGTGCCTCTCAGGACACTGGGGATCACCACCGGCTGGGGTAGGACACCACCGGCTGAAGGAGGAGGCCACCGGCACTGGATTTATCCGTCGGCTGAAAATGGACTGCCGGTCGGCACTAAACACTGCCGGCCGGCACAAAATACCTGCAGAACCTGCAACTCACAGCAGCGGAGGGCAAAACTTGCATGGCAATGCAATTCAAAGCATGTATGCACCAAACACACTCCTTATCATATTTTTGACTCAAAGGCAGATGTGCCTCGGTTCTCGGACCACCAATCGCGCATCTCTATGCATGATGGCCCTAAGAACCAAGGATGCAACTTTGATTTCGAATGCATGCAATGCAAACAAGTAAATAAGGGTGCTCAACCTCCATCATACTTCACTTCAAGAGGCCAAACATGCACAATACAAATGCAACCCTAGACATGTCAACTAGACATGCAACATGGACTATGCAATATGTTCATGCAAAGGGTTTAAGCAAGCATACAAGATAAGCATGCAAACCAATGGAAGGATGGTCTTATACATGAATTAGGCAACTCAAATAGTCCTAAAATCAGTGGCCAAAATGCTAAGTTAAGGGGGCCAAACACACATGCACACATGCACAAGTTAAGGCACCAACACTTAAGCACAATCATACAATCCTTAAGCACACTTAAAGGGGCATAACAATGGACAACTAGCATGCAATTTAGGCTCTGAAAATCATGCTATGAAATAATGCCAAATCATGTTAGGCAAGATAAACAAATGCATGCAACATAGGTTCAACACTTGAGGCAAGTCATGGGAGCATTAAACTACACTTATGCAAAACAACTATGGCATGTATTGAACAACCTAAAACAGAGTTTTAGCATGTTAAAACAAAGCCAAATGGCTACTTAGATGGCATCTAAGAGGCTTGAGCACAAAGGCATGCAACATGACCAATACATGGAGCATTTAACACATACTCTTAAAGCATTAAAGAGGCATGCTAGGCAATCAAACAAACATGTATGAAGGACTGAAATAGCATGCAAAATGGTTCCAAACCACCAAAAATAATGCAAGCAAGGCATGCTACACACTCATGCTCTTAAGGCCAACAAGCCAAATACCAAGAGGCTATGAGATATAAGTCATGGTCGACCAAAACAAGTATGGACAGACCTAAAGCATGACAAAATAAGCACACAAGCTTCATGGATCTAAGCCTAGAACATGTTAAAAACAAAGGCATACAACCTAGGCATGTTAAGGCAACATTAAGGCATTACAAAGCAACTATGCAAATCATGCAAAGAGTACTAAAACCAACTTAGAAACATGTTGTATCATGGCAATATAAGCATGAAAAACAGCCAAGACATGCTCAACAAACAATCAAACATGGTGCTCCTTTGGAGGCCAAAACTTGCCCTTTTCAAGGACAACAAGGAGAGGGGGTGGCCCTCTCCTTCTTGAGACTTCAAGGCACCATCTTCACCACTGAAATCCCTCAAGATTTCAGTGGTGAAGAGGCCCCAAACACCAAAGTCTCGGATCTCAACAAAATAGCACAAAAATGAGCCTTTTCAAGGCCTAAGGGTGGCCAAACCTACCCAAAGCACAAAGTACCCTTAATAAACTATCAAGAGGACTAAAAAACAGAACTTTTATGTATTGATCACCAAGCACAAAAACAGTTCTAAGCTATGTAAAAAAGGAGTGCAAAAATGGGGTAAATAAAGTAAGTTTCTCACCCTTGTTGATCACCTTCACAAAGGTTGATGTTGTGGCTTCCTTGAGCTCCAAACCAGTCAAGAACACCAAGAACCAGCCCTTAGGACCTTAGTAACCAAAGGAAGGTGAAACACTAGGTGTTGATGAGCAATAGTAAGTCACAAACACCTAGTGTACAAATAAGAGGGAAGAAGAGAAATAGGATAGATACAAAACTTCTAACCTAAAACCAGAGCTTCTTCTCTGTCTAAAATGTCTAAAAAAATTGTAACCCTAAGCCAAGAAGAGGAGTGGTCCTCTTATAGGCAAGCAAAGCTTGCAAAGCTTACAAGCTAAGCTAAATAAGAGGGTCATCCCTCCATACACGTGTATGGAGGGGAACCAAAACTATACAGCTGTCTGAAAATATCTCATAAAGCAACTGCACAGTGTCCGGCCGGCAAAGAGTGTCATTTTGACAAAACTTAGTGCCGGTCGGCACAAAAGAGTGCCGGTCGGCACAATAAAGTGCCGATGGCAACACCAGCCAGCCGGTGGCCTCTAGCCACAGCCGGTGGTATGTGGGGATGCCTCACAAAGCATTCCCTGCCTTTCCAAGGCAAAACACAAGTGTTTGGTGCAAAACCAAACACAAAACGGTCGAGTTCGGAAGTCCTGAGGCAAGGCGCGCGAGCCGAGAACTCCGGGAACTCCAAACGAACGCAAACATGGATAATCACCGAGTGTTCAAGCGGTGACGTCCAGGTCTTGAGGACGGTCAAAAATGGGGTGTCTACAGTTGCCCCTCTTTGACAGAACTCGAAAGTCATAACAATGACGGGAGTGAATGTCAAAGCCCAGAGACGACCCATTTTTGACAAGGCCGAAGACTTGGACAAACATACAAAGCGCAAATGGTTGAACTCGCAAGCTGCCTACGTATCCCTTTAGGAATCAAACCAGCGTAGTTCAGGCACAGGCATACAAGCCGCAGATAAGGTATGCGCCCGTAGGCGGGGGCAAGATGCAACTGACGATGCAAAAGGCCGAGCATAACTTATGATCATGCAAAGAAAGCTGTAACGAAGCACACATGCGACAGTTATAAGTTAGCATACGCCAAACTACACTACAATGTAGAAAGGATGTAAGAGAATTATACAATTCTCGATACGTCTCACTCGGTGGATACAATACCTGTGCGGCTCGTCTGGTTGCACCGGCCTCTAATAAGCCGTACATACAATATCGTGCCTGCAAAGAAAGCAAACTTAACAGGTATAATACTGTTAGCAACATGCAAATCATGTAAAATGAATGCAAAATGACATGCAATTGAATCTAAATGTAATGCAAATGATATGCAAAACTAATAACAAATATAAACAATGCAGATAATATGCAATGTAAATATGCAATGCAATTGAACCATGATCCAATCATGAGCGGTTCAAAACCACACAAATGTCAGATAGATTGATGGAGGTAACAAGTCCGTGTCCCATAGAATGATGTCTGATCTACGAGTAATACGCATGAACACAAGCACAAGTATTGGGTGGATTGACATAAGTGGGGAAACGACCCGCTGATGAGTGGACAATGATCCTTATGCAGGATGCAACAATTACACTACAATGCAATATATACAATGGATATGGCACGCGGGCCAAACCGAATCTTGCCTAGGAAAGGCATGTACGCATACGAACCGCGTCTAACACAGAAAATGTGCCGCAACCCTCAAACCAAGCTCATCAAGGAATAGGTGCGTACACAAAAACTGTGCTTCGACGTGAAAAGTAGGGGCACATACCAGACCAAGCTCAACCTGGGAAGGCGCAAGCCATGGACGGAAGTGATGCAATGGACGCATGCAATGGAATGGATATGGCACGCAGGCCAAACCAAATCTTGCCTAGGAAAGGCATGTACGCATACGAACCGCGTCTAACACAGAAAATGTGCCGCAATCCTCAAACCAAGCTCGTCAAGGAATAGGCGCGTACACAAAGACTGTGCTTCGACGTGAAGAGTATAGGCACATACCAGACCAAGCTCAACCTGGAAAGGTGCAAGCCATGGACGGAGGCAATGCAATGAAATGCATGCAACCTATAATGCACTATCTACTAGATGTTTTTACAGAAAATGCATGACATATACACTATATTACAATGAAATGCATGACATGTGCATGTTTTTTTGTTTTTGTTGTTTTTTGAAATGCATGACATATGCAATATACATGATGATGCATGACAAATGCAGGTTGTTTGAATGATGCATGACATATGCAGTATTTACAAATGATGCATGACAATGCACTATGATGCAATGACTATGCTCGCAGTTTTCCCTATCTTACCAACAGGGCGATATACTAGGTTGGTTCAGTATCCAGAATCGAGGCATAGACACACCGCCTCAACCTATGGGGCTTCCATACAGATTTCAAGCCAAGGGTACACCCCCTGGGTATTTAAACCAGACTTTAGTCTCGGAAATTCCGAACCTTTGCGTTCTAGGCATAAGCCGTTCAAACTCTAGTTTTCACCGTCCCGGTTGGTCTTCTAGGAACTCACCGCAAACACAGGCAGGTGGCTTTACCAGACCACCGAAAGTCGTTCGGGCACGACAAACACCAAAGGAATTGCACCTTCAGAGGATTTAAGGTCTCCTAGACCGGGATGCAAAATGTATGCATTTGAAATGCACATGATGCATGATTTTTGAAATGCGCGCCAACGCACGGCTTTTGAGATGCATAACAATGCAATTGGACGGGTTTAAGGTCTCGCTAGATCGTGCGTGTTTTCGGTCCCGCCGGACCATGCGTGCACAGGACGGTGTAACGTGCAAGGTAGCGCGATTGAATGCATGCAAAATGCAATGGGATGCGCAAAATAGCGCGATGCGATGCATGCCAAATGCAATGAACGGTGTGCGTCAATGTACCGAAGGTCTTGCACCCTCCAAGGATTTAAGGTCTCCTAGACCGGGCGTGTTTAAGGTCCCGCCGGACCCGGTGTGTAAGATGAAATGCTCATGAGGCACGCATACCTGATTTGATGGAAAATGAAGTGCAAAACGAGGCATACGTGCCTCGAGATGCAATGAAATGCGAAATGAGGCACGCGTACCTCATTTGATGGAAAATGAAGTGCAAAACGAGGCATACGTGCCTCGAGATGCAATGAAATGCGAAATGAGGCGCGCGTACCTGTAGACACCCCATTTTTGACCGACCTTAAGACTCAGACGTCACCGATTGAGCGCTCGGTGATGTTGCATACTGTGCTCGTTCAGAAGTCTCAGAGACGCAGCCGTGCGCCCTGCCTCCGGACTTCCGAACCCTCTTCTGTGCCTTGTCTCGGTTTGCGAACCAGACTCGGTTTTCTCTGTTTTCTTTCCTGAGGGAAGGGAGTAGTCCTGTAGACTATCTCTCGGTGGCCGTGCGCTACATTTCGTGGCCGTAGGTCATTTTGCCCATTTCGGAGCCCGGTTCCCGGTTTCCGGAGCCGTCAGGCCGTGTGCCTCGGTTCGGGACCGCCCAACCATCTCTGATTCCTCCGGTTTTTGGCGCATACCTCTGTTTCATCATAACAAGGCACACTGGGGCCCCTGATGCCCACTTCGTGGCCGTATGCCACTTTCGGTGCTTATAGCCGATTTTCGGGCCCCGAACCTCGCGGTTTGGCCCCCGAGCATTCATTTCGCATCGGATTCCTCCGGTTTTTGGCAGGTACCTCTGTTTTATCGTTCCGAGGAACACTGGGGCCTCTGATACCCACTTCGCTGCTAAACACCACTTCCGGTGCCTACAGCCCATTTTCGGGACCCCGAACTGCGCGGTTTGGGCCCCGAGCGTTCATTTCTCATTAGTTTTTGTTCAATTTTGGCAGGTACCTCTGTTTCAGCATTAGGAAGATCACTGGAGGGTAGGAGGCCAGCAATTATCCCAGATAACCAGTTTCGCTCCTCCGGCGCCCGTTTTGCTCACTTCCGGGCTAATGTTGAACACCCTAGGCCCATTTTCTTCCAACCAAAGCTACATATCTGTGATCAGGGGATATGGGAGGACCCTAAAAACTACTGGTCGGCCAGCAATGGTGGATTTCATTTTTGAGCCTCTCCTTCAAGCTCTATGTTGTGGCTCCTGCTTCAGTGTTGCCAACTTCCGACCTTGGAACCTTGTTCTACACATCTGGGAGGACCCTAAAAGTTGGTGGTCGGCCAGCAATTGTGGATTTCATTTTTGAGCCTCTCCTTCAAGCTCTATGTTCTGGCTCCTGCTTCAGTGTTGCTAATTTCCGACCTTGGAACCTTGTTCTACACACCTGGGAGGACACCAACACATAGTGGTCGGCCAGAATTTTTTCACTTCATTTTTGGGCCATGGCCGGCCGGCCAGGGTGAGTGGCTGGCCGACCAGGTGGGGTGGCCGGCCGGCCACCTCCCAGAAATTTACCTGGCCGGCCAGCTTTCTGCTTTCCAGCTCTTTACAGCTGTCCGGATATTTTTTTGAAATATCTCCTCCATCCGGGGGATATTTTGGGAGGGAAAGCTTGGGTGCTTTTCCCTCCCCTTTTACACCTCTTCTTGCCTACTTAAAGGGCTGGACAGCCCCTTTGCTAGGGTTAGAAAATTTGACCTTAAGAGCTCTCCTTCAAAAACCTCCATTTTCCATAGCCAAAGTTCAAAAAAACCTTTGAGTCCCTAGGCCAATCCTTCACCAACCCTAAGCTCTACCATTCCCACTTCCATTCCAGAAGCAAGAGAGTGTTCCTCAGAGGCTAAGAAGCAACTTTCATCAAGGCAAGAGGTAGCAAAAACTTGATCTTCAAGGGTAAGTCATCATTTCCCTTTTTCTTGCATAATTTTGCTTCAGATTTTTACCCTACTTGTGATCTGTTTTGGGTTCTGACCCCTTCTGGTTTTGTGCTTATTTTGAGCCCCTCTACAACTTTGTAGAAGGGCTCAACCCTGTTTGGTGTCTCCTTCATACACTTGCTTCAATATCACTCTTTAGGCCATTAATTTGCATGCTTTGTTTGGCTTTTGAGTGATCTGATTTCGAGTATACTATTTACTGTGAGTGGGCTCATTTTGAGCCCCTCTTCAACATTGAAGAAGGGCTCAACCATTTTTGGCTTCTCTGTCATGCACTTCCTTTGAAATGCTTCCATTTTACCGTAAAATTGCATGATTGTTTTGACCTATTTGTGATCTGAGTTGGAACATGCAACATACTGTGATTGTGCTTATTTTGAGCCCCTCTTCAGCATTGAAGAAGGGCTCAACCTGGTTTTCTTGCTCTACATATCACTTGCTTTGAATTCTTGTTACAATCCCATTTTGCATATGTTTTTAAGCTCACCATGCTTCGGATTTCAGCCTTTATCAGGCCTAGAAAGAGCCTTATTTTTGCCTATTCTTCATGTTTTGTTAAGGGCCTTAGGCCATTTGATGACTGGTTTTGGTACTTCATGTTGTACCCCCCCATATTTTCCGTAAAATTGCATGCTTTGTTAAGCTTGCTTAGCTACTGATTTGAGCCTTCATCAGGCTTAGAAAGTGTCTTATAATGACTCATTCTTCATGTTTTGTTAAGGGTTCAAAGTTGTTTGATCATTGCTTATGGTACCTCATGTTGTAGCCCTTTATTGGCTCATTTTTGCATGCTATTTTAAGCATATCTACATACTGAATTGGAGGATCAAATCTACTGTAAATGTGCATTTTTTTGGTCCCTCTTTAATTTTTTAGAACTGATTTTTCTGGTTTGAGCATTGTATATACTACTTGCTTTGTAATTTCCCTCTTTTTCCCCGTTTTTGCATGCTAAGTTTGCCATACTTGTGGTTGTTTTTTAGCCTTGCTTTGTACTGAAAAAATGCCATATTTGGGGCTGCCTTGCTACTGGTTTGCATGTCATGATCATGTTGTGCATGTTTAGTATGGCTATAGGCCATTTCGGGTACATAAAATCACATTTCGGGATGATTTCATGCATTGGTTGTCATTTCGCATCATTTCGGGGCTGTTTTCCCTTTCATTTAGGTGCTGAAATTTGGTTTGCATGCTTGCATATCATTTCTCGTGCCATTTCATGCCTTCGGGCCATGCCTCGGTTTGCGTGCCCGTGGGCACGCATTTCGAGGCAGCTCATTTTCATCTTACGGCCTCTTATGTGAGTGCGGCCGAGGCCTTCTCATGTTAGTGTAAGCCCAATTTGCATTTTCCATGTCATTTGCATTGCGTATGCCACCGCCTCGGTTTGCGTGCCCGTGGGCACGCATTTCGAGGCAGCTCATTTTCATCTCACGGCATCTTATGTGAGTGTGGCTGAGGCCCTCTCATGTTAGTGTAAGCCCAATTTGCATTTTCATGCCTTTATCCATCGCCTCGGTTTGCGCGCCTGTGGGCACGCATTTCGAGGCACTTCATTTTTGTCTCTCGGCATCTAATGTGAGTGCGGCTGAGGCCCTCTCATGTTAGTGTAAGCCCAATTTGCATTTTCATGCCATTTCATGCTTTAATGCATTGCCTCGGTTTGCGCGCCCGTGTGCGCGCATTTCGAGGCACTTCGTTTTTATCCGACGGCCTCCCGTGTGAGAGTGGCTGAGGTCCTCTCATGTTGGTATAAGCCCATTCTGCATTCCTTATGCCTTTTTCATCATTGCATTCCGTATGCCATTTTCTCGGTTTGCGTACCCGCGGGCACGCACTTCGAGACATCTCATTTTAGCCTCATTACATATCATTTCCATGTCATTTTGCATTCCATATGTATCGCCTCGGTTTGCGTGCCCGCGGGCACGCATTTCGAGGCATCTCATTTTCATCCGACGGCCTCTTATGTGAGTGTGGCCGAGGTCCACTCGTGTTAGTGTAAGTCCAATTTGCATTGCGTATGCCATTTTATACCTTAGGATCATTTTCTCGGTTCGCGTGCCCGTCTGGCACGCATTCCGAGACATCTCATTTCATAGCATTGTGTATGTTAGGATTGTATTTTAGTTGCGTTCACGCATATCATGCATATTGCATTGTGTTCGGGATAGGAGTTAGCCCGGGCACGGGAAACGAGGCACGTTTCACGGAACGGGTCTCGATTCCCAGTCACCGACACTCCGGATTACCCATGATGGAGTTAGGGTTTGTTGTAGCATTCATATGCATTTCATCCCATATTGAGTTGTGCAATCCGACTCCTCGGCCATCATGCATCGATATGCGTGATTGGTGGCACGAGAATCGAGGCATGCATATATTTGTGAAATACATTGCTATGCCCCTTTTCCTGCTCTCTGTTGCAGCGAAATAGAGAATCAGTAACCTTTCGGAGTCCGACACGCTTTTCGAGAAAAATTGCAAACAGAGGCTAAATTGGGCATCCCAGTGGATTTCTGCGCAAAGACAGTCCGGCATGCATCGTTCATCAGAAGCGAGGCAGCCCCTGGGTTGCATGCCTGTTTAAAGCTTTCTTAGTTTAATTTGTTAATTAATTAGGAATCTGTATTATTTCGGACTGTATTATCCTTTTATTCGGACTGTATTATTTATTCGGACCCTCTGCGCGAGGGCATAATTGTAATAAGTGTGCGTGAGTGTGATGTATGTCTTCCAACCCCACGTCTTTCTTCCCTTTTATTTACCCGCTTACGATGGTTAGATATAGGGCATATTTCAATTAGCATACAATATGATAGCATGTTTGCATTCATTCATCTGTTTTGCACGCACCGGGCTCGGCGCATCATACAAACTGCATTTGTATTTCAATTCCGAATTGAATACGTGTTAGTTGTAGCATTTCATATGCCATGTTTAGAATAGCCGAGCCTGCTATAGTTGCATTTTTGCATGTGTTGCATTAGGCATTTCTGTATAATTAGGATCATGCATGATTTCTAATAAATTTTCTGTTTTGGCTTGGAGTACTCGGTAAGTACTTATGCTTTAGCATCCTTGCATGCGTGTGAGTGTTGCCATGATAGCATGCTTACCATGAGGCTAACTGCTTATGTGATATAACTGCCTTGAATGCCTGTGGGTGGAGGTTGGGTTATTTGAATTGGAACAAATCATTGACTGTTTGTTTTAAGCCCACTAGATAGTGGCAAAATCATGTTTTCTAAGCCCACCTGAGGGTGGCAAATCCGCGTCTTAGCCTACCTGCGGGTAGCACCATCAAACCATTTTCAAATAAACAAACATGAAATGTTTTGTTCCAATTCAGGCGATTCAGTCTATACTTGTTTGCCGCGAGCATCACATAGTAACCTAGGCTAATAACCGGAGTAAGAACTCACAAAGTTTTCAAAAACAGATATCATGGTTAGTAGAGGTCGGTCTTGACCGGGCGAGCGGGGGTGCTCACGATGTGACCTTCCCCAATCGTACCCAAGTTCCCGAGCCGAGGCAACTTTGGTGATGACGAACACGTGGCCTTTGGCAACGAGTCAGGGTTTCCTAAATTTCCCATTTTAAAAAATATTTAGGTGGCGACTCTGTTATCTGCAAAGCAGTCCATGTTTGGCATTTCTTTCAAAAATCTGTTTTTCTCAAAACGATTTGCCGGATTTGGACTCTTTGGTTCAAGATTAAGAACCGTGACATTTGAGTCCTTGAACAGTAGTGACCCCAATATGAACAGAACGGGACCCAACCCTCCCGGGGCGTTCGGGGGACGTCTACAGTACCTCATTTGATGGAAAATGAAGTGCAAAACGAGGCATACGTGCCTCGAGATGCAATGAAATGCGAAATGAGGCGCGCGTACCTCATTTGATGGAAAATGAAGTGCAAAACGAGGCATACGTGCCTCGAGATGCAATGAAATGCGAAATGAGGCACGCGTACCTCATTTGATGGAAAATGAAGTGCAAAACGAGGCATACGTGCCTCGAGATGCAATGAAATGCGAAATGAGGCACGCGTACCTCATTTGATGGAAAATGAAGTGCAAAACGAGGCATACGTGCCTCGAGATGCAATGAAATGCGAAATGAGGCACGCGTACCTCATTTGACGGAAAATGAAGTGCAAAACAGTGCAAGTCCCAAGGGACGCGCGAAACGGCGCGATGCGACGCTCCGGTCAATGCGATGGATGCATGCAACGCACGCAGGGCAACTTTTGAATCTTATAGAAGACAAAAGGATACAAAAGGACACAATCTTTGCTTGAATTTGAGTGCCATGCACAGAAGACACGGTCCGAGGTCAAAACGGAGGCCGGTTGAGCGTCGGGGATGCACTTTTTTGCACTTTCTTGAGCTATGAAGACCCAAAACCCCCCATCTAGCCTAAACAAGGCCTTGGGAACACCACCGGCTGGGCTAGGTGGTCACCGGCTGCCACCGGCTGCCTAAACTTCTCCACCGGCACAATAATGTGCCGACCGGCACAAAATAGTGCTGACCGGCAGAAAATGCCTGATCGGGGGCAGATTCGGCATTTCGCTATGGGTTTTATAAAATAGGGCTTCTAAACCCTATTCTTCACTTCCTCTTCCGCCGAAAACACCCTCCCTCTCTCTTTAGAGCTTTGTTCTCTCACTTTTTCGCCGTTTTTTTGCATTCACGCGTGTTTTCTGTCGTTTGATTCGCGAAGTTCATCGCGTTTTGGATATTTCCAACCGATCGAAATCTCATTTCGGTATCTCCTTCGCTACTTTCGCCTTTTCGGGACTTGTTCCCCTCGATTTTCTCTACATTTCCGTGTATTTTCATCTCCCGACCTTCCCGGCCATTTCCGGCTCGCTCGGAGTTGACTTTTCTGGTTGACTTTTCACATTCTTGCTCGGTTTTCCTTTTCCGGCTATTTTCTCATCTCCATTACCATGGCTGACGACATTCCACATGTCGGGACTCCCCTGGATCACGAGATGGATCCCGGGGTTGAGCTTCTCCCGTTGAGCGAGCGCCCATTTGATCCGGTGACCTACCGGCCGGCTATTCACATTCTACCACCCGATGGACTTCGCCACTTCCGCGGTTTCGACCGAGCGCTGGACCCGGAGCTTCTCCTGCGCGAGCCGACCTCGCACCTGTCCTTCGACGCTTCCGAGGTAACATCTCTACTTTGTTTTATTTTCTGCAATGTAGAATTTTCTGTTCGACTGCCGTAGCTAACTGCACCCGTTAACTGCTTAATTCTGACATGCCGTATATCGTAGTTGATTGTAGATAACTTCACAACTGATATCTGCTTAGGACCGACACACATGCACACACACTGCACTAGCCTGAATCATCCAAACACACGGCACACATTGCACTTTTGACATGAACTCACCAACACCCGGTGCTTATTTGAATCTGAAAACTCGTACGCATGCTAGACTTGCACTGAATCACACAAACACGCAGTCGCATCACACGTTGGTAATTCGATGAAACATACCGGGACCTGGCATCCGTTTGAACTTTTGAAAAACACGCACACATGCTATGTTTACACTGATCCCCATGGGAGTACTGACACATCACAGGCCGTAGTCCACCTACTGGTGCACTGAAACCTGACATTTGCTTGCATTTGAAAAACGTGCACACGTGCACCAAGTTTACACTGGACCACCCAAAACACACTGACGCATCACGCGCCGTAGTTTACTGTAAGCACACTGGTACCTGGTTTCTGTTTGAATCTGAAAGACTTGCACGCATGCTAGATTTGTACCGACTTTGACTGTTTCTTCGAAACTGTACATTTCATATTGCTTTGCAACTATTTGCTTGAAAACAGGGAGATTCCCATGCCATCCGCGGGTATGGGAATGTTGCGGCTCGAGATTGGTACCTGGAGCTTCCCGAGGCGGTTCGACGCATCGTGGACGATGCGGGCTTCAGCTCCTTTTGCAGGGGACTTTCCAGGCTCTCCGCCTGTAGGCCTCTCCTTGCCGCTTTGGCAGAGAGGTGGTGGGACACCACCGATTCATTTCATCTTTCTGCAGCTGGGGATATGACGATGACCCCTTACGATTTCTCGGTGCTCACCGGCATTGGGGTAGGGGGTGATCCGATCCCCTTTGACACCGCCATGGACGAGTGGACCGCCGCTCAGATCTACTTGCTTGGCGAGGCGCCACCTCTAGCTCGTCCAGGATTTGTCCGCTACTCCTGGTTCGAGGTGCAGTTCAGAGTGCAGTCCGCGTTGGTGGCGACGGCTCCGATGACCGAGGCGGCTGTAGAGCAGTACGCACGCGGCTTTCTGATGTTTTTGCTAGGGACGACTCTTTTCGCCGACCGGGCGAACACCGTGCCTCTCTGCCTACTCAGCGCACTGGTGGACGTCCGAGACATCTTGCGTTTTGACTGGGGTGGCGCCGCTCTGGCCACCCTTTACGGCTACATGAGCTCAGTCTCTTGTGGCAGCGGGCAGTTGCTCGGGGGCTACTGGCGGGCTTGGGATGTATGTCTTCTTCTCTGCTTTACATTTCTGTTCTGTACTTTCTGTACTCTGCACACTGCACACACTGTAGTCTGCTTTACACTTGCTGTATACTGTACACACGGCACACACATATTCTGCTTTACACTGACTGTACACTGCTCACACTGTACATACATACTCTGCTTTTTCATTGCACAACACACGGCTCTGCTATTTCTGCTTTTTATTCTGTATTCTGCTTTGTCTGATAAATGCACTGGTATTTATCTTGCAGTTGTGGGTTTACGCCTACTTCCCTAGGCTCGCTCCTGTACCCGATGCAGAGACCCCCCTAGTCGTTCCTTTCTCACGCCGCTTCGACGGGAGGTGCGTGCGGAGGCCCCGGGAGACCTTCAGCTTCTTCCGCCGCTATTTTGACACCATCACCCCTGCCGAGGTATATTTTACTTGCGGTTCATTTAAGCTTCGTCTTTTCACTGTATATTAGCAATAACAGTAGGTAACACCCTGTATTTCAATTTCAGATCACCTGGCAGCCTTGGGCTCCCCTGCCAGCCGTGGCGCGGGATCGGTTTGCTGGCGCCGTCGATACCTCGCGTTACCGGATTTTGCTGGAGGGCCCGGTCTGTCGGGCTTGGTATCTAGGCGAGCGCTTCTTGCGTCAGACCTTAGGGTTACCTGAGCAGATAGTCCCGGTGCACCCTCCTGAGCACATGCGGGATACTGAGCGCTTCACTGCCGAGCAGATGGAAGACTACACCATCGGCTGGGAGGCGGACGGCTTCAGAGGCGAGGGCGATTACTCAGAGTACGTCCAGACCTTCATCATGCGGCCGCTGAGTGGTGGTCGCCGAGCTGAGAGAGGGAGACCTGTGGCGCCGGCGGCCGGAGCAGGAGTAGGAGGAGGAGCGCCGAGGAGGGCTCGAGTTCGCGGCAGGGGCGGGGTTCAGAGGGGACGGGGGGCTGGTTGGCCTGCTCTGCCCACTATGCTGACATACAGAGGGCAGGGTGGGGAGGCCTTTCAGATCCCCTTTGCTCCTCCCCCGGCTGGTCATGAGTTAGCCGGTATTCCTGACTTGCCTCCGGTACGTATCACTTCATTTTGTATCTTGCATTGTCATTCCATTTCAGTTTATTCGATATCCCACAGAATACTGATGCATCTGATACTTTTGCAGGCATCCTCCGAGTACACCCGGCAGTCCGTGGAGTTGAATGCCTCCATGATGGGGATGCTGCAGCGGACCTTTGACATCTTGGCTCTTTACAGCATTCCGGTATGTCTTCTCTGACTGTTTCATACAATCTGATATACTGCGCAAAACCTGATAACTGCTCACGGCACTCACACACTGTATTCATACACTGCATTCTACACTGATTCACTGCTCACGGCATTCACATACACTGTACTCATACACTGCATTCTGCACTGATTCACTGCTCACGGCATTCACATACACTGTACTCATACACTGCATTCTGCACTAATTCACTGCTCAATATATACTGATGCATTTGTCTTTCATGCTTTTTCAGCCTCCCTTCCAGATTCCCCCGGTGGGTGGCGCCCCAGCTGGACCTCCCATTTCTACTCGGGATGGCAGAGTATTCCCCCGCACCAGAGGAGGGCGCGTTCATGTCGGGAGTAGCTCGCGGGCCCCAGTTCCAGATGACGAGTCTGAGGAGGAGGCGGAGTCATCCGAGGAGGAGGCCGGGGGTAGCTCGGGCTCGGGCTCGGATAGTGACACTTCTGGTGATGCTCCTGGACTTCTGCCCAGGAAGAGGGCGAGGACAGATCCCTCGGCGCGAGGCCATTGATGATGCTGATGACCCAAACTTTTGCTGTTTTTCTTATTTCTTTTCTTATACTTTTCTCTTTTGTTGGTAGATAGAGTATTTTGTACTGCCGCAGGCAAGTTTTTGTTTTCCTCAAGATTTGTACTTGAAAAAGATTATATGAAATGAAACAAACTTTTTGTCTGAAAAGAATGTTATATCTGTACATATCTGCATCTTGCACTGCATTGCATCATATTACACCTCAAATGTAAATGATATTGATCTGTTGTCTGAAAATTGAGCACTCGCATTGTACTGATCAGATAACCAACCAACTAACAGCAAAACAACTCATACAATTCTCTGCTCAACCTGGATATACAGCCCATACTCTACTGGGGATTGACCTGCATATAGCCCATAACACAGCATTCGGTTCATTCTGCACACAGCAAACCCTGAACAAATAGCCCCAATCTGGCAAGACAGATCACAAAGTTGACACGGTTGCAGTTGAAACACACTCGAATGTCCCAAATTTTCCCTTTTCCTTCTCTTGCTTTGCACGGATGTAGAGAATGGCTCAGCGTTCTAAGCACAAGCGATTAGTTTTTGGAAGAGGATGGTTTTTTAACCGGGGTATCGAGCCTACGATAGAATATGACAAGACAGACTCAAACACAGGAATAAAAGGCACACAACCTAACCTAACGAGACATGCTTGGAAAAGACTCAAAGCCAAAACCGAGACCGACAAATCAAAAGACACGACACACAGACATGTTTACAAAAAGACCTCAAATCTCAAGGAGCCAATTCCTCCGGGTATTACGCCCACCCTTTCTAATTTGTGATACTCACACCACTCGGCCCTCAGGCTCGGTTTTTCTCTCAAAAACCCTTTTCTTACTTTTATCTCATCTTACACCTCTCTATTCTTTATTCTCTCATTTTTCATCCCTCGCCTGAGTGGTTGATAGGTAAACGAGAGGTTGTGGGTTCACGCCCAACACTGTTAGCTCACGGCTATTTCTTCTGGTGAATAGGGTGCCCTTCTGGCGAGCATGTTGATGGGAGAAAGACAGAAGACCAGACTCAACTGTGCCCCTAGTTCGTCATCTTGACCATTTTTTACGTTTTCTAAAACAGTTTTGATCAAAATGAGAGTTGGATTAACACACTTATTCGATTCTTGATTTGAAAATCATGCGAATCAGGCTGTGAGCACTGAAAATTCTCCTTCTGGGTCCAAACATGGTCCTATTTTGAAAATGAAACAGTTTTCGAGAAAATAAGTCAACCTCAGTGAAAATTTTCAAAAACTATTTTTGCAAACAATCAATGCTCAAACAAATACGGAACTTACCCTCGAGATGCGCAACCTCGGATCGGAGGCAATGGAAAATTGCCCCTGGCTTAAGGGGGATAAGGCAACGGAAAGTTGTCCCTAGTTTGGACGGTAACTCAGGGCAACTTGTGGCAGTGTATGGCAACGGAAAGTTGCCCCTTGTTTGGATAATGCTGCGGCACGTTGCAAGCCAGTCCTTGTTGACGACGATCGGTCTCTCGGAAGTGGAGGAGACGAGGACGGTTTGAATGAATATATGGACAGAGTCACCTGGAAGGTGTGGGTGGTTTGGGCTTTAAGAGGAAGTTAATCACGTAGCTCCCGGTTGCTTGTAATTGAGACTCTGGATTCGGAGGAGGCAAAGGTGATCAAAACCATGACATGGACTGAGACGCTATAGAAGCGTTGGGGGCTGGACTTCAGGATGAAGTTGCCTACGTATCCCAAACATGGGAATCAAGCCTTACGTAGTTCCGGTTAAGGTACACTCAGGTATTTTAACCTTCACTGTTTAGGCTCTAACTTTTGCCAAGGCGCCCAATGCGGGTTTTCGACCTTGCGAGCTATGTTTTTCTTCTTTTTTATTTGCATTTTCATTTCTTTTTCTTTGCCATTTTTGGTTCTTTTTTTTCTTTTTGTCTTTTCTTTTGTATGTATCTTTTGCTTGCTCTAACTTTTGCCTGGGTCGCCCTTCCGGGTTTTCGGCCCAGCGAGCCTCTCAAAGGGTAAAAGTGTAGCCAGTCCATGCCAAATGGTTTTAGGGTTTTAATGCCATCCGTATCCAGGAGAGTGGCTGTTGATTTGCAAGAGGACTCATCTTCAGCTCTTCGAGCATGTCGGATATTTTTTGCCCCTAGTTCGAGGGGTGCTTCTGTTCTAACTTTGCAAGCTTCTTCTAATGAGGTCTGACCTTCTTGGTCTGACTTTTGGTGCCTCTTGTTCGAGGGCTGCTTCAAATCTGGCCACACAGGCGTTTCATGGCACCGTTGAATGTTCTGAACGGATTCCGGTTCACCATAAATAAATTGAATCTTGAGGCCGAGAGCGATCCTGGGCTACACAATCTCAAGAGCGATTCCACGCAAGTCTTCGCGAGACTGCACAAAATATTTTGTTTTTGAAAGTTTTTAAGAAAGCGACAAATCGCTCGTGCTGAAGATAGTGTGGAACCAGTCTGGATCAAGCCAGGGTCCTTCTCAGTACTCGCGCCGACAAGCATAAATTCACTCATGAAAAGCTTAGCATGCATTCCTTTTCTCAAAATGATCAAAATTTTACAAAACCCGAGGAATTACTTCCTCTTTGTTTTCATCACCGCAGTGTTCGAAAAGGGTTTTATGAAAAGCTTAGGTCATCATAACGATGATTAAGGCACAAGAGAGCAGATGGTATGCACTGTCGTTCCATTCACACCCTTTGGCACGGCTAACTCGAATGGCAACAAACACGGCACATGATAGCCACGGCTGTTTCATCCAGATTTGTTGGCATAACTGGCTCCTTGACAGAAACAGACTCAAAAAGCAAAAACAACTGTTTATAAGATAAAACGGTGTTTGAGGCAACAACCCCGAAATCACCATGGTAAGCTATACAAGAGGGACTGACTCATTACAATTAGACAGACCCTTAAGCAAAAGGAATGTCTCAAAACAATGAGACAGGCTCAAGACAAAACAGAAGACTGACTCGATACCCAAGTCAGAATTTACAGAAATTAATAGGTGCCCAAAAATGCGTGCCAAACGCCACATCCAAAAATGCGCCAAGCATCGCCCACAGGCGGTTCACCTTCTGATTATATACTCGCAGTATCCGTGTCCTCAAAATCCAAGAACTCCGTAGTGACTGACTTGGCCGAGGTGGGTGGGAGGATAACCTCGTTGTCAATCAGATCCTGCACCTCGTAACGGAGGCGAAAACAATTGTCAGTGGCATGGCCTGTCTGCTGATGGTACGCACAGTACAGGGAAGCATCGTGTGCGGCAGGGAGATTCTTCGGTAGGGGTCGGGGCTCCAAGGGTTTGAGATGCCCCTTTTTGGCCAAAATCAAAAGTGCCCTAGACAGAGGCATATAGAGAGGGTGGAAGACCCTGTGCCCTCGGGGCAGATACTTCGGGGCCTGAGCACTCTTGCTAGATACACTAGCGAACGGATCGGCGGGAGCGGCCTTGGATTTCTGATCCTTCCCGGATGCAAAGTTGGGAGCGGGAAGAACTGTTTTGGCATGACGGGGCCTATCCCGATTTTCTGATTGACTGGAACTGCCCTCAGGCGGAGTGGGGAAAGCACCCTCCACAGCTTTTGTCACAACTGCAGATATCTGCTGCTTGTTCATCCCCCTGGCTTTCAAAGCCTCTACTGCCCACAGCAGTTGTTCGATAGGGTCGGCATCTGTCTTCATCTTGCCTTTATCTCTGGCCTCGGCCTGATCTAGAGTTTGGTTTGCTGCGTCGTTACCATAACTGGAGGTCATCTCCGTTTGGTTGAGTTCAATCACAATTCGTCCCAGTAGCGGGGGCTCCTGGGGTACAAAGCCTCCGACGTATGGTGCGGCTGGCGGCGAAACTGACATTCCATAGGCGAGATCCGTCACGGATCTTTGAAGATCACCTATCATCCCCATTAGTTCAAATGTAGTAGGCTCGCGAGCCTGATATAGCTGAGGGGCCCAAACCGGGTGCGCGGCCGGCGATCTGGGTGGATGCGGCATGTCAACAGTAGTCTCATCATGTAGGGTGATTCCTTGATCCAACGCGGCCGTCATGACCACGATTTCTTCTGAATTCTGCGTCATGCTAAGTCCTGCCGCAGCAAGGGGAAGACACTAACTGTTCTGGATTAGCTCTCTGAATCTCTGAACTGAAACGGAAAACAAACAGTATTTCAGCCCCAGACAGATCAAGCACGGATGCAGCCGGATAACTGTACTCTACTACTGATCACTATTCCCCAGAATCACTATTCCAAGCTGAACTGATACCCGCGGATACAACTGATTCTCAACAACTGTTACCGGTGTCCTCAGGCCGGATACCCAAACTTGCAAACTGATATATACGTTCCCTGCAGAGATACACTCTAAAAGCACATAACAGGTAGAAGAGAGCTAATACACCCCTATGTTGGGGTAGGGTTTTTCCTGTCCTATTTTGTCAGGAGCTAGGGTTTCACTACGCACACAGCGGCTTCAAACAACCTGTATTGGGTAAGCAACCTGTCCTAATTTGGAATGGTCACTATGGATCCGAATATGCACTAGGTCGAATGGTCAAAAAGGGTGCCCCGGTAAAACCGGGGTTTGTGTTCCCATACTGGCAGAGCCCGCAACCGGTCAGCCTTATGGACATGCCTTGACAAGACAAGCCTCCGGCAAACCGCTCAGGAATAGCAGATGGCCAACACGGTGTCCTAAGCGCACCAATGCACATGCAATGCAAAGAAACACATAAACGTAGTCAAAACAGGATATCACGAGTTCGAGTCAAGCTCTCTAAAATCCCCAGCAGAGTCGCCAGAAACTGTAGACGTCCCCGAACGCATCCCGGGAGGGTTAAGTCCCGTTCCGTTCATTTGGGTTTACTACAGTTCGGACTCAAATTGTCACGGTTCTTAATCTGAACCAAAGAGTCCAACTCTGGCAAATCGTTTTGAAGAAAAATAGATTTTTGAAAAGTAGTGCCAAACGTAGACTGCTTTTCCAGATTACAGAGTCGCCACCTAAATATTTTTAAAATGGGAAATTTAGGAAACCCTGACTCGGTGCCGAAGGCCACGTGTCCGTCATCACCAAATGTCTTGGCTCGGGAGCTTGGGTACGATCGGGGAAGGTCAGCTATGAGCACCCCCTTTCGCCCGGTTCGAAGACCGGCCTCTACTAACCGTGATATCCGATTTTGAAAACATTATGCGCTCTTATTCCAATTATTAGCCTAGAATTACTATGTTATGCGCACAACACAAAAGTATAGACTAGATTGCCTAATTTGGGAATAAACATTGATATCCGTTTGTTTTGAAAGCGTTTCGGGTTTTGCTACTCGCAAGTAGGCTAAAATACGGATTTCAATGAGTTATTCCAACTCAAGCAATCCAACCTCCACCCACAGGCATTCAAACAGTAATATCACATAAGCATTTAGCCGCATGGTAAGCATACTGTCATGGCAACATTCACACGCATGTGGTATGCTAAAGCGTAAAATACTTACATCGTACTCCATGCCAAAACAGTAAACTAGTTAGCAAACATGCATGACCTAGTTCACGTTAAATGGCTAATGCGACACATACAGCATGTAATTAGGCAGGCTCGGCTATCCTAAAAATGGCATGTGAAATGCAATCATTTGATGCACGTATTCAATTTGGAATTGAAAGTACGATGCAGTTTGCATGATGTACCGAGCCCGGTGCATGTTTAGACAAATGCATGGATGCACGCATGCGTTGCATAAGGTATGCTAAAATAAGTATGCCCTAATCTACCAACGTAAGCAGGTAAATAAAAGGGAGAAAGAAGTGGGGATTGGAAGACATACACCCACTCACACACACTTATTACAATTTTGCCCTCTCTCGGAGGGGCCGAATAATAATACAGATTAATTAGCTACGCAAACTAATTAAACTATTACAAATCAACTAAATTAATTAAATAAAATAATTAATCTAATTAAACAGTAAACCGCCTCGGGATGAGGGCCAAATGCAGCACGCATTCGGGACTGGCTCGGAACCGCACTGCCATGCACGGATTGCCTCTGTTTCCTCTGCTCTCCTCCTCAGAAAATTACCAAAGTCCCAGGAGTGCCTCTCAGGACACTGGGGATCACCACCGGCTGGGGTAGGACACCACCGGCTGAAGGAGGAGGCCACCGGCACTGGATTTATCCGTCGGCTGAAAATGGACTGCCGGTCGGCACTAAACACTGCCGGCCGGCACAAAATACCTGCAGAACCTGCAACTCACAGCAGCGGAGGGCAAAACTTGCATGGCAATGCAATTCAAAGCATGTATGCACCAAACACACTCCTTATCATATTTTTGACTCAAAGGCAGATGTGCCTCGGTTCTCGGACCACCAATCGCGCATCTCTATGCATGATGGCCCTAAGAACCAAGGATGCAACTTTGATTTCGAATGCATGCAATGCAAACAAGTAAATAAGGGTGCTCAACCTCCATCATACTTCACTTCAAGAGGCCAAACATGCACAATACAAATGCAACCCTAGACATGTCAACTAGACATGCAACATGGACTATGCAATATGTTCATGCAAAGGGTTTAAGCAAGCATACAAGATAAGCATGCAAACCAATGGAAGATGGTCTTATACATGAATTAGGCAACTCAAATAGTCCTAAAATCAGTGGCCAAAATGCTAAGTTAAGGGGGCCAAACACACATGCACACATGCACAAGTTAAGGCACCAACACTTAAGCACAATCATACAATCCTTAAGCACACTTAAAGGGGCACAACAATGGACAACTAGCATGCAATTTAGGCTCTGAAAATCATGCTATGAAATGATGCCAAATCATGTTAGGCAAGATAAACAAATGCATGCAACATAGGTTCAACACTTGAGGCAAGTCATGGGAGCATTAAACTACACTTATGCAAAACAACTATGGCATGTATTGAACAACCTAAAACAGAGTTTTAGCATGTTAAAACAAAGCCAAATGGCTACTTAGATAGCATCTAAGAGGCTTAAGCACAGAGGCATGCAACATGACCAATACATGGAGCATTTAACACATACTCTTAAAGCATTAAAGAGGCATGCTAGGCAATCAAACAAACATGTATGAAGGACTGAAATAGCATGCAAAATGGTTCCAAACCACCAAAAATAATGCAAGCAAGGCATGCTACACACTCATGCTCTTAAGGCCAACAAGCCAAATACCAAGAGGCTATGAGATATAAGTCATGGTCGACCAAAACAAGTATGGACAGACCTAAAGCATGACAAAATAAGCACACAAGCTTCATGGATCTAAGCCTAGAACATGTTAAAAACAAAGGCATACAACCTAGGCATGTTAAGGCAACATTAAGGCATTACAAAGCAACTATGCAAATCATGCAAAGAGTACTAAAACCAACTTAGAAACATGTTGTATCATGGCAATATAAGCATGAAAAACAGCCAAGACATGCTCAACAAACAATCAAACATGGTGCTCCTTTGGAGGCCAAAACTTGCCCTTTTCAAGGACAACAAGGAGAGGGGGTGGCCCTCTCCTTCTTGAGACTTCAAGGCACCATCTTCACCACTGAAATCCCTCAAGATTTCAGTGGTGAAGAGGTCCCAAACACCAAAGTCTCGGATCTCAACAAAATAGCACAAAAATGAGCCTTTTCAAGGCCTAAGGGTGGCCAAACCTACCCAAAGCACAAAGTACCCTTAATAAACTATCAAGAGGACTAAAAAACAGAACTTTTATGTATTGATCACCAAGCACAAAAATAGTTCTAAGCTATGTAAAAAAGGAGTGCAAAAATGGGGTAAATAAAGTAAGTTTCTCACCCTTGTTGATCACCTTCACAAAGGTTGATGTTGTGGCTTCCTTGAGCTCCAAACCAGTCAAGAACACCAAGAACCAGCCCTTAGGACCTTAGTAACCAAAGGAAGGTGAAACACTAGGTGTTGATGAGCAATAGTAAGTCACAAACACCTAGTGTACAAATAAGAGGGAAGAAGAGAAATAGGATAGATACAAAACTTCTAACCTAAAACCAGAGCTTCTTCTCTGTCTAAAATGTCTAAAAAAATTGTAACCCTAAGCCAAGAAGAGGAGTGGTCCTCTTATAGGCAAGCAAAGCTTGCAAAGCTTACAAGCTAAGCTAAATAAGAGGGTCATCCCTCCATACACGTGTATGGAGGGGAACCAAAACTATACAGCTGTCTGAAAATATCTCATAAAGCAACTGCACAGTGTCCGGCCGGCAAAGAGTGTCATTTTGACAAAACTTAGTGCCGGTCGGCACAAAAGAGTGCCGGTCGGCACAATAAAGTGCCGATGGCAACACCAGCCAGCCGGTGGCCTCTAGCCACAGCCGGTGGTATGTGGGGATGCCTCACAAAGCATTCCCTGCCTTTCCAAGGCAAAACACAAGTGTTTGGTGCAAAACCAAACACAAAACGGTCGAGTTCGGAAGTCCTGAGGCAAGGCGCGCGAGCCGAGAACTCCGGGAACTCCAAACGAACGCAAACATGGATAATCACCGAGTGTTCAAGCGGTGACGTCCAGGTCTTGAGGACGGTCAAAAATGGGGTGTCTACACCCTTGTTTCCAGCATTTTTGACCAAGTGTTTTTACATGTATTTTTGCATCCTCATTCCATCCTAGGCATTCCTAGACCAAGATTAAGACACTATAATGAGAATAAAGGTAGAAACACACTAAGAACAAATGAAATAAGTTGTGTACAATCCGAGCGTGTGTTTCAATATATGTATTTGTCATGTTATATAGGTCATGTGCCTCAAGTTAAGTGAATTGCCTACTCTACTTGTCTATTTGGAGCCACCGGTTATCTGTGAGTAATAACTTAGTAAAGCTATGTTCAAGTTAAAGTATTTTTTGTATATACAACAAGATCTGTTTGTGAAATGCTATATTCCATGATATGAATGATTGTCCAACCTTGACAAGTAAATGTGGCATTAATTCTATGATTCAAGTATGTTCAAGTATGCTATGTGTACCCGGACCGGAGGTCCTTATGGAACTAACAAGTTATTACTCGGCTGGAGGTTCCATTATGGGACTAACAAGTCATACGTTCCTAGTTCGGAGGTTCTTTTACGGAACTGACAAGTTATGTTCCCAGCCAGAGGTTCCTTTATGGAACTGACAAGTATAATTTTAATGCTCAGTATGTAATCAGTTAGCACTAACGGATATAAGATTAAGCATGAACTCTGTGTAACGAGCCCGCGGGGGACCTCGCTACAGTTCGGACTCGATTTTTGTCACGGTTCTTAATCTGAACCAAAGAGTCCAACTCTGGCAAATCGTTTTGAAGAAAAACAGATTTTTAGAAAAGAAGTGCCAAACATGGACTGCTTTGCCAGATACAGAGTCGCCACCTAAATATTTTAAAATGGGAAATTTAGGAAACCCTGACTCGGTGCCGAAGGCCACGTGTCCGTAATCACCAAAGTAGTCTTGGCTCGGGAGCTTGGGTACGATCGGGGAAGGTCAGCTATGAGCACCCCCTTTCGCCCGGTCCGAAGACCGGCCTCTACTAACCGTGATATCCGATTTTGAAAACATTACATGCTCTTATTCCAATTATTAGCCTAGAATTACTATGTTATGCGCACAGCAAACAAGTATAGACTAGATCGCCTGATTTGGAAACAAACATTGCATATCCGTTTGTTTTGAAAATGCTTTGGAATTTGCTACTCGCAAGTAGGCTAAAACACGGATTTCAATGAGTTTTCCCAACTCAAGCAATCCAACCTCCACCCACAGGCATTCAAACAGTTTATCTCATATAAGCATTTAGCCTCATGGTAATCATGCTGTCATGGCAACATTCACACGCATGCGATATGCTAAAGCATAAATACTTACATCGTACTCCGTGCCAAAACAAGAAACTAGTTAGCGAACATGCATGACCTAGTTCATGTTAAATGGCTAATGCGACACAGGCGAAGATGCAATTTAGAGTAGGCTCGGCTAACCCTAAAGATGGCATGTGAAATGCACTTTATTCGATGCACGTATTCAATTTGGAATTAAAAATACAATGCAGTTTGTATGATGTACCGAGCCCGATGCATGTCAACAAATGCATGGATGCACGCATGCATAGCATAAGGTATGCTAAAATAAACGTGCCCTAATACTAACCATTAAAAGCAGGTAAGTAAAAGGGAGAAAGAGGTGGGGGTTGGAAGACATACACACCACTCACCCACACTTATTACAGATATGCCCTCGCTCGGAGGGACCGAAAGAATAATACAAATAATTAACTACGCAAGCTAATTAAATATTACAAATAGCCTAATTAGTTGACAAACTAACTAAACTAAGAAAAATAGTAAATTGCCTCGGGAGGAGAGCCAAATGCAGCACGTGCTCGGGTCTTGATCGGAATTGCACTGCCATGCCTAGACTGCCTCTGGTTTCCCTGCTCTGCCTTTCTGAAAATTGCCAAAGTCTCAGAACTACTCCTCAAGGCACTGGGGGATACCACCGGCTGAAGTATGTGGCCACCGGCACAAAATGAACTCATCGGCTGATAATTTAATGCCGGCCGGCACTAAATGTTGCCGATCGGCACTGAATGTCTGCAGAACCTGCAACTCACAGCAGCAGAGGGCAAAAACTTGCATGGCAGCTCAATTCAAGCAATGTATGCACCAAACACATCCCTTATCATGTTTGTGACTCAAAGGAGGATGTGCCTCGATTCTCGGGCCACCAATCACGCGTTTCCATGCATGATGGCCCAAAGAAACAAGTGTGCAATTTCATGTCAAATGAAATGCAAACTAAGCAAACAAAACAAGGCCCAATTTCTATCACCAAGTCAAGGAACAAGGCATGCATGCAAGATGCATTTCAACCTAATCATGTTAGCTAGGGATGCAATATGAGCATGTGGACAAACAATGCAAGCATACAAGCATACATGAGGTAAGCATGCGAGCAAGTAAATGATGGTCTTAAACATGACTTAGGCAACTCCAAATAGGCCTAAAATCAGTGGCCAATAATGCCCAAAAAGGAAAGCCAACACACACACACACATGCATATGTTAAGACTTAACACTTAGGCACTAAGTAAGCAACCCTCAAGCACACTTGAAAGGGGATATCATGGACACTTAGCATGCGTTATAAGCTTTAAAAATCATGTTATAGAAGGTTCCAAACCAACTAAATAAACCAAGTAAAGCATGCAAAAAGGCCCAAGCACTCAAGGCTCACCAAAGAGGTAATGGACTACACTTAACACAACCATACATGGCATGCATTAGGCGACCAAAAACAGAGTTTTAACACATAAAACTAAGTCCAAAAGACCACTTAGATGGCACCTAAGTGACTCAAATTCAAAGGCATGCATAATGGCCAAAACAAAGGGCATACAACACATGCTTTCAAAGCAATAAAGAGGCGACTTAGACAAGCATATGGGCATGCCAAAGGGACTGAAATTACATGTTGGGTGGTTCCAAACCACCAAAATGATGCAAGCAACACATGCTACACATTCGCATACTTGAGGCATACAAGCCCGGCAAGCCACAAAATGCAAAGGAGCTATGCTAAGCATGCCAAAATCAATCCAAACAACCATGGACAGAGCTAAAGCATGGCAAAATAAGCACAAACACTTCACAGAGTCAAGGCCAAAACATGCTTGAACAAAGGCTAACAACCTAAGACATGTTAAGGGATTTACAAGGCATTACATGGCAACTACACTAAGCACTAATGGAGCACCAAAACCAACATACAACATGATTATGTTATGGCATAATAAGCATGAAATGCAGCCCAGGCATGATCAACACACACTTGAACATAAAGCTCCTTAAGAGAGCAAAATAGGTCCTTTTCAAGGACAACAAGGAGAGGGGGTGGCCCTCCCCTTTTGGAGACTTCAAGGCACCATCTCCACCACTGAAATCCCTCAAGATTTCAGTGGTGAAGAGGCCCAAACACCAAAGTCTCGAAACTTGCACAAAATGGCACAAAATGAGGCCTTTCAAGGCCTAAGGGTGGCCAAACACACCCAAACCACAAAACACCCTTAACAAACAATTAAGAGGGCTTAAAAACAGAACTTTTTTATGTTATACACTAAACACAAAAATAGCTCTAAGATAGGCAAAAATACAAAGCAAAAAAGGGGTAAAAATGACTAGTTTCTCACCCTTGAAGAACTTCTTCACAAAAGTTGATGTTGTTGCTTCCTTGGGCTCAAATCTAGCCAAGAACCTCAAGAACAAGCTCTGATCCTTGAAGATACCAAGAAAAGGTGAAAGACTAGGTGCTTGTGTGTAATGATATGAACAAATGCACCTAGAACACTTAAGAGAGAGATATAGAGATATGATATTTATCAATCCTAGACCTAAAACCAGAGCTCTCTCTGAGTTGTTTTCTCTCCAAAAAGCCAACCCTAAAGCCAAGGGGGAAGGCCTCCTCTTATAGAGGAGGCAATCTTGTAAGCTTAGTCACTAAGCAAGACAAGAAGTGCATCCCTCCATACACGTGTATGGAGGGGAAGCCAAAGCCATACAGCTGTTTCAAAATATCTGAAAAAGCAACTGCACAGTAACCGGCCGGCAAAGAATGTCATTTTGACAAAATTAAGTGCCGGCCAGCAACAAAGAATGCCGACCGGCAATATATATTGCCGATGGCAAGAAAAACCAGCCGGTGGCCTCTAGCTAGTGCCGGTGGTGTGTGGGGATGCCTCACAAGGCATTCCCTGCCCCTCCAAGGCAAAACACAAGTGTTTGGTGCAAAACCAGACACAAAATAGTCGAGTTCGGAGATCCTGAGGCAAGGCGCGTAGCCGAGAACTCCGGGAACTCCAAACAAACACAAACATGGATGATCACCGGGTGTTCAAACGGTGACGTCCAGGTCTTGAGGACGGTCAAAAATGGGGTGTCTACAGTTGCCCCTCTTTGACAGAACTCGGGAGTCATAACAATGACGGGAGTGAATGTCAAAGCCCAGAGATGACCCATTTTTGACAAGGCCAAAGACTTGGACAAACATGCAAGACAAACAAGGTATGCGCCTGAAGGCAGGGGCAAAATGCAACTGAAAATGCAAGAAGCCAAGCATAACTTATGATCATGCAAAGAAAGCTGTAATGAAGCACGCATGCGACAGTTATAAGCTAGCATACGCCAGACTACACTACAATGCAGAAAGGATGTAAGATAATTATGCAATTCTCAATACGTCTCACGCGGAGGATACAATACCTGTGCGGCTCGTCCGGTTGTACCGGCCTCAAATGAGTCGTACATACAATATCGTGCCTGAAAAGAAAACAAACTTAACAGGTACAATGTTGTTATTAATATGCATAACAATGCAAGAATGAATGCAAAACGATATGCAATGTATACAAAACTAAGTGTAAACAATGCAAATGATATGTAATGCAATTGAAACTATGAAAACTAAATGCAGAGCAATGGAATCATGATTCAATCATGAGCGGGTTGAAACTACACACATGTCAAATAGATTGGTGGAAGTAACAAGTCCGTCTACCATAGAACGATGTCTGAACTATGAGTGATGTAGACGGACACAAGGACGAGTATTGAGTGGAATGACATAAGTGGGATAACGACCCGCTGAGGAAAGAATAGTGATCCTAATGCCGGATGCAACAATTACACTACAATGTAATATATACAATGGATATGGCATGTAGCCAAACCGTATCTCGCTTAGGAAGGGGATGCACGCATACAAGCCGCATCTAATCACAGAACTGTACGCGTGCAGAACTGTGTTTTGACGTGAAAAGTATGGACACATACCAGACCAAGCTCAACAAGGAAAGGCGCAAGCCATAAATGGGGGGAGGGGGGGATGCAGTGGATGCACGCAACTAAAATGCAATATATACAATATGCAATGGAATGGATATTTATAATGGATAAGTGAAGGCGAAACATGCGTATCGACGCAGGTGAAGAATGCACGACAATGCGGGTGGAAGCGAAACATGCGTGTCAACGCAAGTGAAGAATGCACGACAATGCGGGTGGAAGCGAAACATGCGCGTCAACGCAAGTGAAGAATGCACGACAATGCGGGTGGATAATGCAGCGGGTGCATGCAAACTATAATGCAATATAGATGGATGTTTACAGAAAATGCATGACATACGCATGGTTTTTTTTTTTGGTTTTTTTTTTAAATGCATGACATATGCAATATTTACAGTGATGCATGACATATGCAATATTTACGATGATGCATGACATATGCAATATTTATGATGATGCATGACATATGCAATATTTATGATGATGCATGACATATGCAATATATATATATATATTTTTAAGCGAATGCTGTGCAAGCAAGCAAATATGAACCAAACTACATCTCATGCAGAAAGGATTAAGAGAATTAAGCAATTCTCACGGCGCCTTACACGGGGAAGGCTAAAAGCGACTACCGAGAACACCCGGAGTCTCAAACACAACTTCTCTCAGCGTATCGTACGTAGGAGAGGAAAAAGCAAAGCAAAAGAAACCTCTCAGCGCAGTACACGCGAGAGGGGAAAGACAGAAGACCTCTCAGCGTAGTACACGCGAGAGAGGAAAGACAGAAGACCTCTCAGCGTAGTACACGCGAGAGGGGAAAGACAAAAGACCTCTCAGCGTAGTACACGCGAGAGGGGAAAGACAAAAGACCTCTCAGCGTAGTACACGCGAGAGAGGAAAGACAGAAGGACGTGACGAGCGAGACCACGCGAGTCACAAAAGGAATGCAAGATACTGCAAACGAAATACGCATGCTAACGCAAATGAGACACGCATGCCAATGCAAATGGGGTACACGTGCCAATGAGAATGAGGTATACGTGCCTGTGCAAATGAGGCCAATGTGACACGCATGCCACATGGAGTGTAAGATGTAACAAATGAGACATGCATGCCTCATAAGATGCGAGACAATGCAAATGGACTTAAATGCATAACAACGTACGCGACGATGCATGGTAAGGGAATGTATAACAACGCGAACGATGCACGAGGCGACGTATGTATTTGAAAATGCAATGTCAAGGCTTATAATAAAAAAAATGCAATGACAATGCATACGAGATGTGCATGACAATGCAAGGGGTGCGTGTTACAACGCGTGTAGTACGTGCATAACAATGCAACTGTGAGGCGCATGATGGCGCGATGTAATGCACCGAAGTAGTGCGATGAACGCGTGCAACGCACACGGGGCAACTTTTGCACCTTGTAAAAACCAAAAGGATACAAAAGGATACATCTTCGCATGAATTTGAGCGCCGCGCGCGGAAGACACGATCTGAGGTCAAAACGGAGACCGGTTAATCATCGGAAACGCGCCGTTTTGCACTGTTTTGAACAACAAAGGCCCTGAACCACACTTTTAACCCATAAAAAGGTGTAGGAGGCTTGGAAATCACTGAGGAAGGGCACCAGAGGCCCACCGGCAGTCAGGGAACATCACCGGCCGTCCATCGGCACTAAAACAAATCCATCGGCAAACTATTGTGCCGACCGGCAAAGAGTGTGGCCGACCGGCACAAAATTCCTGTGTCGGGGCAGTTTTGGTATTTCGCTACGGGTGTTTTAGAATAGGGCCTCCAACCCTATTCTTTTCACTTCTACTTGCTTGAAAATTTCTCCCCCTTCTCTCTAGAATATTTTCGGCCTTCGATCCTCACATTTTCTCGCGCTTTAGGCTCGATTTCGTCGTTCGATTCGCGAATACCTTCGCGTTTCGCACATTTTCGACCGATCAAAATTTCATTTCGGCACATCCTTTGCCATTTTCATCTTTTTGGGACTTGTTCCCCTCAATCTCTTCTCGATACCCGTGCCTTTTCACATTTCGACCTTCCCGGCCTTTCCCGACCCTCTCGGGGTTGACTTTTGAGTTGACCCTTCACATTCTTACCCGGTTTTCCATTTTTCGGTCATCTTCCCATTCTCTTCCTGATGGCAGACGACCTTCCGCAGGGTGGACCCCCTCCAGAGATCGAGATGGAGCCCGAGGTTGATCCCGTGCCACTTCGCATCCGGCCATTCGACCCAGAGACCTACAGGCCTGCAGTCCATGTGATGCTCCCGGACGGACTTCGCCAGTTCCGGAGCTTCGAGAGGGGCGTGGCACGCGAGCTTCTCCTGCGCGAGCCTACCTCCCACCTGTCATTCGGCGCTTCCGAGGTAACTTTCTTTCCCCGGTTTTCTTTTCCGCAATGTAGAACATTTAACTGCCATAGTTGCCTTTGTTCTTTAACTGCTTAATTCTGATATACTGTACACTGTAGTTGATTGTAGATAGACTCACAAGTGATATCTGTTTGAAACTGACACGTGCACACACACTGCACTAGCCCCGAATCACCCGAATACCTGGTGCATACTGTATTTCACTGTTATGCACACTGGCACCCGGTACTTGCTTGAATCTGAAAACATGCTGTATGCTGTATTTATACTGAACCCTTCAAACATGCCGACACATCAGACGTTGTAGTTCATCTACTAGCACACTGTAATCCGATATCTGCTTGAATCTGAAAAATGTGCACACATGCACCATATCTGTACGCTGATCTTCACTGCATCTTGAATATTGCTTCGCAATTGCTGTTTTTGATTACAGGGAGACTCCCATACCATCCGTGGGTATGGGAACGTCGTTGCTCGGGATTGGTATCTGGAGCTCCCCGGTGCAGTCCGTCAGATCGTTGATGAGGCGGGTTTCGGCATCTTTTGCAGGGGGCTCTCCCGACTTACTACCTGCAGGCCTTTGCTTGCCGCTTTAGTGGAGAGGTGGTGGGATACCACCAACTCCTTCCACTTCTCTACTGCGGGGGACATGACGATGACCCCTTATGACTTCTCGATGCTTACTGGCATCGGGATAGGGGGTGATCCGATCCCCTTTGACACAGACATGGGTGAGTGGGACGCCACCCATTTGTACCTGCTCGGCACTCAGCCACCCCTTGCTCGGGCAGGCTTTGTTCGATACTCCTGGTTCGAGAGCCAGTTCAGGGTTCAGCCACCCTTGACGGAAGAGCCGCAGATGACCCCGGAGGAGGTAGACCAGTACGCACGGGGCTTCATTATGTTCTTGCTCGGGACGACTCTCTTCGCCGACCGGGCGAACACCGTGCCTCTATGTCTGTTGAGCGCACTGGTGGACGTCAGGGAGATCCGCCACTACGACTGGGGGGGCGCAGGCTTGGCCACTCTGTACGGCTATATGAGCTCTTCCTCCCGCCTCAGTGGACAGCTTCTTGGCGGCTACTGGCGAGCTTGGGAGGTATATCTTCTTCCCCTTTTACATTTCTGTTTTCTGCTTTTCTGCTTTCTATATGTACTCAGTACACTGCACACACTGTAGTCTACTCTACACTGACTGTATACTGTACACTCGGCACACACATACTCTGCCTTACACTGACTGTACACTGGACACACTGTACACTCTGCACGATACACTGCATAACACACGGTTTTGCTATTTCTGCTTTATTCTGTATTCTGCTTTTATCTGATAAGCACACTGATATTTGCTCTGTAGTTGTGGGTGTACACCTACTTTCCCAGGCTTGCCCCAGTACCTGACATGGAGATCCCACTAGATGTCCCCTTTCCTCACCGCTTCGATGTGAGGTGCGCCCGGAGACCTCGGGAGACTTTTATCTTTTTCCGCCGTTATTTCGACACTATCACTGCCGCGGAGGTATGTTCCACTTTAAAGTTCGTTTAAGCTTTGCTTTACACTACATTTTTGACAATAGACAGATAACAAACTGCATTTGTATCCGCAGATCACCTGGCGGCCTTGGGCTCCGTTGCCAGCCGTGGTGAGAGATCACTATGAGAGCGCGGCAGAGACTTCCCGCCGCCGGATTCTGTTGGAGGGCCCGGTCTGTCGGGCCTGGTACCTGGGCGAGCGTTTCTTGCGTCAGACCCTGGGTTTACCGAAGCAGATAGTTCCGGGTCCTCCTCCTGCACATATGAGGCACACGGAGGGATTCTCCCTCGAGCACCTGCAGGAGTATACCGCTGGCTGGAGTGAGGAGCGTCACAGAGGCGAGGGCGACTACGCCGAGTACATTCAGACCTACACCATGCGACCCTTGAGCAGTGGTCGACGAGCTGAGAGGGAGAGGCCAGCGGCACCGGTAGCTGGGACAGGAGCCGGGGCGGGATCGTCGAGGGCGGCCCGAGTTCATGGCGGGAGTGGAGTTCGGAGAGGACAGGGAGTTAGTTGGCCAGCACTTCCCTCCACGATGACATGCCGAGGGCCGGGTGGGGAGGCTTATCAGATCCCCATCGCCCCTCCTCCGGCTGGTCACGAGTTGGTTGGATTTCACGGCTTGCCTCCGGTATGTACCACCACATTTTGCATCTTGCATTGATCATTTGATTTCATATCACATTCCGCAGAATACTGATGTATCTAACATTTTTGCAGGCTTCCCCGAGTACACCCGGCAGGCGTTGGAGTTGAGTGCCTCCTTGATGGGGATGCTACATCAGACCTTCGACCTCCTGGCCTTCTACGGTATCCTGGTATGTTCTCCTGACCACAGCCTCACACCATACACTGTTCACACAATATGATGCACAATACAACAAAACTTGACATACAATCGTCCCGGCACTTGACAAACTGTACTCATATACAACATTCTGCACTGGTATACTGCTCACAGCATCCACACACTGTACTCATACACTGCATTCTGCACTGGTATATTGCTCACGGCATCCACACACTGTACTCATACACTGCATTCTGCACTGGTATATTGCTCACGGCATCCACACACTGTACTCATACACTGCATTCTGCACTGGTATACTGCTCACGGCTTACTTAGTATACTGATACGTCTGCAATTCATGTTTTTCTTTCTCCCCCCTTTTTTAGGTCCCGTTCCCGATGCCTGCTACAGGGAGTGCTCCAGCTGGGCCCTCTATTCCTGCTCGAGGAGAGATAGGAGGCACTACAGGTCCTCGTACCAGGGGAGGGCATGCTCATGCCGGGAGTAGCTCTCGGGCGCCTGTTCCTGCTGGCGATGATGATGAGTCCGAGTCCGAGGCGGAGGCAGAGGCAGAGGCAGAGGCTGAGGCAGAGTCATCTGAGGAGGAGTCCGGAGACGGTTCAGGCTCGGATTCAGATGATGGTGCCGACGACGATGCTCCTAGGCTCGTGCCCAGGAAGAGGGCGAGGACAGACCCTCAGGCCTGAGACCACTGATGCTGTTGCAGATTTTTGCTATTTTTCTCCTTTCTGTACTTTTCTTTCTTTTGTTGGTAGTTGGATTACCTTGTACTGCCGCAGGCAGGTTTTTGTTTTCTTCAAAACTATGTACTTGAAAAGGATGATATGAAATGAAACAAACTTTTGTCTAAAAGATGTTACATTTGTGTATTTCATACTTTGCATCGCATTACATCATATAACACCTCCAATGTAAACGATATTGATTTGTTGTCTGAAAATTGAACAATTGCACTGTAATCATCAGATAACAACCAATTAACAGCAAAACAACTCAAACAAATCACTGCTCAAACTGAAATACACAGCCCACACTCTACTGGGGATTGATCTGCATACAACCCATAACACAGCGCTCGGTTCATTCTGCCCACAGCAAACCCTGAACAAACAGCCCAATCTGACAAGACAGACCACGAAAGCTGAAACGGTTGAAGTTGAAACACACTTGGATGTCCCAAATTTTTCCTTTTCTTCTCCTGCCTCGCATAAATGTAGAGAATGGCACAACATTCCGAGCACAAACGATTTTGAAAAAGAGTTTCACGACCGGGGTATCGAGCCTACCACAAACACTGCGAGACAGACTCAAACAAAGGGACAAAAGGCACACGACCGGAAATAACGAGACATGCTCGGAAAAGACTCAAAGCCAAAATTAAGGTCGACAAATCAAAAGACACGACACACAGACGTGTTTACAACAAGACCTGAAATCTTGAGAAGCCAGTTCCTCCAGGTATTATTCCCACTCTTTCTGATTTTGTGATTCTTACATCACTCGGCCCTCAAGCTCTGTTTTTCTGAAAAAGCCCTTTTCTCACTTTTTCTCTCATCGCACATCTCTCTATTCTTCAATCTCTCATTTTTTATCCCTCCCCTGGGTGGTTGATAGGTAAACGAGAGGTTGTGGGTTCACGCCCAACACTGTTAGCTCACGGCTATTTCTTCTGGCGGTTGGAGTGCCTTTCCGGCGAGCATGTTGGCGGTGGAAAGACAGAAGACCCGACTCAACAGTGCCCTTAGTTCATCACTTTGACCATTTTTTGTTTTCTTCCTAAAACAGTTTTGACCAAAATGAGAGTTAGATTAACACACTTATTCGATTTTTGATTTGAAAATCATGCGAATCAGGCTGTGAGCACTGAAAATTCTCCTGTTTGGGTCCAAACATGGTCCAATTTTGAAAAATGGAGTAGTTTTCGAGAAAATAGTCAACTTCAGTAAAAATTTTCAAAAACTATTTTTGCAAACAATCAACGCTCAACGAGCGCGGAACTTACCCTCGAGATATGCAACCCCGGATCGGAGGCAATGGAAAATTGCCCCTGGCTTAAAAGGGGGGGTAAGTCAACGGAAAGTTGCCCCTGGTTTGGACGGTAACTCAGGGCAACTTATGGCACTGTATGGCAACGGAAAGTTGCCCCTTGTTTGGATGATGCCGCGGCATTCTGTAAGTCAGTCCTCGTTGATGACGATCGGACCCTCGGACGCGGAGGAGACGAAGACGGTTTGAATCAATATATGGACATAGTCACCTGGAAGGTGTTGGTGGTTGGGCTCCAAGAAGAAGTTGATCGCGTAATTCCAGGGTGCTGCAACCGAGACCTTGGATTCGGAGGAAGCCAAACTGATCAAAACCATGACATGGACTGAGACGCTATGGAAGCGTTGGGGGCTGGACTTCAGGATGAAGTTGCCTACGTATCCCAAACATGGGAATCAAGCCTTACGTAGTTCCGGTTAAGGTACACTCGGGTATTTTAACCTTCACTGTTTAGGCTCTAACTTTTGCCAAGGTGCCCAATGCGGGTTTTCGACCTTGCGAGCTATGTTTTTCTTCTTCCTTCTTTTTCTTTTCTTTTCTTTTGCATTTTCATTTTTATTTCTCTTGTTATATATTTTTCCTTTTCTTTTCTCTTTTTTTGCTTCTTTTTGTATTTTCTTTTTTTCTTTTCTTTTTCTTTGCTCTAATTTTTGCCTGGGTCGCCCTTCCGGGTTTTCGGCCCAGCGAGCCTCTCAAAGGGTAAAAGGTGTAGCAAGCCCATGCCAAATGGTTTTGAGATTAAAGCCTCTCTGTATCCAGGAGAACGACTGTTGTGTTGATTTGCAGGAAAAGTCCACCACAGTTGCTTCTCGAGCTTTGCTTGGTGGGATCTGATCTCCCTGATCTGACTTTGATGCCTCTTGCCCGAGGGCTGCCTCGAAATGGGCCACGCAGGCGTTTCACGGCACTGAATGTTTTGAACGGATTCCAGGTTTGAACAGATGAATTGAATTTTGAGACCGAGAGCGATCCTGGGCTGCACAATCTCAAGAGTGGTTCCACACCAGTCTTCACAAGACTGCACAAGACATTTCGTTTTTGAAAGTTTTTAAGAAAGCGACAAATCATTCGCGTCGAAGACAGTGTGGAACCAGTCTGGATCGGACCAGGATCCTTCTCAGTACTCACGCCGACAAGCATGATTTCATTCATTAAAAGCTTAGCAAGCCTCTCTTTCTCTCAAGATGATCAAAATTTTACAAAACCCGAGGAATTACTTCCTCTTCGTTTTCATCACCGCAGTGTTCAAAATGGAGTTTTATGAAAAGCTTAGGTCATTACAATGATGTTTAAGGCACAAGAGAGTAGGCGAAATGCACTGTTGTTCCATTCACATCCTCTGGCACAACCAGCTGAATCAACAAGTACGGAAATGTGATAGCCGCGGCTGTTTCATTCAGATTTCTCAGATGTAACTGGCTCCTCAACCGAGACGGATTCAAAAGGAAAAACAAAAGGATAATTACAAAACGGCGCTCGAGGCAACAACCCCGGAATTACCTGGTATACTATACAAGAGGGACTGACTCATTACAACAAGACAGACCCTGTAAGCAAAAAGACTGACTCAATACAGAGAGACAGACTCAAGAAAAAACAAAAGACTGACTCGACACCCAAGTCAGAATTTACAAAATTAACATTAACAGATGCCCAAAAATGCGTGCCAAACGCCACATCCAAAAATGTGCCAGGCACTGCCCGCAGGCGGTTCACCTTTTGATTACATACTCGCAGTATCTGTGTCCTCAAAATCCAAGAACTCTGTAGTGACTGACTTGGCCGAGGTAGGCGGGAGGATAACCTCGTTGTCAATCAAATCCTGCACCTCATGGCGGAGGCGGAAGCAATTGTCAGTAGGGTGGCCTGTCTGCTGGTGGTACGCACAGTACTGAGCAGGATCATGCGTAGCAGGGAGATTCTTCGGGAGGGGTCGGGGCTCAAGAGGTGTAAGATGCCCCTTTTTGGCCAAAATCAAAAGTGCCCTAGACAAGGGCATGTAGAGAGGATGGAAGACTCGGCGCCCTCGAGGCAGGTACTTTGGAGCCTGAGCACTCTTGCTAGATGCACTAGCGAACGGATCGGCGGGTGCGGCCTTGGATTTCTGATCCTTTCCGGATGCAAGGTTGGGAGCGGGAAGAACTGTTTTGGCATGACGGGGCCTATCCCGGTTCTCTGATTGACTGGAACTGCCCTCAGGCGGAGTGGGGAAAGCGTCCTCTACAGTTTTTGTCATGACTGTAGATATCTGTTGCTTGTTCATCCCCCCGGCTTTCATAGCCTCGACTGCCCACAGCAGTTGTTCGATAGGGTTGGCATCTGTCTTCATTTTACCTTTGTCTCGGGCCTCAGCCTGATCTAGGATTTGAGTTGGTGTTGACATGTTATTGTTGTAACTGGAGGCCATCTCTGGTTGACTAAGTTCAATAACAATTCGGCCCAACAGCGGGGGCTCCTGGGGTACAAAGCTCCCGGCATACGGTGTGGCTGGCGGTGAAGCCGATATCCCATAGGCGAGATCCGCCACGGATCTTTGAAGGTCACCTATCATTCCCATTAGTTCAAATGTAGTAGGCTCGCGAGCCTGATATAGTTGAGGGGTCCAAATTGGGTGCGCAGCCGGCGATCTGGGTGGATGCGGCATGTCAACAGTAGTCTCACTGTGTAGGGTGATTCCTTGATCCAACGCGGCCGTCATGACCACGATCTCTTCTGAATTCTGCGTCATGCTCAGTCCTGCCTCGGCAAGGAGAAGACACTAACTGTTCTGGATCGACTCTCTGAATCTCTGAACTGAAACGGAAAACAAGCAGTATTTCAGCCCCAAACAGATCAAACACGGGTGTAGCCGAACAACTGTATTCTACTACTGATCACTATTCCTCAGAATCACTGGTCAAAACTGAACTGATACCCGCAGACACAACTGATTCTCAACAACACTGATACTAGTGCCCTCAGGCCTGATGCCCAAACTTGCAAACTGATATATGCGTTCCCTGCAGAGATACACTCTAAAAAGCACATAGCAGGTAAGAGAGAGTCAATACACCCCTATGTTGGGGTAGGGTTTCCCAGTCCTATTTTGTCAGGAGCTAGGGTTTCACTACGCACACAGCGGTTTCAAACAACCTATATCGGGTAAGCAACCTGTCCTAGTTTGGAATGGTCACTATGGATCCGAATATGCACTAGGTCGAATGGTCAAAAAAGGGTGCCCCGGTAAAACCGGGGTTTGTGTTCCCATACTGGCAGAGCCCGCAACCGGTCATCCTTATGGTCATGCCTTGACAAGACAAGCCTCCAGCAAACCGCTCAGGAATAGCAGATGGCCAACACGGTGTCCTAGGCGCACCAATGCACATGCAATGCAAAGAAACACATAAGTGTAGTCAAAACAGGATATCACGAGTTCGAGTCAAGCTCTCTAAAATCCCCAGCAGAGTCGCCAGAAACTGTAACAAGCCCGCGGGGGACCTCGCTACAGTTCGGACTCGATTTTTGTCACGGTTCTTAATCTGAACCAAAGAGTCCAACTCTGGCAAATCGTTTTGAAGAAAAACAGATTTTTAGAAAAGAAGTGCCAAACATGGACTTCTTTGCCAGATACAGAGTCGCCACCTAAATATTTTCAAATGGGAAATTTAGGAAACCCTGACTCGGTGCCGAAGGCCACGTGTCCGTAATCACCAAAGTAGTCTTGGCTCGGGAGCTTGGGTACGATCGGGGAAGGTCAGCTATGAGCACCCCCTTTCGCCCGGTCCGAAGACCGGCCTCTACTAACCGTGATATCCGATTTTGAAAACATTACATGCTCTTATTCCAATTATTAGCCTAGAATTACTATGTTATGCGCACAGCAAACAAGTATAGACTAGATCGCCTGATTTGGAAACAAACATTGCATATCCGTTTGTTTTGAAAATGCTTTGGAATTTGCTACTCGCAAGTAGGCTAAAACACGGATTTCAATGAGTTTTCCCAACTCAAGCAATCCAACCTCCACCCACAAGCATTCAAACAGTTTATCTCATATAAGCATTTAGCCTCATGGTAATCATGCTGTCATGGCAACATTCACACGCATGCGATATGCTAAAGCATAAATACTTACATCGTACTCCGTGCCAAAACAAGAAACTAGTTAGCGAACATGCATGACCTAGTTCATGTTAAATGGCTAATGCGACACAGGCGAAGATGCAATTTAGAGTAGGCTCGGCTAACCCTAAAGATGGCATGTGAAATGCACTTTATTCGATGCACGTATTCAATTTGGAATTAAAAATACAATGCAGTTTGTATGATGTACCGAGCCCGATGCATGTCAACAAATGCATGGATGCACGCATGCATAGCATAAGGTATGCTAAAATAAACGTGCCCTAATACTAACCATTAAAAGCAGGTAAGTAAAAGGGAGAAAGAGGTGGGGGTTGGAAGACATACACACCACTCACCCACACTTATTACAGATATGCCCTCGCTCGGAGGGACCGAAAGAATAATACAAATAATTAACTACGCAAGCTAATTAAATATTACAAATAGCCTAATTAGTTGACAAACTAACTAAACTAAGAAAAATAGTAAATTGCCTCGGGAGGAGAGCCAAATGCAGCACGTGCTCGGGTCTTGCTCGGAATTGCACTGCCATGCCTAGACTGCCTCTGGTTTCCCTGCTCTGCCTTTCTGAAAATTGCCAAAGTCTCAGAACTACTCCTCAAGGCACTGGGGGATACCACCGGCTGAGGGGAAACACCACCGGCTGAAGTATGTGGCCACCGGCACAAAATGAACTCATCGGCTGATAATTTAATGCCGGCCGGCACTAAATGTTGCCGATCGGCACTGAATGTCTGCAGAACCTGCAACTCACAGCAGCAGAGGGCAAAAACTTGCATGGCAGCTCAATTCAAGCAATGTATGCACCAAACACATCCCTTATCATGTTTGTGACTCAAAGGAGGATGTGCCTCGATTCTCGGGCCACCAATCACGCGTTTCCATGCATGATGGCCCAAAGAAACAAGTGTGCAATTTCATGTCAAATGAAATGCAAACTAAGCAAACAAAACAAGGCCCAATTCCTATCACCAAGTCAAGGAACAAGGCATGCATGCAAGATGCATTTCAACCTAATCATGTTAGCTAGGGATGCAATATGAGCATGTGGACAAACAATGCAAGCATACAAGCATACATGAGGTAAGCATGCGAGCAAGTAAATGATGGTCTTAAACATGACTTAGGCAACTCCAAATAGGCCTAAAATCAGTGGCCAATAATGCCCAAAAAGGAAAGCCAACACACACACACACATGCATATGTTAAGACTTAACACTTAGGCACTAAGTAAGCAACCCTCAAGCACACTTGAAAGGGGATATCATGGACACTTAGCATGCGTCATAAGCTTTAAAAATCATGTTATAGAAGGTTCCAAACCAACTAAATAAACCAAGTAAAGCATGCAAAAAGGCCCAAGCACTCAAGGCTCACCAAAGAGGTAATGGACTACACTTAACACAACCATACATGGCATGCATTAGGCGACCAAAAACAGAGTTTTAACACATAAAACTAAGTCCAAAAGACCACTTAGATGGCACCTAAGTGACTCAAATTCAAAGGCATGCATAATGGCCAAAACAAAGGGCATACAACACATGCTTTCAAAGCAATAAAGAGGTGACTTAGACAAGCATATGGGCATGCCAAAGGGACTGAAATTACATGTTGGGTGGTTCCAAACCACCAAAATGATGCAAGCAACACATGCTACACATTCGCATACTTGAGGCATACAAGCCCGGCAAGCCACAAAATGCAAAGGAGCTATGCTAAGCATGCCAAAATCAATCCAAACAACCATGGACAGAACTAAAGCATGGCAAAATAAGCACAAACACTTCACAAAGTCAAGGCCAAAACATGCTTGAACAAAGGCTAACAACCTAAGACATGTTAAGGGATTTACAAGGCATTACATGGCAACTACACTAAGCACTAATGGAGCACCAAAACCAACATACAACATGATTATATTATGGCATAATAAGCATGAAACGCAGCCCAGGCATGATCAACACACACTTGAACATAAAGCTCCTTAAGAGAGCAAAATAGGTCCTTTTCAAGGACAACAAGGAGAGGGGGTGGCCCTCCCCTTTTGGAGACTTCAAGGTACCATCTCCACCACTGAAATCCCTCAAGATTTCAGTGGTGAAGAGGCCCAAACACCAAAGTCTCGAAACTTGCACAAAATGGCACAAAATGAGGCCTTTCAAGGCCTAAGGGTGGCCAAACACACCCAAACCACAAAACACCCTTAACAAACAATTAAGAGGGCTTAAAAACAGAACTTTTTTATGTTATACACTAAACACAAAAATAGCTCTAAGATAGGCAAAAATACAAAGCAAAAAAGGGGTAAAAATGACTAGTTTCTCACCCTTGAAGAACTTCTTCACAAAAGTTGATGTTGTTGCTTCCTTGGGCTCAAATCTAGCCAAGAACCTCAAGAACAAGCTCTGATCCTTGAAGATACCAAGAAAAGGTGAAAGACTAGGTGCTTGTGTGCAATGATATGAACAAATGCACCTAGAACACTTAAGAGAGATATAGAGATATGATATGCATCAATCCTAGACCTAAAACCAGAGCTCTCTCTGAGTTGTTTTCTCTCCAAAAAGCCAACCCTAAAGCCAAGGGGGAAGGCCTCCTCTTATAGAGGAGGCAATCTTGTAAGCTTAGTCACTAAGCAAGACAAGAAGTGCATCCCTCCATACACGTGTATGGAGGGGAAGCCAAAGCCATACAGCTGTTTCAAAATATCTGAAAAAGCAACTGCACAGTAACCGGCCGGCAAAGAATGTCATTTTGACAAAATTAAGTGCCGGCCGGCAACAAAGAATGCCAACCGGCAATATATATTGCCGATGGCAAGAAAAACCAGCCGGTGGCCTCTAGCTAGTGCCAGTGGTGTGTGGGGATGCCTCACAAGGCATTCCCTGCCCCTCCAAGGCAAAACACAAGTGTTTGGTGCAAAACCAGACACAAAATAGTCGAGTTCGGAGATCCTGAGGCAAGGCGCGTAGCCGAGAACTCCGGGAACTCCAAACAAACACAAACATGGATGATCACCGGGTGTTCAAACGGTGACGTCCAGGTCTTGAGGACGGTCAAAAATGGGGTGTCTACACTCTGATTTCTTATATATATGCTCTGAACAAGAATATGAACATGAACTTATCCTTGATATGAATTGGATTTTGGGACATCATTCATTTACCCCTTTACTCTGTTATTATTCACTGGGCTCCTGCTCACTATTTATATTATGTATGTAGGTGAGCAAGCACGAGACCATGCTTAAGCTACTGCCTGGAAGTTTTGTGCTGTCAGCCACCCCTTTATGCCTCCTGAGGAGGTTCCGGATCATGTCAAGCTCTGTGCCTACGTTTTATGAAAGTTTAAGATTTTGTCTTCTTTGACTTATGAACAAGCTTTCTTTTGTATGTATATGGGGCTAAGTCCTTTTTTGCTATATCTGTGCATGGAGTGACGTAAAGCTTATGTATTTATGACGTCACATGTATATATGCAAGTTAAGTTTTTAAAATTCAGTCTCATATATGTCTACACAGCTCAATGGACTATGTATTTTCTGTATTTACTTCCGCAACCCCTATTTTTATGTGATTATGTTAAGAGGCCTTTGGTAATCCAAGGATTACTGGCCGGTTACGACGCTAAACCTATAGGGGCGGGTTTGGCTTGTGACAATCGCTGCCCCGTTGGAGATATTTTCGAGGAAAAACTGCTCAAATCGGGGTCGGGAGATCGGGTCCCCGTCGGGCCGGGTTTAAATTGCCTTCCCTAGTTTGGAAAGAATTTTTTTAGTTATTTCGACTAATTAACGTGGCTAAATTAGTTTTGTTTGGGAAAATCTTTTTGACTTTTATGATTTTATGATTTTTTTGTGAAAAATAAAGTGAAATGATTTGGTTTGTTGACATTTTATCTGATTGACTTATTTTGTTTATTTTATCTTTTTATGCTTTTTTTAGTCCCAACCATTTTCTCAGAATGGGACTAAAGTTTTGAGCCGATTTGTTACAAATAGAATTTTTCTTCATTACGAGGCTTTTGTAGTGTTTTTGGGTTGGGTTAAAAGTTAGAAGATGACTTTTAATCATCTTCCCAAAATAGTCTTTTGTTTAGGTGTTGGTGGATTGGACGCTGGTCACGATGGTAGGAATAGCTAGTGGTCGTGTTAGGATATGAAGAGGTGGTGCTTATAAAATTTAGGCTCAAGTGTTGTTTAGGATGATAAAAATAAGTATATTTTTTTTTTTTACTTTTTATGAAAAAATGTGTAAAAAAATAGAGAAATGATATGACCTAAATAAGTGCATTTATTTAGTTTATGGCCCTATTTGGTGGAGCTTTTTTAAGTTAAAAGCTGATAATTAGAAAGCAAAAGCTAAAAGCACCCCTACCTCGGCTTTCAAATAATCATCTTTTTTTAACTTATTTAAGCTACTTCTACCTAATAAGCTATAAGCAGAAGCTGCATCAAACAGTATTGACACAAACTCTCAAATCAAAATAAGCTATAATCACCTCCAAAAGTTGTAACAAACAATCCCTATGTCAAATAGTGTCTTGGGCTTCGTTAGGCTATCCCAGTTGGGACCAAAAAAGCACAAACGATAAAACAAGCTAAGCCTTCGTTTGGGATGTGGGTTGGCATTTTGATTTTTTGGTTATTTTAGCATAGGGCTAAAAAGTCTCGTTTGGGATAAGCTTTTTAGCTTTTTTGACTTTTGTAAGAGAAAAATTAAAATGATTATGGGTTGGATTAGTGGAGAACGGAGTGAGGGACCAGAGGGGTCATGTGCCCCCCCTGGATTTTGGGATTTTTGTTTGTTGTTTGTTTTTTTTTTGGCAAATATAAAAAAAATATTTTAAATAAAAAAAAATTACAAAAATATTATTAGAGTGAAATGTCAATGATATTTTAAAAATTATGAGAACAATAATAGTTATTTTGATTGAAAATGAAAAGACTACTATAAATCATATTATCTATGAAAATTTTATGAAAGATTTTGAATGTAACGGCGATGTCATTATTATTGGCATGCAAGTATAAGTAATCTCACTATAAATATATGAAATTTGTTGGATTATTAGTTACATTTGACATATGAAGTTTACTCTCTATGTGTTTATTTACTATTACTTGGTGATATCACATACTAATGATGACGTGGTATTACCATTATATTGAATTTTTAATCAAATATTGTATAAAAAAATAATTTATCATTATATAATTTATTTTACGACTTATATCCATATTTTTTTATATCATCCATGATACACTAGTTATAAATAACATTTTTTTTGATGTTTTTCGAAATCAATCGTAAAAACTTGCGTGAAATATTTTTGTAAAATTTTTTGATATTGTAATTAATAAGTGCCCCCTCTAATTTAATTTTTTGACTCCGCCACTGGGTTAGATGTGACATTTTGTCCTGTTTAGCCAAAATAGTCAATTTTTTCCTATATAGCTATTTTAGCCCATAGTAGTATCCCAAACACAGCCTAAATAAGTTAATAAGACAAAATATCATATTCAAACTATAATTATTTTATTTTTTCTATTACAAAAGTCAAAAAATAAAAAAATTATTTCCAAACAAACTTTTTAATCCCAAATTAAAAAAATCTCAACTCCAAAAAGTTAACTAAAATAATTCTTGCCAAACGGCAGCTTAGTATATTATGAGGTATAAAGAGCAGAGATTAGAGATGTAAAGATAATAGAGAGCCTAATGAGATAAAATAAAATAAAAATTATAATTTTAAAAATATGTTGTAATTAAAAAGGGATGTAATGAGTATTATGTAAATAGAAATCTTATCAGGCACATCTAATTCTGTATTTAACATTTATTTTTACTTCCTTATTTTTTTTCATTTTAGTCTTTTAATTTACATTAATTATAAATTGCTATTAGTAATACTAGTGGAAACTCATGCTATGCACGGGATGTAAAAAAATTAATAAAATATGTTGGGTAAATTACACTTACACTCTTTGTGTCACGACCCCATTCCGCCCCTAGTAGAATGGTGCCATGATGGCCAGTAATCCGAGATTACCAAAGGCCAACTTACAAAGTCACACACAATCAGAGTATACATAGGGGGCTTACATGTGCGGAAGCAATAAGTTTAAATCTAAAAAGTCCACAAGAGCTGTGCATAAGTCAAATGAAATGACATACATTTTAACATGGTGTACAACCTGGATACAAATAAAACAAGTACATGTTATATCTTGATCAAAAGGCTTCTCAAGCCGACATATACAAAAGAAATGAATTACAAAGCTAAGAAGCATAATCTTCAAGATGCTAGCAAAACATGAATCCAAAACAACTTGCAAAATAACATCTAGGCATCACCGCCTTCTTGCTCGTCACCTACATATATATAAAGGAGAGGGTGAGCTTGGATACTCAGTGAATGATATTAGTAATAAAGGTTTGAATGAATGATATTCAAGATCTTTATTAAAACAATACATAGCATATCTTGTACCAAAATCAAGGGATGAACCAAGTTCATCTATCAAGTCTTTCAAAGCTTCAAGGGATGCTTACTAGCATCAATACAATACAAGGGATAACATTCCTGACAAAACAAGGGAATAATCGATCTGGAATCGATTAGACAAACCCACCCGTACAAGACCGTCGGTGGCAAGGGAGATATCTCAAACAAGGGTACTAGTTGCATTATAGTCCCCTAGCACTAAGGACTTTCCAAGAATGTCATCAAAACAAGATAGTACTTGATACAAAACTAGGAATAATCATTTATACTTGAACAAACACTTTTCCAAAACGAAACAAGCAAAGCTTTTATCAAAACGTTAGAACCTAGCTTTATTAAAAATACCACTCACATAGCTCTTCGGGTGTAGGGCTTAAGGCAAGAGTCCAAGTCCTACAAATACATGGCAAGATCCACTGAATGCATTTCAAGAAGACAAGAAGGAATGCTCAAAGATGGTTGTGCAATGCATTCCTAAAACAAGCTTTGCATGAGTGTAAATGATCTCGGCATTTCTTTTAAAACTAGGTCAAGACAAGCAAAACATGCTGGGAGTTAAATCACTATTTTTCATCTCGGGAAAACATGCTGGGTACCGACCAGGTCTTAGCCGAGGTCCCATACCTCTTGGCCGAGGTGTGGTCCCGATGACCACATTTAGGGAAATGAAGTCTGGAAAATCTGGGTTTCCTTTTGAAGAACATGAAGAACATGAATGCTAAAGTCATAACTTCCTTATTCAAAATCTGAGATTTCATGATATGAGTTCAAAAACATGGACCTGGGTACCCATAGTTGAAGATCTTCTTGAAAACAAACACAAAACATGAAACTTGTTACAAACTTTTGGATCAAAACGTGGGTTTTTCTTGAAGAACACAAGAATATCATTTTCTCTTTCTAAAACCAAACTTCAAATCAATGCATGGCTCATGAATCATGCTCGATCATGCAATGTGATCATATATAAACAAAGAACAACCAGAGAAGATCAAGATTCTAACCTCAAAACACGGGTCAAACGGTTCAAACTCTAAGGATCAAGCTTGGAAATCTACTTCTCTCTCAAGAACTCCTTCTTCCTCTTCCTATAGCTTCTCTCTCTTCTAGGGCAAATATATATAGCAAATGATATGTTTTCTCAAAAGCTTACTGACTTAACCCTCTGCTAGGACACGTGGCAATGTTTGATTGGGTTTCTTCAAAAGGTGACTGAATGACAAGACAAGAGCATGACAAAGGGTGTACAACAAGTAAGGTGACAAGGGCACTCTGACGAGGCAATGACCTTGGATCAAGACATAGGCTTTGGCAAGTAAGGTCTCAATGATCTCGGCTAGGAAGGATAACACTTGACCTAGCAGTTCCACACCTTGGCCTAGATGTGCCACACCTCGGTCTAGGTCATACCAGTCCAGGAACAAGATCACTAGGTGCAAGGATCAAAGATCTAGGATGCCTAGATGATAACATCTTGGCCTAGATGATGCACATCTCAGCCTATATGCCAGGGTGAAGGTGGAGGTCAACCAAAGTGGTTCCAAGATGGTCCTAGGTGTTGACGCACAACGGCCTAAGTGTAAGAGGTTCAAGGGTGTGACGTAGGCTTGACACACACCAAGCAAGGAACAAAGCATGCAAGCAACACTTAGACAAAACAAATCAAAGTCTGTAAATGCAAGCTTAACAAGACAAAAAATCATGTAAATGCATGTGAGCATGACTAAGACAAAGTGATGGTTGTTACACTCTGAGGTTTGAGTTTAATACATATTACTTCCTGACGTTTGAAAAATTACACTAACTACCTTGTCATTGTAATTATTTAGACAGAATTAACGTTGATATCAAAAAGACATTGAATTCATACATTATGTATTTTATTGCTTTGCTTTATTTCTTTTTTTTTTTTTTCCTTTGCTTTACATTTTTTTTCAATATAATTTTCTCTATTTTCCTTAATAGGAGTTGTTGCCTTTTATATAAGCAGGAAAGTTTGTGAGATGAGACTATTAGCCACAGATATGAGAATGTAATTTCTCAAACGTCAGGGTGTAATATGTATTAAACCCAAATTTCAGGGGGTGTCAGTGTAATTTACCCAAATATGTTTATATGAAATAATATAGATAGTTACATTTTTGTATGTAAATTATGAAAATAAAAAAAAAATATTGAATTTAAAGCTTTATTGTTTTATCACAATTTATGTATCAATTTTTAATTTGTCATAACTTCAATAATGTACTTTCAACCCCTTGCTAAAGGTGTAAATTTGGACGAGTTGAACCCAAGCAACTCAAGTCAAACCTATAAATTTTTAAAGATTGTGTAACATAATTTTTAATTCGGTGAGAATCTATGTAAAATTACAAAAATTCGAATAAATTTGAATGGACTTGGACAGAGATACCAAAAAATTTGAGCAATCTAAACAAAATTGTATATATAAATATATAAAATTATTTGCCAATTTATTTTTTTTAATAATAAATGAGATTAATTAAAAATTTAATATTAATGAACAAAAGCAAATACACCTTTTAGAAATGGATCATCGAATAAGTTGATATTAAAAAAATTATATTTTACAATGGCATAAAATAATTTAAATATGACTTTTTAAAAATTATTTTTAATTTAAAAATTACAATATTTAATGCCATTAACATAGGGGTACGGCTCGGTATGCTTGTAAAAAAATATTTATTTTTAATTTAGAGTAATGTAAAAATTAATTAAATAGTTTAATTTGTTAAGGTCTAACATACAATTAACATTTAATGCCAAAAGTTAAGGTATTAATCAAAATTAAATGTCAACATATTAAATAACTTATAAACCATAGTTTAATTTTAAAATCATACTAAGCATAGAGCAAAAAATAAAAAAGAAATCTAGCGAAAGGAGTTTTATTTCTGTAATAGAAGAAAATATTGTTTCAATTGAGTTACAGTACGATTTGGAATTTAAATTTTATTATTATTATTTTTTCAATGTGAATAAGAATTGTGCTGTTGGAATAGTAAGAAACACATTATTACAAGAAGTTATTTTGTTTATTTTCATGTGAAGGGTTGATTTTTTAGAGTGAGCAATTGGGTCACCATGCATTTATGCGGCTCAATGGTGAACCATGGCCCATGGGTGATGATCTGACTTCGTAGCTCGCATAACAAAAGTCAAGGTGACACCAACCATTAACAAAGCGGGTCCAAAATTTAATGTGCCCGAATCTAGAATATGGAAATGTAGCCCAGTTAGTTGGGAGAGGAAAATTCTGAGACAAGTGGTAAATTTTGAATTCGATTTAAATTTTGAGCGTCTTGAATTCGATTCTCACTCCCAGTTGGTTTTCTCATGGACCACTACGTCTTTACCTGGTCGATCGGCTCAAAATTCCCGAGATTACACTACAAGGAAATCAAGTTTTAGCAGCGTTTTTTATTGCAGTGGCCTGAAAAATGCTACTATAGATGAGCTATTGTAGTTGTTATTAACCGCAACTAAAAATAAAACTTTTAGTAGCATTTTTTTCCTAAAATGCTACCATATATATTTTTTAGCAACGGTTTGACCTCAAGTGTTACAAAAACCAAGCAAAATAAAGACGGCCAAATAAAACAAAATTTTCACACCAAATCAGATTTTATTTTCGGAAATAACATATCAGAATTTCAGTCCAAAAAAAAATCGTTCAACTATCCTTGATTACAATTTGTGCCCTAGTCTATCAACACTTCTCTCCTGCAAGTATCAGAGCCTTCGTTCATCCTCCATCGCGGTGTACGTTGACGAAGTCAAGCTACAGCACCACTGTATTTCAAGGTCAACCTGCTCTCTCTGTTTCTCTTTCTCTATTCCCCTCTTTCTGCTGGTCTCTCAATTTCTGTCTCTACCCCTCTCTCTTTCTTCTATTGTCTTCAAACAAGTTTGGGTCCATGGAATTCATTGTTAAAATGAGATACTTGCCATTCCATGCATTGCTTCTAATATCTCCAAAACTTCTCTACTTTGAAGGATTTCAGGAACATCTTGAATGATTTTGATTTGGGAAAATAATTTGGAAAATAGATTGATTAACATGATATGTATTCTGATTAAGATATTCACTCTATCACACACACACACACACACACACACACACACACACACACACACACACATATTTGATCATCTATGATATTCATATTTTAACCAATATAATTAGTGAAGTGAATGGATTGTTGTTGATGATGCTTGAGGAATCATTATGTATGCTAGATATTTGATGAAATGCCACAATGGAGTAATAGTGTTACCTTTTTGTTTATTGGTTTGTTCTTTTTTTTTTTTTTTCCCCTTTCCTGGGAATCATTCCAATTACAAAATTTATCTTTTCTCGAAATTTACTTCACATTGAGGCTTTTATGGATAGCATCACTTAACACTACTGATCATGTGGTTTGGTAGGTTGTTAAAACATCATCAGATATGTTTTTGCTTGTTCCTGACATCTTGGTGTATATTTATGAAAGCCTTTAAGATGACTGCTAATGTGATGCTCAATATTGCTAGAGCTGATTGGAGTTAAATTTATCTGATGTAGGACACCATAACTGGATTTTTGCTTTACCCACCCCCTTTCCTTCCTCAATCTTTCCTACCAAATGAAGCATGATGCCTATAAACTAATTAACTAGCAAACTTAAACCCATTTAATGGATTTTCCTTTAGAGCAGACCAAAGGTAGAAAAACAATAACTGTAACAACCTCATCACGTAATACTTTATATTTAATTAATGACGGAGATTTGAATTTTATTGCCTACTATTATGATTTAATTTGAGAATTATGAAAATTATGGAGGCTGATTCGTATACGATTCTATTGAAGATTTATTTGGAATTAGAAATTGAAAGCCTGATTGGCTCAAGAAAGGATAAGTTGTGAGTCGAATTATCACAGTTGATGATGGAAATAAGCTTAATTTGATAATTGGTGCCTTTTGGGAGTTTGACAAAAAAAAATCTGATTCGGACTGATAAATTTAAATATAATTAATTGGGTTCTAATGGAAGTTAAATTAGGTTAGTTAAATTATGTGGGACTTGTGATTAGTCATGATTAGGCTAATTATGTTGTTGATGAGGGATTACATGTTTAAGGATGTGAATTATAAGGATTTGAAATTATATCATTTGATTGTAGAAAAATCTGTTGAAATTACAACCTTTGGACGGAAAATTGGAAGCCTTAGAGGTGCGATAAATTGAAATTGACTTTATAATTGTGGTTAACAAGATTTTTAGGATATAATATGAAATTTTGTAAAAATTTGATTCGTAATGAATTAATTGGCTTTATTTGGCTAAACTCTTAGAGTTAACACTTTGAAATTGAAATTGACGCCTTTAATGGGTTCAGAAACAAAAATTGAGTACATGGATATTCTAATGGAAATTGTTAGAGCCATTTGGAAAGTTTAATTAAAAATTTATTATGTCTGATTCGTTAAGGTGTGTTTGGGCCACTTTTAAGTGTGTGTACATATATATATGTGATATAAGCCATTTGAGCTCATCTTTATCTTGTTTTAAAAAACAAAAATTTAAGGAAAGAGGGGGAGAGAGTTCTAGAACGAGAAAAGAGAGAGGGAGAGCTCAAGGAGAAGAAGGAAGAGGGAAACTTAAAGAGAACATTGAAGATAAGCTAATCAACAACAAATTAGCCAATTAAGGTAAACATCTTCCTCTAATTTTATAAATACAAGTTGCATTCCTCATGAGATCATATAATCTAGGTTGAATTAAGAAGTTGAACGGTGTAAATTAGTGTAAATTGAAGTAAGAACCCTAAAGGAGAAGATTACCTGGTTTTATCATTTTAAGTTCTAAGCTTACTTGATATATAAATATATATGAAATTGGACTCATAAATTTATTCTGTTTGATTTAATAGTTGATTTCTTAAAGTTACTTGATTTGGGCTAGATTGTGAGAAGTTGAGCCTTAATCTTGAGGTTTTGTATGGTTTGAACTCATAAAATTATATATGAAATGAAGATCTGTGTGAATTTGGAAGAAGAAGTTTTGAAAAAGTTTGAAAAAGAACTAAAGAAGGATTTTGATCTTTCTTGTTTAAAGATTCATTGTATTTTTGATGTTTTGATTTAGAAAACGATCATAATCTCATGTTTCCCATTAGTTTTACATGTTTTTGAGTGCTTTGAGTTGAAACCTAGCTTGGAAAATGGAAGAACAAGTGATTGAACCAACAGATATTTTCGGTAGCAGAATTTTGCCTAGAGCCACACGTGCAGTGGGGCCTCCCGCACGTGCGGAAGCCTATCTCCAGCAACATTTTTTATTCTGAAATAATTGCACGTGCTCCCGCACGTGCCCTGATTCTCCTGCACGTGCAGAACTTCCCTGTTTTATTCGGACTCTGTTTTAAGTGATTCTTGAGCCTAAATTCAAGCCCCGGAAGTCTAGTTTCCAATGGTGATGGTCTCACATTCAAATTCTAAGTAAACAAATAGATATGTTCAAATTAGTGAAGTTTGTTCACTTTCTTTCTAACCGTTTCATGCTATTTTCTCTCCTAACCCAGTTTCTTTTTGTTTCTTCCTATTTTCCTAGACATGGATTATGACCTATTGAAGACTAATGAGTTTAGAACCAACATAAATAATTGGTTAAGGCAAAGTAAGGGATCGGGTGATTTGATTAAGAGAAGTAAATTTGATCAAGAGAATAATTCTATGTTTCAATATGTTATGTTATGTAATTGTGTTTGTAGGTCAAGACGAGGACATTGCCCAATTGTTACCAGAAGCCCATCACTGTGAGTAATAGTATAGTAACAATATGTTTTTCATTATCTATTTTGATTTATGTACGACATGATTCCCTAACTATCTTATTTTGTCAAAATGCACAAGTTTTCAAAAAATGTGAAATGAGTAATGAACAAGAAATGGGAATTATTTGTAATATGATATGGTGATCCCAAGGCCGTTCCGTTTATCCATTCTGTTTATGCTATCACATGATATAAATTGTTCGATCTTTAAGACCTATTGGTTTTGGTATGGAACAGAGTGTTGTACGAAACTAAGTGCTACAGTGGGAGTCATCTCTAGAATTCGTACGAGTCACCTCTTGGGTCCATACATACATGAATCTGGTATGGAACAAAGTGCTGTACGGAACTAAGTGTTACAATGGGAGTCACCTCTAGAATCCGTACGAGTCACCTCTTAGGTGCATACATACATGAATTGGGCCCAGGGAGACATGGAGACATGTCGATGTTCCACCTACTCCATAATAAGATACAATGATATGATATGATACATTTGGACCTAAGGTCGTTTTGATATATGATTGGGCCCGAGGCCGTTTTGTTATACATGGAGCCAAGGTCGTTCAGAAAATACGATATGAATACAAATGTTTTTACAACACTATATGACTCATGTTACGAAATGTTATTTTATATGAATGAATGTATGTCCTATTTTGAAATGTGATTCTGACCATTTGTATAAGTGGGCGTACCATGTATATTTGTTTTAAAATGATTTAAGATACATTTCAGAATTGTGAAATATGTTTTACTAATGTTAAGGACATCATTCATTAACCTCTTTACTTTATTATTATTCACTGGGCGTTAGCTAACCCTTTTACTTCATATATATATGTAGGTGAGCCAACGAAGGATCAACATTAGAGTTTGTACCGAGGTCCGCCTCTCTGTCAGGCCTCCCAATAAGTGCCTCCGTGTAGAGGGGTAGTGTTATTTCGCTAAGCCTAGTTTTGTTTGAAGTCTTTCATATAGTGTGTGAGATCTGTATAAGCTCTGTTATTGTATATATAAATGCGGAAAGTGTAGTTAAATAGTTTAATTATTTCAGGTCATCATGTATGCATAGCTCAATGGACATTTATTATTTTTGTTTTGCTTCCGCTTTAGGCCTCGATATGATTTGAATATTTTGAAATTTTGTCCCTAAGGCTTGAGTACAAGCCAGTCATGACCTAAACTTTTAGGGGCGGGTTTGGGTTGTGACGATAATAGTTTCAAATGATGTCTACCAAAAAACTGAGTACGCATGGGCATGGTTGCACAATGAATTAAGCATTAAGTTACAGTCAGAAACCATTATCTATGTTTTTTAGATAAAACTGGAGTGTTCCAATTGACCACTTCAACTTCTTACATATTAGAGCTTTAGTAGGGCTCTAGAAAAATGGATCCAAATTGCACACATGTTGTTAAGAAACTCAAAAATTTTGATCTACCACACACATTTATATTGAAAGCTGACAGTATGTTTTCTATTTTATTTTATTTTATTTTATTTTTCTTCTTTTCTTTCTAAAGGTGAAGTGAAGCTGAGGTTATTACAAACAATTAAAACCAAATTGAATTTTAATGGAAAAATCAACGTGATAAATTAGGGTTAATCCACTATTGATACCCAAATCCAAAATCACAACCTTGCCCAAAAACCCAAAAAATAAAATAAAAATACAAGTATGACCAAACAGTAGATAGGCCTGGATTGAACCCACTAGCTCTGTTTACTTGAAGATGAAAGCAGTTCCATACTTTCCTTGGTTCCTACCAAATATATTTATATTTAAATCTATAACAACAAAAAAAATTAAAATTTGAAAAAAAAAAGAAAAAAAAAGAAGACAATTCTCCAATGAAATTCTCCAAATTCAGCTGGTGAGTCATTTGATTTGGATTGACCAACTACATGTCACTATAAAAGTCCTGACCAGCAGCTACACTATTTTAGAGATTCACAATAACTTTTTTAGAGAAATAACAAAAAGAAAGGGAGTGTTCTAAAGACAGGATCCCTTCAAATAAGAACTATACTTGTTTTTAATAGTAAAAATACACACACCCACAAAATATATATATATATATATAATAAAATGGCCCTATTAAGCAAGGTTAGGTCTATTTGCGTAAGAAGTTATATTTCTGCAATTCTAAATCATATTCTTCTTTTCGATTTTTTATGATTATATAATTAGAATTTAGAGCTTAATGTCTTCAACATTTTTTTATCTTCCTTAACATTTCAAATGTATGACTAGCCTCTTTTTTTAATGTTTGTTGTTAAATATAGCTATTAAAAACTTGGACTGGAAAATCAGCATCTTGACATTCTTGTTTTTATGCTCTCTTTGGTTTTAACTTTTAGTTTGCGAATGAAGGTATATCATATCTTGAGAAGAAAGAAGTCCACACCCGTCTAAGAGAGGTGAGTATAGTCATGTATCTCCGTACCTGTCTGAATGTAGTAGTATTATTGTGTCATGTTATGTTATTGAGTTAATCTTCTCAGTTTATTGCTCCAGTAATTACTTAACAAATTTGCATGTGTTTCCTCATTAGTAGTCAATATGCCAAATATATGTCTTGATTTATTTAGGTAAAGGGTGAGCTTAATTTTTTTTTTTTTTTTTAAATACTTTTGACAGTCCATAGGGGCTTTTGTTTGGGCAATGATAAGTGGTTGTATAGCGATTCCGGTTTTCCCTTTCGTTGTGTAACTGTAATCCGGACTCGGTTCCGTAGATTTGTTGTTGTCTTATCCTCATTCCTATCCCTTACTCTTTGTTTTAGAGTTTTGGGTTGTGTTGGGCAAGTTGGGAGTAAGTTGGTTGTGTTTTAAAACTTAGAATTTTTGCCCAGGTTTTGGTCTATCCGCTCGAGCGGCGTTTTTGACGCTCGAGCGGGCTTTTGTTGTTGCCTCTCCGCTCGAGCGGCATTTTGGACGCTCGAGCGTGAATTTCCTTCTCTCAGCATTTTGGTCGTCTGCAGAAAATTCTGGGAGGGTGCATCCGGCGCTCGAGCGGATCTTTGGACGCTCGAGCGTGAACCTGTGTCTGACGCTCGAGCGGGGTTTTGTACGCTCGAGCGGGCCTGTTTTATATCAGTCCGTGAAATCACTTTTTTGAATGACTTTTCACTTTTCTCTTCTCTCTCTTACTTTCCCAAAACCCATTTTTGAGAGCTTCTCTCTCTAGAAACTCCCTTCTCTCTAGGGTTTGATCTAGTTAGAATGTCTTCCTTCCCTTCGGCCTTTGTAAGAAGTGTGTTGATCGTCGAGGGCTTCGTTTTGATCCAAGAAATTTAGGATTTGGAGCACTTCCGAGTTTTGCTCTTCTTCTCCTTGGGTTCTACATTTGAGGTAGGGATTCTCCTTGTTCCTTTTCAATACTCCGTCTATAGATAGACATGTGGTAGTTTTTGTATTGCATAAAAACGCTATATCATGTTGGATTTGTGAAAATCATGAGATTGAATCTTGGTTTGGTTGTTGAATTTGGGTTTATTATCATTCGTTGTGGTTTGGGTTAATTGGAGTGTTAATTAGCATGTGGTTGTCGAAAGGAGAGGAAACCCTAATTTTTATTTGGTTTAATAAATTAATAGAGGGGTTTTGGTCTTTGGGCAAATACTTATGTATTTTGGGTCTTGAATGAGGTAATTATTGTTTGTTGTAGATAATTGAGCCTTTTTTATCAATATTGAGAAAGAGGGAGGAAAACCCTAATTTATTGATTATGACATAATTTGCATAATTAGTTCGAAATGGCTTTGAAAAGACTGTAGTTTGAAACAAGTATAAGAAAATTGGAATGTTGTATCTTGAGTGTTGAACACACTTGTGTGGGGTATAGCTTTAACTACCATGTTCATGTTGTTGCTGAGTTCTGTAATCTCATGTTAGTTGGGTTTGTTAATAGATGTACAATATGCCTGCATCTAGAGATTTTGTCTTGGTCATCGGTGGAGGATGATACGGTTGTGTTGAATTGTTGTGTATGTATTACACCATTGTTGATTGAACATTGTATGTGATGAGATGCTGAATTACATTATATTTGTATATTGGTTGGGGAGAAGAGAGGGGTTGTACTCCAGTGTGTGTGCGCTTATAATCAGAGGTATCATACCCTTCCAGCTAGCGCCTGGAGAACTGACACGCTGATGATCTAAGGTACCATACCCTTCCAGCTAGCGCCTGGTAAACTGGTAGATTGTTGTGAGAAGTGTATTTTTGGCTTACTACGCCCATAGCTAGTAGAGCAAAGTTTTGTTGTTATTGTTCCAGTGTATCTGGGAACATTGTGGATTGTGTTGGTTACGGTTTTGGAGGGCCGAGTTGCCTCGTTGGTTTATCTTATGCATGTAGTTGAGTTGTTATCTCTTTTTATTAAGGTATGCATGTATAGTTATGATAGATTTGGGATTGAACCGAAATGGCTTTTGTCTTTTGGAAGTGTAAAGAAAATCAAACATTGTAGAAATTTGTTTTGGAAAAGGCGCATCTGTTGTATGTGTGGAAATTGAAAGAGAGGAATGGGCTTAATGAATTTATGTCTTAAGTAATTGTTAAGTTATGAAAGAATAGGAACGGGGGTTAATGAAAGGAAAAAGGAAAGATGAATCGCTTATAGCGTTGAATGAAATGGTTGTTTTCAAGAAAAGTTTATATATATGTATATATGAATATATTTTGTATAAACTGTCACATTATTATTCTAGTACGAGAATGAGTGTTCATGATCATAGCTATCTGTAATGTTGTTATTGTTGAGGATCATGTTGAGATCCCTACTGGACTATATGTTCATCCCACGTTGTTGAAACCTTTTTCAGGTGATTAGTAGGATGTGCTACAAGATTTGGATCTTCTTATTTGTTGGCCACGGGCCTCTTTGTTGTAGGCGGAATGCCATATATATAAAGGGTTGCACCCTTCTTTTGATTATTTAAATGTTGTAAGCCTGAGGGCCATTTATATAGAATGCTCATGTTGTATTTAATTTTCATTCGAATGAGAGTATTGTCATTCATTTCTACGGACTGAATGTATGAGTTTATTTCCGCATGTTATCTCTGAAAATGAAATTAAGTTAAAGAACTTGGCAATGACTTCGAGTAATAAAAAGTGGGGCGTGACAGGTTGGGTTCTCATGTGTGAGTTTTTAGGGGCCTCTGTTTTGTGGAAATAATGCCTCAACCCTCAAAGCCCCTCAAATCAGAGACCCTCTGATATATAAAGTTACAGAACTTTAGGATGTACAATTGAATCAAATTGTTAAGTTTTATTTTCTTAATTTTCCCCTTTACATGACACTTTCCATGGTAACTATTGATGGTTCTGTTGTTCCTCTGGAGCCTGGGATATTTAAGATCTATATGCTTTGAATGTTGATATTTGTAACTGACTCCAATCACATACCCTGCCCTAGTTGAGAACCAATGAACTTACAATCATTTTTCCCTTCCACAAATACCACAGTGCAACAAAAGGCAACACATCCCATATTTTCCTTTCCAAGATTCTAAATTTATATCCAATCCATCATTGTAACAGATCTGTTCCTCTTCCCATGCATTGTGTACAGAAATCTTCTTAGAAGTAGACAAAGAAAATAATCTTGTGAGGTGTATATGAGCTTTTCCTATGGCTTATGCTCTTTAATATCTTTAGTATACTGTGATAAATGCTCATTTAATTTGATTATTATCTTTGACACAATACACATACATTGACACAAATTTAGAACCAATGTTAATGACTTCTGTACCAATAAATTGTTAGTTGGTTTGGACAAAATTGGGATTTGATAGGTTGACTTTCTACTTTGCTTCCTTTACTAGCATCTGTAAAAATACCAAACAAACCAGTGAAATAGAGAATTGGGTAATCGAAGAAATTTGAATATCAGCAATGGACCAAACTGTAATATACAATTAAAAAATAAACCCTTGGATGCTGCTATTGGTTGCTTGATTTAGAGGTTGTTACTAATGTTTGGCTTTATTGGCTGATTCAGTCCAAATGCCAACCTGTTGGCATCGTATCTTTTATTCGGATATGTTTAACATCCTAGCTTTGGAGTCTGCCCTAAGGATGTATAAGGAAGAAGAGTCTTATGTTCAAGGGCACATCGAAAAATAGAGAGTATTACAAATAGCATGAGTAATAACTTCTTTTCATCTACAAAAAAAAGAACATCTGTTTGTAAGAGTCTTTCAATTGTAATGTTTATGTTTATATTATATGAATAAAAGTCCATTTCAAAACCGTTGTTCTTTCATAATATAATCCTCTTCTTTAGTGATACACTGACTATGAGAGATTAAGAGTAAGGTGAGGCAATGAGGCTATTAGTGATTACCTATAGGCAAGAGACCACTTAAGAAAACAGAAGCTGAAAGCAAGATCCAAACTTAAAAGGCCTTGTGGAAGGTGTTCTTCATCAGAGTTCTATACTTAGGAGTAGTAGCAGAGGCGAGGTGGGCACATATTTAGATATCATTTCCTAGACATTAATTGTTAGTTGCTTGCTTACATGTTCTATGCCCTTTACATGTCTTCATCCATATCTAATCTTAGAAATCAACTTGCAGTGCTTAAAGGACAACAGGAAGAACTAACTACACAAATTGAGAACAATTTGTTTCTTAAATCTTTAGCCATACATTGCTGTATTTTTTTTTTTCTATTTGCTGCTGTTTTCTCTCTTAATGGCTGATCTATCGTAATATGCAAATATGATTTTCAACTTCATTGTAATCTTTATTTTTTGATATGTAAACCACATACTTACCAAAAAAAATAAGACTTGTCGAGAATTATTTGTAGTCTAAATTTTCTTTATAGATTTTGAAATTGAAAATGATACCTATGTTCATTCAATCATTTTTATTACAAGAAATAAGACAATATGAAAGCATCAAACAATGGACGTCATTTCTCGATTTCAACATTTTTTATGGAGGTCTTTATAAAATTGCGTCATGAGTAATACTTTTGAGTACTATTGTCATGTGACAAGTTTATATGTACCTTTTAGATTATGGTCTGGGCTATTAGTTTGAGGTTATAGCGATCCCTGTTTTGACCCGACTCTTGTGGTATCCCAGACTCGGTTTTAATGCTTTCATATTGTTGTTTACCTCTTGCTTCCCTTGTATCTCTTTAAAATTAGTCCTTGGGTTGTTGTGGTTGTGTTTGGGCAGGTTGGTTGTTTGTTTTTCAAACCTTGTGTTGCCCAGAATTTCGGTTCTCCACTTGAGTGGCACTTCCTGCGCTCAAGCGGGCTTTGCAAACTATCAGTACTTTTGCTGGCCTGCAAAATTACTGGAACAGTGATTTCTACGCTCGAGTAAGTGGGTGCTCGAGCAGACCTTCTTGCGCTTGAGCGGTTGGTTTGTTGTCTGCAAAACTACTAGATGTGTATTTTCTATGCTCGAGCGTCACTTCTTGCGCTCGAGCGGTGAGCGTCTTGTTCATTGTGTCTTGGCGCTCAAATGACCTTTCTTGCGCTCAAGCGAGACAACTTATTGTGTCTAACGCTCGAGCGTCAACTCTTGCACTCAAGTGAACTGTGTGTATATCAGATTGCGAAAATGACTTTTTACATCACCTTTTCAGATCTTTTCTCTCTAAAACCTAAAGTTGAGACCCTCTCTCTCTCTCTCTCTATATATATATATTTTCACCTAGTTTTAGTGATTTCCTCACCCTAATCCCTCTGTTAAAAAGGTAGACCATCACAAGATCTCCATTTTGATCCGAATAAAGTTGGATTTGGGCATCTTTGAAGTTTCACTCTTTCTTGGCTCGTCTTCTCTTTTTGAGGTAGGAATTTTCTACACTTTCATATGATTTTTAGCTTAATTATTTGTTGTTGAGTAACAATGGTTGGATTTGGGAGTATTTTGAACAAACCTAGGGTTTGGGTGTGACATAAAAAGGAGGGATTTCCAAATGAGTGTGAAATAAATGGTTATGGGGTCCGAATATGAGATTTTATGGCAGCAAGATAGTAAATTTGGGTACTTGGCTTGATATACGAAAAAAAGGAAGTTTTTCCCTAAATGGGTCAAATTGTTATTTTGTATAAATAACCAAAAATGACAATGATAATGTGCAATTCGATAATTGTTGATAACAATGGTGGAGTTGGACACGTGTTGTCTCTCACCTATGAAAATTTGAATAATTTATCTATTAGGGAGATTGTATATCTGTTTAGAAATATCTGTATTGGGCTATCGGTGGAGGATAGATATGATTGTTGTAGAAATGCATGAGGATTAGATAAATAAAAACTAATCTATTGATGGTTGTCATTGAATATGACTATGTTTTCAATACATTGTATATGTATGATGTTTGGGAGGAGAAAGGGGATGTACTCTATTATTTGGAAGGAGATAGGGGATGGACTCCATTGAAATTAAGTTGGCTGGAGTTTCCAGGGTGAAAGTCCCGAAATTGCGTGTATACATGGGTGTCGATCCCGTGGATGAAATTTCCGTAAAATGGTAGATTTGAAGTGTTTGTGTGATAGTGTATTGAATTGGAAAACCATTGAGTTGTAGTCTCAATTGGGTCATTGAAAGATAATGAAATTGATTCATGAATTGAGAGAAATAAATGAACTTGAAATGAATTGAAGGAAAATGATTTGAAATACGAGCTTTAGGACTTTACGATCATATAAAATGTGAATGTTTTGTCACAAGCATTGTATATGCACATTGTACTTATATTTTCGTTAAATCTCATATATTATGTTAGATTGTTCCTACTGGGCTTAGGCTCACCGTATTTGGGAAAACCATTTTCAGGTGTTGGTGACTTGCCTCCACCACAACAATAACTTGGAGGGACTTTTGGGAGCAAGAGCTTCTTTATTTTGTTATATTCTTTTGTAAAGCCAAGGGCTTAAATTGTATCGAGCTAGGCTCACTTTTGTTGAACCAAGCATTGACTTGGAAAGATATAAGCCCATACGGCATATGACTATTTGTTCAGTTTCAATTTTCTTGTCGTTACAACACATGCTGTAGATTCATGATGAATATTTGTGAATGTATAACGCATGTGTTAACTTTTGTAAATGAACTTTGATGAATGAAAGTATTTTATTTCTATTATTCTTCCGTTTATGAGTTAGATTTATTGTATTATTTCGGGGGCGTTACAAGTTTGCTAGAAATATTGGATCTATTTTGTATTACAGGCTTATGTAATGCACCTTTTAATTAAGGTGTTTTGGATATTTTGGGATTATGAAAATGTAGACTCTTTTACCTTTTACAATTATTGAGTATTGAGCCATTAGAATAAAATAGTGTTTTTATAGATATATAATGTGAGCAGGGATAAGTGAGAGACAACCATTAATGGTTAGCAAATCATTGAAAATTTCAAGCTATATATTATTGGTAATTGAATAGTAAACATAGCCTATAACCGCAGTTAATAACCATCGCTGCAAATAAAATTCAAAAAGAATTTTGTGTCTATAATGACAGTGTAAAACTGATGGAATAGAGTCAAAATATAGCAGCGGTTCACAAAATGTCGCAAAAGTGAAGGATATAGTAGTAGTCGACCCGTCGCTATAAAGTTAGCAAGTAATGGGTAAATTTAAGATATAGCGACATTTATAACAGTCACTACACTGACTGTTGCAATAAAAATAACTATACCAACGTTTGAGGAAAACGTCAATATAAGGATATGCCGACAGGGCTATTGTGGCGGTTTGGCAGCTGCTATTTCAACCGCTGGTAAAGGTTTTCTAATTTTTAGCGACCTTTTTTTTCTAGTTTTAGCGGCAGTTTTGGCCGCTGCTAAAAGTGAATTTTTTTGTAGTGTTAGTCGAAGTGCACGTCCTAAAAACACGCTGGCCTAAATATTCGGTTATCAAAAATAAAAAAAAAAAAAAAAACTATTAGGTAGATTTCATGAGACAAGAGGGTTATAATTTATCTTTAAAATGACCTTATAACATTAACAGTTAAAATAATGTAAGCGGACTAACGGTGATGTTGGTGGAAGTTCTTCCTTTAGTCATATGACTTATGCCTCATTTGGAAACAGGTTATTTTAGTAATTTTTTGACTTTTTGGTTAAAATATAAGCTAAAAAAACTAGTATGTTTGGGATGAATTTTTTAAATTTTTACGAAAAGATGTGTAAAGAAATAATATAAAAATATAAAAGTTGGTATTTTTACCATTTTGCCCTTGGGTGGAAATTGAAATGTTTGAAAGCCCATGTTTTGTTCCAACGTGGTAGAGAAACGTCACTTCATGTTTCCTGCGGCTGCGAATTTTGTTTTTGTTTTTTGTTTTTTAATTTTGAACTAAAATGGACTTTGACTAATCTGTGAAAGCTATGTATAGTAATAGACGTGGCAGAGTGAGGTAAGTTCATGTTTCCGTCCGTTTTTTGTTTTTTTGACTTGCAAACATATGTAACAAGAATAATCCTTCATAGCTCAAAATTCCTTTGGCCCGAATGGCTCGACTGTCCAAAATGACGTTGTTTTGGGCTAATTTTTTTTTTCCCTTCTTTTCCTCTTATATCTTTGAAATAGAGGAAGGGAGGAAAAGAGAGAAGAGAGAAGAAGAGAAAGAGAAAGAGAGAGAACAGAGAGGAAGAGAGAAGAGGGAGGGGAAGAGAGAGAGCACCCATCACCGGCGCCATCACCGACACCGCCATCCTTTGTGTGTTTACACAGATCTGTGTATACACAGATAGATCTATGTGTGTATACACAGATCTGTATAAGTCTGTGTACCTCTCTCTTTGTGTGTATCTCTCTCTGTGTATAGATCTCTCTCTCTTTCTCTATTCCCAAATCTGTGTGTGTATCATTCTATCTATCTATCTATCTATCTCTCTCTCTTTCTCTCTCTCTCTCTCTCTATTCTGAGTTATGGAAGAAGAAAAAAAAAGAAAAAAACCGAGCAAGAATAGATACAGGAAGATGATGATGATGTGTTGTGATTGTTGGTTGTTGTTGATGATGATGTGTTGTTGTTGTTGTTGATATTGATGCTCTCCTCTCTCTCTCTCTCTCTCTCTCTCTCTCTCTCTCTCTCGATTCCCCAACTCCCTCTTCTCTCTTTCTTTTCTCTTCTTCTTCATCTTCTTCATCTTTAGAGAGAAAAGAGAAAGAAAAAATAATCCTTTTGTTTTGGAAAACGACGCCGTTTTGGAATTCGAGAGAAAACGAAAACAAAATAATATTTCGAGCTACCTAGCAGCATATACTCCATTTGTCCTAAAATAATGTTTTGTAATGAATAATTCAATTTTTTTAAATATTTTTTTGTGTTTTGTTTTGTTTTGTTTTTTTTTTTTTTTTTTTAAATTTATTTTGAACTAAAATGAACTTTGACTTGAAAACATATACAACAATATATACTCCTTTCGTCCCAAAATAATATTTTGTAATGAATAATTCACCTTTTTTTTATAGTATAATAATAGCACTTGAAAAAAAAAAAGATTGTCCAAAATTATCCTTTTGTAGTATATTTTTCTGAAAATATCAATTGTCATAATTATACTTTATTTGTTGTTAATGTAAAAGAAGGGCAACATAAAAAGTTTACATTATTCTTTTTCCGTCATTTTTTGAGAAATAAGTAATAGTTTGGGACAATAAAAAATAGAATTCAATACATTTTTTTTCCATTCCGATAAAATAGTGATGTGAAATGCAATTTGTGTGCTGTAATAATGTTGTCAAATTTTTATTTTAAGGCATTGTTTCAATTCACAATCAAACTATTTGTAAAAGTCTGCATTCCAATGTCATCAAGAAATTATGATCAAACTCTATACAAAAGTTGATTAATTGAAAATAATTCAATAGAAATGTTGTACTTCACGAAATTTTAATGTGAAAAAAATTCTCAAGACCAGAAAAAGTGTTAACAAGTTTTGGGACGAAAAATATTTGATTGTTATTTGTCACATGTAAGCAGCTAGTTTGGTGTTACGGATGAAACTTTTATAAGAAAATTGAAATTTTGTTAAAGTGGGAAATATTGTAAGCATTTTTTTTTTAATTTTCAAATACATCTAATTATATTTGTTTTTTTATTTTATTTGTAAATTATTGATTTTATTTTTTTGAGTTCATAATAATTTTTTTGGGCCACTTTCTTTATGTGATCTAGTTGGAGACTTTTACAAACTACACATCAATGGCACATTATCCGATTGTTAAAAAAAAGAAGAAAAAAAAGAAAAGAAAAGCCTCTTTCATATGAGCCAAGTTGGTGAATAAATTATGTGCATTTGAATTCCTGCTTTTCATTTTAGTACAGTTTTTTTTTTCAGATATATATTTAAAATTTAACTTTAAAAGTTGGTGGAAAAACTTCTGTTATACACCTATTTTCAATTGACACATGGCTGAGGTTAAAAAAAAAAAAAAAGTATTAGTGATGGTTTTACAAGGGAATTATCCCAAAAAAGTGAAGGTGCTTGTACTCACCACTCCACGAGGGCATTGGTAGTACACACGACTAGTATTTTTTGTAGACCAAGAAATCTTAACCACACATTGCCCGTACCCACAAGTACACACAGGGCCTGGTTGTGTTGATGTGGCAGTCGACATAAACGAGGCCATATAGTCTTTGATGACTTGTTTCGTGACATGAGAAGCACAACAATAACAGGTCAACGGGTGTGACACTTATGTTATGGTATAAGTTTCTTGTGTTAACAAGTTTCTTGTGTTACAAGTTTGTCATTGCACCTCATTTTTCATGTCAACAAATTTTGTAATTTCATACTGATTTTTGTTGAAACAGTGTTACCCAAAAGACAACCTAAGAGGGGGGTGAATTAGGTTTCTACAAATATAAATTAATAATACCCTAATAAAAATTACACCAGTGAAGCAGATTGTTGCTTGATGAAGAATAGATGACTAACACAAAAGATTAAGCATAAAGATGAATTTAACAGAGAAGAATGACTAATCACCTAAGGCAATATATGAATAAGGTGATTGAAGTCTTAATAGAAATAAATAGCATATAATGTAGACAACAAAATGTTATGGAAAAAGGCAAAAACGGGTCATTTGGGGGCTAAAAAATTGGAAATAGCATCGCAATACCCCTGAGATCATAATGGTCACCTTGGCCTAGATTAAAGAAACTTGTGAGAGCAAGCAGCGCGTCTATAGGATGCACGATTAGAGATTTAGACAAAAAAATTGTGAGGAAAATAAGCGAAAACAGGCTGTTTGGGGGACAAAATTGGAAATAGCCCGAGATCATGATGGTCACCAAGGACTAGGTTAAATAAACTTGTGAGAGCAAGCGGTGTGTCGATAGGATGCACGATTAGAGATTCATGCAAGAAATTGTCCATTGAAATGCAAAAATATGCGTAGTTGGAAGATTATATATGCTTCAATTCATTTTGCAACAAAATAAAAATTTCTTTTAGGATTGATAAAAACTTATTATTTATAGATTAAGTGGTTCCTTTTTTGGCCCCTATTATTAAGTGGCGTCAAAACTTTGTTTATTCCATCCTTTTGACAACTTCGATTGTTGAATGGACCATTTTATTTCATTTGTTTCAATTGTTGAATTTGAAATGTAGTATTTGACTTCCTCCTGAAAATTTATCGCACTGGGTTTTGAAAATTCATCATTTAGTATGACATTTATCAGTGATGTATTCTTTCCATAATGTGCATAAAAATAAATAAATAAAAAAATGAGAGAAACTATATTGTCTAAATTTGAGTTACTTTGGGAACAACCTTTTGCTAAGTGTTGGAATCATATATTGTCAAAACCCAAATTTATGTCTAATTGTCTCCTTTTTTACAGAAAACTATGATAATCCCAACCTCGTATCTTCCACTCCCCTCTCACACTTACCTTCCTCCAAGTAAAAGTTCAACCAATGCATATAGACTATTTAGAATTAGAAAGACTATTTTAACTTATTTTCCATTGTTGAAGCATAGGTCAATATTGGCATATTGTGGGACAATAATTAGAGTTGATATATACATATGAATGATGTTTTATTTACAAAATGGTATTGATAGTCATTTAATTTGTTAATGTTTCCTTTTCCATGTACATATTTCATTTTTTGTCCAATTTTACAATAAAGTGATGTGCAAATATTTTCAACAAAAAGTTACCTGACATTATTTCACATTTTCTTTGGTACAAATGGATGATCTGGTGCACAAAGCTAAATTGTACACGATTAATTGGCACTATAAACATTTTTTGAAGGAATATATATTTTTGGATAGATGTGTATGGAAAAGATTTGGGTGGACTAGTAGTTATATTTTTGGATAGACTAGTAGTTATATTTTCGGTTGGATGTGTATGGAAAATATTTGGGTAGACTACTAGTGTGTATATTTTTTGATAGATGCGCATGAATAACAATTTAAAACATAATAACAAGTAATTGTTATGTTTTAAATTGTTATGCTAGATGTGTAACACCCTCAAAAAAAGACATAATCCAACCATCCAATAGATCCATATAACATAATAGAAATATCATCTTTTCATTCATCAAAGTTTATACTTCAATAGATATTACATGTTAGCAACAAAATGAATGCCCTACAGGCTTACAACTTTCCAAGTCATCACTTGGTTACAACAAAAGAGGGTCAGAAGCCCTTTACAATCAAAGCCCTTGGCTTGAAAAGAAAAACATATATACATAGAATGAAACAACAAAATAGAGACTTCTGCCCCAAAATCACCCAAGCTATGCCCTTGGAGGCGGCATCTCACCTGTACCTGAAAAATGGTGTCCTAAGTTGGGTGAGCCAATGCCCAATAGAGATATGGTAAATAACATATGAGAATTAACTAAAACATTAGCATCCGATAAATGTTTAACACTCATAATCCAACTTATACTATTTCCATAACCAATTAACATTTCCTCCATATTTCAATCCATGTCCATTTGTTTATCCAAAACAATTCATTAACATGGTTCATTATTATCCAAACGATTCAAAATGAGACTAGAACTCAATCATCAACACTTCAATCATAAACATTATTCATACAATTCCATTCACTTGCCATTTTACGGAACTACGTCCGAGGGAACCTACACCCAAATATATATATATGATTTCGGGACTTTCAACCTGGACACTCCGGCTAACTTAGTTATCAATGAAGCCCATCCCCTATCTTCTCCCACAGAATGGAGTACATCCCCTATCTCCTCCCAAACAAAGATACATATATAATGTATTTAAACATGTCGTCATATACAAGACCAATTCAATCACACATTCAATGTTTACATCCAACAGTTATATTTAATGACATAATCCATTTGATTAGTTTCAATTTACCTAATCATCATGCAGTTTCTACAACAATCATGGCTATCCTCCACCGATAGCCCAAAACAGATATATCTAAATAGATAAATAATTTTCTCAACAGATAATTTACCACATTTTCCATAGATGAGTGATTCATCAATCCAACTACACCACTTAATCACAATTCCCTCCAATTTCATGATTCTCAAACCAATTTCATATTTCCACAATGTTTTCATTATTGATACAAATAATTTATATAATTTCAAATTAGGGCATTTTCCTCTTTTAACATAAATTGTACCCACGACCCATTTTCACTAATTATAACCGAGCAATAGCATGTTCAAGACCTCTCATACCCATAGAGAGCCCAAATTAGAAAACCCTTCATTCAAACATTTCAATTTCAAACCCTAACTTCACCCAAACTTCCCAAATCACCCTATTTATACAAAATGACCAACATCTATGTTAAAACCCATATAGGAGAGTAGAATATCCCTACCTCAAGAAGTGAAGATGAGCCAAGCAAGAGACGAACCCCAAAGATGACGAAATCAACTTCTACTCGAATGAAAATGGAGATCTTGAGAAGCTCCAACTTTTTATCAAACGAAGGAGGGTGAGAAGATCACTAGATCTAGGTCAAAATGTAGAGAGAGAGGGTATTTTAGAGAGAGAAGCTCTCAACTTAGGGTTTTGGAAAGTTTCAGAGAGAGAAATGACAGAAAAAGTGATTTAAAATGTCACTTTCGCGATCTGATATACGCACAGTCCGCTCGAGTGGAGAGTTTGATGCTCGAGTGTCAGACACAAAAATTAGACCTACTCGAGCGCAAGAAAGGCCGCTCGAGCACCAAGACACAACAGCAAGGCACTACCCGCTCAAGCGCAATGAGACCCGCTCGAGCGTAGAATATACACTTCCAGTATTTTTACAGACTTCAGACAGCCGCTCGAGCGCCAAAGGGGCCGCTCAAGCGTAAGAAGCTCTGCTCGAGCGTGAAAAACACTTCTGCAGTATTTTTGCAGACGTACAAAGTACTGAGTGATTGCAAAGACCAAAATTCTGGGCAACAAGGTTCTAAACCAACTACCAACCAACCTGTTCTAAACTCGCCCAAGACATTCCAAAACTCAAATTCAAAGGGCAATAAGAGGGAAAGACATAAACAACAACATTAAACCACAAAACCTGAGTCCGAAACACCATAAAGGTCAAGTTAGAAATCAGGATCACTATAACCTCCCCCCCTTAAAGAATTTCGTCCTCAAAATTACAAATTAAGTTTAAAGTCAATGTTTGGTCATTACCAACCATGTTATTCTTACAAATCCAACACCATGACCCATTCTCTGGTCATTCATTCTCATCGACTCGATACACAAGCCCCATATTGAAACGAAATTCACAATTTCCAAAACATTAACAATGTTTAATTAAAATTCAAGTTTTCAAGAAGTGTACATGGCATATACAATGCTCCCAAGGTGATACAGTACATGTGATATTCCCTATTCCCAAACATATGCAATGTTTACAATAAACTCATGTTTCCAAGATATCCATAACATATACAATGTTCATACTTTTCATTAACAACAATTATAATCTTAATACAGAGTTGTACATTAGCAAACAAGTCCGGATACTTCTCTCGGACTTCCATTTCACGTTCCCAAGTCGCTTCCTCAACTCCGTGATGTTTCCACAATACCTTGACCAAGGGAATCATCTTGCCTCGCAAGACTTGGTCCCGTCTATCCAAGACTCGCACCGGTCTCTCCTCATACGAGGCATCTTCGTCTACCTCTAAGTCCGTCCAATCCAATACATGTGATGGATCCGGCTCATATTTCTGAAGCATACTAACATGAAACACGTCATGCACTCCAGATAGCTACGACGGTAATGCTAAACGGTAGACAACCTCCCCAATCCACTCAAGGACCTCAAAAGGGCCAATAAACCGAGGGGACAACTTCCCATTCTTCCCAAACCTCATCAAACCCCGTCTAGGTGATATTTTCAGAAAGACATGATCACCCACCTCAAATGACAAAGGTCTCCTCCTACAGTCGGCATAGCTCTTCTGGCGACTCTGGGCTGTAACCAGCCTCTTACGAATAAGTGCCACTTTCTCCGTCGTTTCCCAAACCAACTCTGGACCTAACAAACTTGCATCACCCACCTCAGCCCAACACACTAGAGATCTACATGGTCGACCATACAAGGCCTTAAACGGTGCCATATCAATACTCGATTGGAAACTGTTGTTGTAGGCAAACTCTACTAAGGGTAAGTATCTCTCCCACGACCCTTTAAAGTCAAGGACACAGTCTCGAAGCATATCCTCAAGGATTTGAATAGTGCGTCCGGATTGCCCGTTAGTCTGAGGATGGTAAGCCGTGCTAAAAGTCAATCTAGTGCCCAATGCACTCTGCAAACTCTGCCACAACCTAGTAGTAAAACACGGATCTCTATCTGAGACAATCGACACTGGGACCCGTGCAACCTCACTATGTCCCGAATATACAAGTCGGCAAGATAATCTATCGAATCTCTCACATGCATAGGAATAAAGTGCGCCGACTTAGTCAACCAGTCAACTAGCACCCAAATGGCATCACTATGACGTTGAGTCCTCGGAAGACCCACGACAAAATCCATCGTGACGTGCTCCCATTTCCACTCGGCTATAGGCAAGGGTTGCAACAAACCCGCTGGCCTCTGATGCCCGGCCTTCACTTGCTGACAAGTAAGACACCTTAACACAAACACCACCACGTCCTTCTTCATACCCCTCCACCAAAACTGGCGACTTAGATCATGATATATCTTTGTGCCTCCCGGATGCACCGCAAGGCGTGAATGGTGAAACTCTCAGAGTATTTCCTCTCGGCCAGACTCCGGCACAAACAAGCGGTCTCGGTACCTCACACTCAGGTTGGGATACACAGTCAAACCCTTCTCTACCTTCCCACTGGAGATCTTCTTCTGGAGGGATTCTACCTCAAAGTCACCTTTCCGTGCCTCTAACACTTGGTTCACAAGTGTCGGTTGTGCCACTACAGAAAATAAGGCCGCAGACTTAACAGACTCACCTAGATGCAAGTCAAACTCACCAAGAGCACCCAATATCTCCCATTCTTGGATAACAATACAAGCTACATCACTAATGGACTTCTTACTTAGGGCATCGGCCACAACATTGGCCTTTCCCGGATGATAATGTAACTCGAAGTCATAATCTTCTATGAACTCCATCCACATTCTCTGCCTCAAATTCAAGTCCTTCTGTGTAAACAGATACTTCAGACTCTTATGATCCGATAACACCTCGAATCTCTCACCATAAAGATAGTGCCTCCAAATCTTCAAGGCAAAAATCACAGCTGCTAACTCTAGGTCGTGAATAGGGTAGTTCCTCTCATGTGTTTTCAACTGACGTGAGCCATAGGCTACTACTTTCCCCTCTTGCATCAATACACAACCCAAACCCTCTCGTAAGGCAGCACAATACACTGCATATCCCAAACCCCTCTCCGAAATAATCAAGACTAGAGCGGTGGTAAGTCTAACCTTAAGCTCTTGGAACAACTTTTTGCAAATCTCATTCCACACAAATTTAACCCCTTTCCGCGTCAATCTAGTCGAAGGCAAAGCTAGCCTGGAGAAATCCTTCACAAATCGACGGTAATACCCAGCCAACCCCAAGAAACTATGGATCTCGAAGACATTCTTAGGTTGTGCCCAATCTTGCATTGCCTCTATCTTGGATGAATCTATAGTCACCCCTTCCCCAGAAACTATGTGGCCTAAGAATTTAATCTCTCTTAGCCAGAAATCACACTTCCCAAACTTAGCATACAGCTTATGGGCTCTAAGCAATTCTAGCACCACTCGCAAGTGTTCCTCGTGCTCCTCCTCAGAAGGTGAATAAATCAGAATGTCGTCCACAAAGACGACCACGAAGCGATCTAAGAACTCTCGAAAGATCCGGTTCATCAAGTCCATGAACACAGTCGGTGCGTTGGTAAGTCCAAAAGGCATTACCAGAAACTCGTAATGGTCATACCGCGTACAGAATGCCGTCTTCGGGATATCCTCCTCCCTGACCCTCAACTGATGGTAACCCGATCTCAACTCTATCTTAGAGAAACAATGGGATCCTTTCAACTGATCGAACAGATCATCTATACGAGGCACAGGGTACTTGTTCTTAACCGTAATCCGGTTCAATTTTCGGTAATCAATGCAAAGCCTCAAAGCCCCATCTTTCCTTTTAGCAAAGAGGGCCGGTGCTCCCCAAGGTGAAGTACTAGGGCGAATAAAACCCTTATCTAGCAACTCTTGGAGTTGAATCTTCAACTCACTCAACTCTGCTGGGGCAAAACGATACGGTGCCATGGAAATCGGTGCTGTGCCAGGCACTAAATCAATCGAAAACTCGATCTCTCGATGTGGTGATAAACTAACAAGATCCTCAAGAAAAACATCCAAGTACTCGCAAACCACCCTTGGCAACTCCATCCGAGTCTTATCACACTCACTACTCATAAAGCTAGTGAGAAGACAACTAACCTCACTCTGCCCTCGCGGATCATACACCGGTGGTAAAACCCTACCAACCTGATCTCCCAAGAAATGAAAACACTCACCACTCAAGGTACATATAGTAACCCTCTGGCGGTAACAATCTATAACAGTCCGGTATGACGATAGCCAGTCCATACCCAAAATCACATCAAACCCAGACATATTCATCAACACAAAAGAAAATGGAAGCCGACGGTCGGCGACCTCTATATCACAGCCCCGACACCCTTGTTTCAAAACCAACTCAATAAGCGATACCACACAAATAGGAGATGCTAACTGTGCCAACTCCAATCCCAAAACAGATGCAAATGCAGAAGATATAAACAAATGGGATGGACCCGTATCAATTAACACATTAGCAACTGAGTTGCAAAATAAAAAGGTATCTCTCACAACAGATGGAGCCGGTACAAGATCCGGCGCTGTAACAACATACACGTGCCCTGAAGGTCTCTGATCTACTTGCTCACCTCTCGGAGCATAAGATTACTGCACAGACTGAGCCGAAGAGGCTCCCTGATTGGCCCTCGAGGCCTGAACTAACTGCGCTGGCTGATAGCTCTGTGCCTGCCTCGAACCAAACACACCAGATGTGCCACCCAACTACGGGCAAAACCTCTTCAAGTTCCCCGCCTGCCCACACTGATAACAAGTGAGTGGCTAGCCTCTGCCTTGACTCTAGCCCTAAGAACGAGCCGAAGATGATGCTACACGCTGCCCTCCTCCTCTCTGTGGGCACGCTAGAGACTTGTGGCCCAACTGACCACATTTGTAACAGGTGATGTCTCCTTGACCGCCTCTCTCAGAACCTGAACTCGGTACTGGAAAGGTAGATCTCGAATGCACTCCCTGGGACTGGTGAGGGTTAGAACCACTCTATCTCTTACCATCCCCCTGGCCTTCCTGAGTCCTTCTGGAGCCCCTCATCATCTCTTCCTCTGTATGCATAATGGTCTCAAGATGGGCAGCAACCTCCACGAGGCGCCCATAATCTCTATTCATGGACCCAGCAACTTGAAACATGAGACCGATCCGTAATCTCTTCTCGAACTCCAAACATCTATGCTCCTCGGTCGCCACCAACTCCGGTGCAAACCTAGACAAGCTAGTAAAAGTGGCTTCGAACTCTGCCATTGGGGTGTTCAGCTACACCAACTTGGAGAATTGATCCCTCAACTTCTCCATCCCTGTAGCCGGTAAATACTTGTCCTAGAAAGCTTCAACAAAGGCCTCCCAAGTTTCTCTAATGCATTCCCGCGCATTCTTCCACCACTGACCCGTATCTCCCTTTAGCTGGAAAGATGCCAAGGTCACTTGCAAACTCCCGTCTTCGATGCCAAGCATCTCAAACGTCTTTGTCATCTGTTCAAGCCATTCATCAGCCTTTAGCGGCTTCTTAGGATCTGCCAAAAACTCGTCCAGATTCGACCGGAAGAATTCCCTCTTCAGAAAAGACGGCCCAGCTTCAGCTACATGGGTCTGGACTTGATTCTCAGCCCTGAGAATGTCCATAGATTCCCTCAATGCTCCTGCCATTTCGCGGGCTAAGGCGCCCATGGCCTGCTGACCTACTGGCTCAGCTACGTTGGCCGAACCAAGTCCCTCCTCTTGCGCCGGAATCTCATCCGATATAGGCATCTCATGCCCCCTAGGCCTACCACGTCTACCACCACGACCTCGTCCTGACATCCTAATAAAGGTAACAAAGACATTAGCACATTCACAAATGTGCCGAAGCTATTTCACTTGTGTCCTAATACGATGGACAACTGTAATTCACTCCACATAATCACATAAGCACTTACGAATTTCATTTACAGATAACAACCGTCCAGTGGCATTGCTAGAGTTCCAGTTAGAAACGGCAGTGATCAAGTGCCTTTCGAACAGGACTCCCAGAAACCCATGGACCCGATCAACATCCTAGAAACTAAATCCCATACTCATATAGTCACATAAACATGTTATCATATAAGCACATAACATTACACTTAAGTCTCTAACAAGCGAGACAAACCCATTGTGCTACTAACCACTTCCCACGTACCCAAAGTATTCAAACCCGGTACGCTCTGATACCAAGTTGTAATGCCCTCAAAAAAAGACATAATCCAACCATCCAATAAATCCATATAACATAATAGAACTATCATCTTTTCATTCATCAGAGTTTATACTTCAACAGATATTACATGTTAGCAACAGAATGAATGCCCTACGGGCTTACAGCTTTCCAAGTTATCACTTGGTTACAACAAAAGAGGGTCAGAAGCCCTTTACAATCAAAGCCCTTGGCTTGAAAAGAAAAACATATATACATAGAATGAAACAACAAAATAGAGACTTCTACCTCAAAACCTCCCAAGCTACGCCCTTAGAGGCAAAATCTCACCTGTACCTGAAAAATGGTATCCCAAGTAGGGTGAGCCAATGCCCAGTAGAGATATGCTAAACAACATATGAGAATTAACTAAAACATTAGCATCCAATAAATGTCTAACACTCGTAAACCAACTTATACCATTTCCATAACCAATTAACATTTCCTCCATATTTCAATCCATTTCCATTTGTTTATCCAAAACAATTCATTAACATGGTTCATTATTATCCAAACAATTCAAAATGAGACTACAACTCAATCATCAACACTTCAATCATAAACATTATTCATACACTTCAATTCACTTGCCATTTTACGGAACTACGTCCGAGGGAACCGACACCCAAATATATATATATATATATATGTGATTTCGGGATTTTCACCCTGGACACTCCGGCCAACTTAGTTATCAATGGAGTCCATCCCCTATCTCCTCCCACACAATGGAGTACATCTCATATCTCCTCCCAAATAAAGATACATATACAACGTATTTAAACATGTCGTCATATACAATGACCAATTCAATCACATATTCAATGTTTATATCCAACCGTCATATTCAATGACATAATCCATTTGATTAGTTTCAATTTACCTAATCATCATGCAGTTTTTACAACAATCATGGCTATCCTCCACCGATAGCCCAAAACAGATATATTTAAACAGATAAATAATTTTCTCAACAGATAATTTACCACCTTTTCCATAGGTGAGTGATTCATCAATCCAACTACACCATTTAATTACAATTTCCTCCAATTTCATGATTCTCAAACCAATTTCATATTTCCACAATGTTTTCATTATTGATACAAATAATTTATATAATTTCAAATTAGGGCACTTTTCCCTATCATTTATATAATTTCAAATTAGGGCATTTTTCCCTTTTAACATAAATGGTACCCATGACCCATTTTCACCAATTATAACCAAGTAATAGCGTGTTCAAGACCTCTCACACCCATAGGGAACTCAAATTAGAAAACCCCTCATTCAAACATTTCAATTTCAAACCCTAACTTCACTCAAACTTACCAAATCACCCCATTTATACAAGATGACCAACATCTATGTTAAAACCCATATAGAAGAGTAGAATATCCCTACCTCAAGAAGAGAAGATGAGCCAAGCAAGAGACGAGCCCCAAAGATGATGAAATCAACTTCTACTCGAATGAAAATGGAGATCTTAAGAAGCTCCAATTTTTTATCAAAGGAAGGAGGGTGAGAAGATCACTAGATCTAGGTCAAAATGTAGAGAGATAGGGTATTTTAGAGAGAGAAGCTCTCAACTTAGGGTTTTGGAAAGTTTTAGAGAGAGAAATGACAGAAAAAGTGATTTAAAATGTCACTTTCGTGATCTGATATACGTACAGTCCGCTCGAGCGGAGAGTTTGATGCTCGAGCGTCAGACACAAAAATTAGACCCACTCGAGCGTAAGAAAGGCCGCTTGAGCGCCAAGACACAACAACAAGGCACTACTCGCTCGAGCGCAATGAGACCCGCTCGAGCGTAGAATACACACTTCCAGTATTTTTACAGACTTCAAACAGCCGCTCGAGCGCCAAGACACAACAGCAAGGCACTACTCGCTCGAGCGCAATGAGACCCGCTCGAGCGAAGAATACACACTTCTAGTATTTTTACAGACTTCAGATAGCCGCTCGAGCGCCAGAGGGGCCACTCGAGCTCAGACCCGCTCAAGCGTAAGAAGCTCCACTTGAGCGTGAAAAACACTTCTACAGTATTTTTGCAGACGCACAAAGTTCTGAGTGATTGCAAACCCCGCTTGAGCACAAGAAGGCCCGCTCGAGCGGAAGACCAAAATTTTGGGCAACAAGGTTCTAAACCAACTACCAACCAACCTATTCTAAACTTGCCCAAGACATTCCAAAACTCAAATTCAAAGGGCAATAAGAGGGAAAGAGATAAACAACAACATTAAACCACAAGACCCGAGTTCGAAACACTATAAAGGTCGAGTTAGAAATCGGGATCACTATAAGATGGATGTGACTTGGATGATTATATAGATTACAAGTGAATTCTTAATTGGAGGAATATATAGTTTTAAATTACTTGTAGGTGAAAACTTATAATAGTTGATGACTTTCATTAAATAGGTTCAGGATTGGATGATTTATGTATTTTGTCAAATGTTCATGATTCAGTAGATTTGAATGATGCTTTCAAATTACATATTATATTGAATGGATTGGATGAATTATTATGAATTACAGGTTTATTTTGTTGGATGTTGGTGACCAAATTTTGAATTTGTTTTTTCTGTTTTGGTGACCAATTGATTAGTTGGGAAAGATAACTAATACTTTTGCCGACTAAATAAGGTTGGCAAGAGGGTACATTTGGCGACTAAATAGTTAGTCGTTAAAATCATTAATTTTGGCGACCAAAGGATTTCGTTGCTAATAGGTCAATTGTCGACTAAAGTTTTAGTTGCGCAAACATTCTTTTTCGCGACTAACATGTTTGGTGGTGGAATGTGACAATTGCCGACCAAACTTGTTGGTCGTGGAATGTATTGCCGACCAAACTTTTTGGTCATGGAATGTGACAATTGGTGACCAAATTTTTTGGTCGGGGAAACGGGCCACAATTGCTGACCAAACTTATTGGTCGTGGAAACAGATTACAATTGCCAACCAAACTTTTTGGTCGTGGAAACGAATTACAATTGCCGAGCAAGCTTTTTGGTCGTTGAATGTGTGAATTGGCGACTAACATGTTTGGTCAGGAAAATATGACTTTTCATGACTAAAGTGTTTTAGCTACTAAATGGATTAGTCGCAGTAATTATATATTTAGCGACCAAAAATTTAGTCGGCAAATAGAACTTTTTTGTGACTAAAAACTTTTTAGTCACTAATTACTTTTCGCAACCCTCAATTGGCGGCCAAAAAAATTAGTTGCGAATAACTTTTGCCGACTAAAAATGTACTTTTACCGACTAAATTTTTATTCAACAAAAGTGTGAATTCATGTAGTGATCATATCACTAATTTTTATACACCCAAGTAATAGAATACAAAATTCTAACATTTTATTTTCTCTCTCATAAATGACATAGATTATCGAAATAGTGCATTGGTACCTCGATTCTCATCTCTCTTTCATTATAAAAATAACAACAGTGATTTAGACCCCCTCAAACTTCAACCCCCACCACCCCCTATACACATCTGGCGGGTGGTGATTGGAGGAGGAGAAAAAAAAGAAAAAGAAAAAGAAAAAGTGACCAATCAAAAAAGAAAGGGGATCAAAAGGGGGTGGGGGAAAGGGGTCCCAATCTTTATTCTAAAAATAATTTTGTTTTGATCTTATTAATAATTTTAGAGTTTAATTTTAACAAATTATAAAACCAACCTAGTTTTCTTTTTTTTTTTTAAATTTATTTTAAAGATTGAATTTGTGGGTAATTTGGGTTTAGTCTTACTTGAATTTATTACATTCAAATCAAGTTTAAACAAACAAGTTTGGATTGCAAATTTGACTTCAGGAATTCCAAAAAAATTGAACTAAAAATTTGTGGCAGGACCAAAAATAGGGTTGACATCTACAATTGTAAACCACAGTTCCAAAAGAAAACGTTATTGTCAATTAAAATATGACTTATTAGCGTGAGGTGCTGATTTATTTATAATGGTGCTATATGCATTAATTAGTATATTAATTAGTGTACCAACATATAATGAGATATTATTATTTTAAAATTATGACCCTATCTATTATATACATCATAAATATTTAAAATTATACCACATTATCCATTAATATATTAATTGATATACTAATTTATGGTATTATTCTTATATATTAGTTGGTTTTCTCCATTTCTCATATGAAACAGAAACTAAAGAAGGCAACGGGACGGAAGCAATAAATTGGGGGGGTGATTGATATCTATATTTTATATTAGGAAAATGGATTTTTAATTTACAAGTCTTGTAAGAGCTCTAAGTTTCTAATTTAAATTTTATAATTTTATAATTTTAAAAAATTAAAAAAATCTTCTATTGATAGTTTTTATTTAAACAAAAATAAATAAATATATAAAAATTAATATTCCTTTATTTATGACTTTCAAATGAAAAGTATATCAAATCTAAAAAAAAATAAAAGTATACTAATCCATTTCAAAATTTAAATTTGAGGGTCACTAAATATGGAAAGCAATCTATAAATTTAAATTTAAAATTGGCACAATATAAATTTAAAATTATAATGATCTATATCATGATTTATAAGTTTGAAAATTATCATAATTAGTTCAAGATTTTTGTATTTAGGAGCAATAAAAGTGATATTGAGATTATTTATATATTTTACAAAAGAATGCTTTTAAGAAGAGATATTATGAGAGTTTCAAAATCTCATACAAAATCTATATACTATTATAATTGAAAAACTTTGTCATCCTATTAAAACTTAAAGTTGCAAATTTATTTATTTATTTATATTTTGTTTGTTTTTTGTTAATGTGTCACAATATGATTGGTTTATAACTTAATTTTATATTCTTAAAATAAAATTTGAAATTTAGATTATTTCTTAAATTATATTACTAGAATAAGATCAATATTTATTCATTAATTTATGCATCTTTTATTAAATTATAAAATAAAATTTTAAATTTAAATTCTTTTTAAAATTATGTCATTACAATTAGAATGAGATCAATATTCACACGTGTTATAATATTATTAGTCTAAACATAATATATTGTAAAATACACATTCAAATTATTAATCACTATTAAAAGTTTATATTTTTATTTTTTATCATTTTTGGTTTTAAATTTTATAAAAAAAAAAATATATGTCCTTCTAAACTACATGGACTTAAACAATAAATTTTTTAATACAAATATTTTTTTAACAAATTAAAAAAAAATTTAGAAAATAAATGACTTTTTTAACAATTCCCAAACATAATGGATTCTATTTTTTTTTGGTCTCAATTGTCAATTAAACAAATTAAAATAAAAAATAATTTTTTTTGATAAATAGTTAATAAGTGACTTTTGCTAAAATCAAATAAAAATAAATATTTTTTTTCCTATTAAAAGTGATAGTTGGTGAAACCTATTTTTTTATATAATAAAAAAAAGAAAATGGGACACAAAGTGACCACAGAACGTGAAAGAGTTCTGTTTTTATCTTTATCTTTGTAAATAATTTTAAAAAGAAAAAAAAAATCAATATATACTATGTATACATTATACAGTTACGTATATTTATTTATGGTAAAAAAAATAATTGTAGTAATGATATTTATTTATGGTAAAAAAAATAATTGCAGTTATGATATTATTTTTGTTACCTTATTTTTTTCTTTGTAAATTTATAAGTACCACAAAATGTTGATATTTCTTCAACCTCTATGCTTATAGATTAAGATTGGTTAGGTGATTAAGATTTGATTCACATTTTCCTCCTCTTTTGAATCAGTGTTTCTCTGATTTGGAGGCCATTGAAGTTGGAGCTACATTTGCTACATAACTGTTGATTTGGGCTCAAATGAGTAAAATCATGTACGATTTTTGTACAGTTCCAATTTAGTTAATATAGATTGTAGATGGTTAATGAAGACAATGTTTCTAATATTTCTCTACCTTCATATTTTCTTGATGATCTTTGTGGATAGGTAATACTGAGCTCCAAAGCTGCTGTAAATTCGGTTGAGGTAGAAAATACTGAGTTTTGCTACTGGCCTGGGTCCATTACCTGGGTCCAGTCCTATTTTTGTTCATTGTTGGAGTTATGGCGACAATGCTGCATTCTGAGTCCAGGCGCTTGTATTCTTGGTGGTGGGATAGTCACAATAGCCCAAAGAATTCAAAATGGCTTCAGGAAAATCTTAAAGGTGTTTGTTTTGTCACTTAATTTTTGTTGGTTTTTGGTTTTTAAGGATTGATGTCTTTTTCTTGCAATTAATATTTCCGTGTTTGTCCTTTTCCTTTTTTTTTATGTTGTTTATTATTTTAAAGAATCATGAAATTATAAGATAGTAGAAAGCAGAGGCAAAACTCCACATTATCAAGTGAGGGAATTTACTCCTAGGGCTTTGCTCCGATAATCACTAATATATGTGGGATGAGTGGACTACATATACTTGGGGGATTAGTTGGGGAGAAGCCCTAGACACCCATGTGAGCCAAAAAAAAAAAAAAAAAAGGGATGGGACTTTCAAAAAAAAAAAAAAAAAAAGAAAGCCCAAGTATGGAATTTCTTGATGGTTATTATTTGGATTTCCATTGCTTCCATTAGATATGGAACCATTTTTGTTGTATAAATAACAGCTTAACACTTTTTGACATTAGCTTTGGGTTGAACTTCATACAGCAATGGAAAGGGAGTTAGTTTAGAAACACATGTTGAAGTTAAGACTTTTGGAGGATTTTAGAGAATGATGAAATTTGATGCTATAGTTTTTCCAATCCAAATGTTGTTTATGATTTTTGGTTAATATAAGATTCATAATTTGTACAATTAAAATATAAGTAAACTAAAATTGTTTATAAAATTGTTGTTCATATTAAATGAGAAAGGAAAAATTGAGATAAAATTCATTATTATGGAGAATTGAACTTTTGGGCAAAGTTTTATAAAAAATAGGACTTAGTTGCCCAAAATAAAATTTGATAGAACTCAATAGTAATCTTGAGAGCAAACTAGGACTTATTGATAATTTTTCCAAGAAAAAATTTGATTCGTGGGGTTGCATTTATTGAATCAAAATAGCTCTAGCAAGTAAGGATACCATTGTGCCAACTACTCAACTTTGAGTAGAGTTGATTAAACTCAATTAGCATACAAGTAATATAAGATGTAGGTTTGTAATTGAATCTCGTGATTTTAAGTGTGAGTGAACTTTGTTAGGGTTCCTTGACCTAGAAGGTAATACCTAAGTTGCATACTTGCAAGTGATATTTCTCTTCTAGAACCACGATTATATGGTTCAAACCAAGAATCGAGTTTTAGAACCATGTTTTTGCGGAGTAACTCAGAATACAGTTTAACCCAAGGCATTGGCATTACTGTTATGGTTTCAAATTTTAACCTTTTTCCCATGCAAATATGATTCTTGATAGTGCTTCCTTCCTCAATTCTTAGTTTCCATCTATTCCCAAATTGGGATGTATCTCATTTTCAAGCTGAGAAAGAGCTGACAATGCTAGTGTCAAGTTGAAGTCTTATTCGCTGTTTTTTTTTTTTTTTTTCAAGTTTTCTGGTATGGCTTCCATGCTATCGCTTCCCACCTAAGGTTCTGCAGCCTATATGGAATTCTTGATTTTCTTTTGATAAATTATTCTGGTCTTGGTCCATGGCAATTAGCGGTTGTTTGGTTTATGGGTTAGCATTAACATGTCCTCGAATGTTATCTTTTCCTACTTTCTATACTATTATTACTACCTTGTTACAAAGTTGAAATCAACATGAATGAATGAATGACACTCTTCTTCCAAGAAGTCTAGTAAGTTGCTTCTTGTATTTCATATCATTTCCTACTAGTTTGTATGTTTTTTCATATGATGCTTTGCTTTCATTAATGAGAGTACATAGATCACCACAGTGCATTCTAAGAAAATTGATCTTGTAGGAAAAATATGAAAATCAGCAGAAATAAACGGATTCGGGCATACCTTTCACGCTTTAAACCGAATCCATGGATCATGTGGGTGAATCACGTGCCTCTATTGATATGTTCAAATAATTTCCAGTAATGGAGTAGAACTACTAGAGAACTACCCACACTATTCACAGTACAAAGGCGGAATGGTCTATGAGAAGAGAGAACATATTATTTTCTGTGTGTGAAATACAGAACCCAAGGTCTGTTTATATAGGAGAGTTAGGAGACCCATATGATAGACGTATTATCCCAGATAATATCTATCCCATATCAATAATATCTAATTAACAATTATCATCTAATATATTGACAATTATCCGTATCAAGATTATCCCATATCAAGATTATCTCATATCTTGAAATATAATCTGTTAAGATTATTTAGATCTCTCATAATCGGGTCATGCCACCATGGGCGACCCAATTGAGTCTGGGTTCTAAACCCGACCCAATTTCCAACATCTCCCACTCGAACATGCGCTGGCATGACACCGTGCCTTTTGTATCTCAATCTATCCAATAAGCGCAATTATACTAGCCAATGGACCGTGCGACCACTGAGAACATCTGCATGTGGGAGCTCTACACTAGAAACTCAAAAAGAGATAGAATAGAGACATCAACCCGAAAATAAAAATAGTGTCTCATATACCCCAGACCCATCTAATTACAATTGTCCAAAAAACATCTCTAATCTCTCAAAAAATAGCATGTTTGATCCTCTCAATTCTTGCAATATATCACACTCAATCTGCCTCTCATACAGAGTGATGTGAGTTGCCGACAGTGAATATACAATAGTGGTGTAATACTAGATGACCTTCCCTTTGCCATCATGCCATTTAGTTTAAGATTGACCGCTTTTCCAGTGATGTCCCTTAAGGCCGAATCATACATGACCGCAAGCAACATACCAAAGTAGCAGAACATCAATCCTTTACCTTATGACATATTCAAAGGTCGCAAAAGGGTACATAAGTAAAAGTCATATCAATAATGACACGTAAGACTCATACGGTGAGGAAACAGGGATCCATTCTCTCACCTCATCACTCGGTCGCCAAGCACATGTAGTATGAATACATGCTATAGTGGAGTAACTCTTCCGAAAGAGTGACTTCATACTTGATACACCGTACAGATCTTAGTCTAGTCGCTTTCTAGCGCCTAACTCGAATTCTCTATTTGCTCGCCTTTCAGGAGCCAAATGAGATCTCACATTTGGCTAATCATAACAGGCACAATATAGAAAGTGGGTACTAACATCCATGTTTGGTCCATAACACAACGTCATCTTGGTTCTAACCAAGATAACATACATAGTGGATAATTTAAGCCTTTCTTGGCTCCAAATAAAAATAAACCACTAGTCTCATCCTTGCTCGCTCCCAAGTGCCAAGGGCAATTACTCATGTGAGTGAGCCAATCTTGCCTGTTGACAACATCATTGTTAATCATTATGACACAAGCCATAATTCTGTCAACATCCCATCATCTCACAACAAATAAGTGATAGATTTTAAAAAACACGACCACAGTCTGTGCAATTCTAGATTCCAAGCATAAGCCTTATCAGCACCTCTTACGATAAGCATATACAACGGAATCCACCATGTGTGCCATACATGAAGTGGTTCAAGATCACTACCTCTTACGCAATTACCTCTCTAAAGATGTTTTGGTGACCAATTTGCATTTGCATTCATTCAAGATGCGCCCAACTAGCGCATTAAATCTTACAAGGGGCAAATTTATATACTACTAGTAAAGCATTCTATTCACAGTCTAATGAGCAAGGTCAATCTCTAAACTACTCAGTAGACCATTTACTAAAGATAACACTCATCATGCCGAATACGCCCACATAGCGTACTTTAGGATCTCACAACAAAAGATAAAGGAATATGGGTCATCTGTTTCTTCCAAAGACAATCCGAGGATTCACTCAATAGCTAAGGCTCTAGCTTTTACTGATAGGTAATTCAATGGGTTTGCAATTTCGCATCTAGAATCATTCTAGGATATTCCTTATGTAAGTCATCAAAGACAAATCGAGAATTCTCCCAAAACAATGTCTAAGGAATGTACATCCAAGCATATAAATTACATCACCCATGTCCATCATGTCTAAAACAGAAGACTACCAACCTTAGGTGGCAACAACCTTATAAATCCCTGGCTCATAATGACTAAGTAAGGAAAAACTTCTTTTGGACCATTGATTATGCCTCAGTGGTCTTCATTGATCATCGTTGGCCTATCATGGCTCGACAAAATCTAAGAACCACTATTTGGATAACTGTTTTAGGCCGTAAAAGATTTATTGGAACTAGTTGGGTCACAATGTCCACAAATCAATGTTCCGAACTTATGTCAATCATAGCCTAAGTCGAAGTAACCTCACTCCCCAGGAGGAAGTCTTCTCATGGTCTACACCTTCCTCAATGGTGCGACTTTTCGGTATCTAGCGAGCCTTATGCCTCAAAAAATGACTATCCAAATTGCGCATAACTTTAGAACAGTTTCGCGTCATAGTGGAAAGTCAACCAAATCTTAGAAATGGTTAATCCTCAAAGACTTTGTCTTAAACTACACAACATTGATCCACTTTTCTAAAAGTAGGGGACTAGAAGCCTTTGGCATTATCCTAGGCTCTTTATCATCTTGCAGAGCAATCATGAATGTTTTCCTCTCAATCACCCAGTGATGACGTGGAAAATTTTTACATTCGCTACCACGCAACTAAGAATGTAGAGTATTCTTCTCTAATGGAATAATCCACTAGTAGGCACATTGCTCCCACTGTCCCTAGGATATTGGAAATTTCTTTCCATTCTCAACTAGGCTACATAAAGCGCTATACTTAGAATTCTCTATCTTACAGAGTTCCAAAACTCTATTCACGTCACCTTTACTAAAAAAACTTTATGTGACTTAGTTACACTCCCACAAAGTTGTTTACCTATAAGCACATGACCTTGTGGGTGTACATGGTAGCATACAATAATGCGCCACATGACCCTAAATGCTTACAAGACAGCATACAATAATGCGCCATAGAACCATAGGTCTTAACTTTGCAACCTTATGAGAAGTAAAATAAAGATAAGCTGTTTAATGGTTACAGATTGCCCATAGATGGCTCTCTGCTAACCCATTACTCAAATGGAGTGTAAAATCTGATATGGAGGGCACTTAGTTAGGGATATAGGCAACAAACTAAAGTGTAATTCCCAATTGGGAAACATTTTGCTCCATTATCCACCTAACATTAACAATACTTAATTCCTTATCTCTACTACACCATTGTGTTGCTAAGTACTAGAAATAATCAATTTTCTAAGCATCCATTTCTCTTCACAGAGCTTTCTAAAATAACTCAAATAGATACTCGCCACCTTGGTCAAAACTAAAAGTACAAAAGCTTTTATCCAATTGGTCTCGACCTCATATGTGCAATGTCAAAAATCATCTCAAAACTTGACTTATGGGAGATCAAATAGCTTTGACTAAGATATGTATCGTAATCTATAAATGTGTCGAGATTGAGACTAGCTATCATAACCTTACACATATCCAGTCACAAATATCATAGTGGACTAAATGCGCCAATACAGATGCCCTTCTGTGGCTTTCCTACTTACTTGTGCGCAACCATTGCGAACAAAGTTGCACATTTACATGAGAGCAGGATGTCACAAGCGAGTGGGCCTGAGAGGGCCTACTCAAACAATCCATGTCATCTTCTCATTAATGTGATTAAGTATAATAAGCCACCAGTTCATGACCAATGTCATAAACTAATTCCAATCATCCTAATGTATGAGTTCTCAAAGACAAGTGTAAAGGTTTAGGCCCAACTAGGTAATGACTCACGACATGTTCACTAGATCATAAAAGGATTTCATGGAGATATCAAGTGCGCCTAAGTCACAAATTGAACTAGTAAGTGCTAATCCCCTGCACCTTCAAGTCAATTTTATTCTCCATACACTTTACTGCATCTAGTTGAAACATGAAGATACTCCTCTTGCCATCTCTATTTCTTGCTTCATAGTTAGTTGCAATTAATTCTACTATCCACAAGAAGGAGAGAATAAGCTATCAATCTCTGACAGCTCCTGAAGTAACTTAAGCGCGAATTAGGCTAAAGAGTCTAATTCAACACAATGCTCTCATGAGCGATGCGTCAAATTCTTAGAGTCATCATAACCTTATCGGCCTTGACCTTTTCATTACTATGCTGCAACTTTTGCACTTAGTGCTAAACATTATTCAAAAGAGTTTAGCCTAGCTAAGGAATCATACAAAGAAGCACCTCCTCATGTCTCATACTCAAGTGTTGAAATAGTAAGTGTCCAGACTTAGACAAGTTGGCAATGCTTATAGATTTTGCAGCCACTAGCGCTAATCTTTTAACTTCAAATGATACTTCAACGCACACTTTTACAATGCGTGAAATTTTGTTCCATCCACTCCCATCAGTTGGGTAGAGAGCAAAACACTACTTATACTGGCTACTCGTCTTACACTTAGTGACTAACTCATTTAAGTTCGCATTTCTTGGATGACATGACTCTTGGATGTTGCTTCATCCAATGATGCAGCATTATTACAAGTCAATTTACAAAGTCAATCCACGCAACTCAGTAGTCAAGATCATATACACATCTATTGAGGGCTTACTAATTTCACAACCCCAAAACTCGCCAATCAAAACTACGTAGCATGCCGCTAACTATAGCGCACACATCAGTTTTTATTGTGCCAAGCAAGGCAACAAAATGACAGCAACTTTGAGTCATGTTTCCTTACTTTGGCTCAATTAAGGTTTGACCTAAAGTCTCCAAGACTTTCTGCTCATCTAAAGAATAAGATTACATTGTTCACATTTGAACATATCTACTAAGTCTAGGTCAACCAAATTAACTTCCATAAGCTAAGTCAATTTAGAAAAAAAAAATGCGCATTGAGATTAATTTGATTAGCATAATATAATTTTGCTGCAAAAAATATAAATTAAATAGTGACAATATTATACAAGTCGCAAGATCGAAAATTCTCTATGCTTGTAATCATCTCTTATGCTACAAGTAACAATTATCTAAAATTTAATTTAATTCATGTGCAAAACATTAGTTTTCGGAAGTAAATCTACAAAGATTTCTCTCAACCGAATAACCTCCCACTAAATATGGCATGCCTAAAGCATGATAAAATATTTAAATCCGCATGATAATATCTCAATGTAATTCATAAAAGAACATATGCTTGAATATTTAATCATAGAATTAAAATTCACCAATATAAATAAATCATTGTAACGCCCTCAAAATAAACCCATAATATCATACATTCACGATAAAGAAAAGAGATTTCATATTACAATCATCAGAGTATTCTTACAAAAGGTATTACATGTTGACAACAAAAGTAAATTCCCTATAGGCTTACAACTTTCCAAGTCAACACTTGGTTAAAAAAGGAGAGTACTAACTCTATACAAAATAAGTCCTTGGATTGATGTACATGTAATACAACAAAAACAACAAAAACAATGTCTACAGCCTCAAGCCTCCCAAGCTACGTCCTTAGAGGTGGCATAACACCTGTACCTAACAAGAATGTCCCATATAGGGTGAGCTAATGCCAAGTAGAGATATGCTAAACATAATATGAGCAATAACTAAAACATTAGCATTTGATAAATGTTTAACTCACATAAATCAATTCATAACCCATTTCAATTACACGACAATTGTGTCCATGTTTCATTCCATTTTCCATTTCTTTTTCCAATTTCTCAATTCATAACAGAGGCTCAGAACCTGGCCAAACAATTTAAATGAGATTACATCTCATATCCACAGTATTTCCATTTCAATTGAGATAACAACTCAAATTAAACACTTCATACTTCACAATAGATACACATAATTGCTGTATCAATCTCAAATAAAACACTTCTGCACTTCATATATGATACACATATTTGCTGTATCAATGCTTCAATAGATACACATATTTGCTGTATCAATGGAGTCCAACCCGTATCTCCTCCCAAACAATATCCAGATTAGGAGTCCATTCCCTATCTCCCCCTAAACCGTGGAGTACATCCCCTATCTCCTCCCACACAATACAATGTATATAAACACATATCATATACATAATTAATCAATACATAAATTTGATGTATTATTCCAACCGTCATATTCGATGACATATTTAGTTGATTAGTTTTAGTTCGCCTAATCATCATGCATTGTCTACAACAATCAAGACTATCCTCCACCGATAGCCCAAAGCAGTTATTTCTAAACAGATAATAAATGCATCAACAGATAAAATTATCAATGTTTTCAAAAGTGAGTGATTAATGAATCCAACTCCACCATTTCATCTCATAATGAGCCAATTTCATTATTTCCAACTCAATTTCATATTTCCATACTAAATGTCATTAATTACACTAATGACCCAAATATACCCAAACATGGCATTTTCCCTCACTTTCTCAATATTGACCCAAAGGCTCAAATATTATCAACAACATCAATAATCTCTTTTTAAGACCCAAAATACACATATATGAGTCAAAAGGACAAAACCCCTCTTTTCAATATAACATAACTCAAACCCTAACTTCCCAAATCAAACCACCTATGCAAATAGCTCAACATCTACGTTAAAGCACATAAGAATGAGTAGTTATCCCTACCTCAAGAGATGAAACCCAAAGGAGATGATGAAGAAATCCCGAAGTGCTCCAAATCAAGAAATTTTTGGATTGATAGGAAGCCCACACCAAGCTCTACACTTTTTGTAAAGGCTCAAGGGTAGGAGATCACTCTAACTAGATCAAACCCTAGAGAGAAGGTGAGGTTTTAGAGAGAGAAGCTCTCCAATGGTGGTTTTCGAAAAGTAAGAGAGAGAAAGGATGTTAAAAAGTGATCCAAAAGGTGAAATCCTGAAGTGATATAAAAGTCGCCCCGCTCGAGCGTGGAAACCCTGCTCGAGCGTCAGACACAGACTCATGCTTGAGCGTCAAAAGCGCTGCTCGAGCGTCGATTGCACATTTCCAGAACTTTTGCAGACCATGGTCGCCGCTCGAGCGGAGGAACAAAATCAAAGGGTCACGCTCGAGCGTCAAAACGCCCGCTCGAGCGGAGAAGCAACCACAAAGGGCCCGCTCGAGCGTCAAAAGCCCTGCTCGAGCGTGAAGGCCAAAATCTGGGCATCAACTCTAGGTTTCAAAGCACAACCAACCTGTTCCAAACCTGCCCAACACAACCCAAGACTCAAATACAAAGAGTAAGGGATGGAAATGAGAATGAGACAACAACACAACCACGGAACCAAGCCCGGAATACAATATACAAAGGAAGAGAAAATTGGGATCGCTATAATCATGCTATAACAATATACTATAAGTTCTAATCATTTAAAGAACCTAACATGCTGTATATAGTATTTAAATAATGCCATAACATATTTGTATAATTTCTCCAATTTTCTAAAATTACAAGTAATTAATAATTACACAGAAAATCAGAAATAAATATTACAGAATCTGGAAAAATACAAAAATTATTCCAATAAATAAGATTACATAACAGTAGTCTACTGTAAAAATTTCAAGTCTAGAATCCAAATCATGCTCCCCCAAGAGCAAGTTAACGTAAAAATATTGAATTTTTTTCATTAATGACAAATATTTTATTTTTCATAAAATTCTGAAACTTTAATATCTTGTAGAAAAATTAATTACGAACCCAACAGTATAAGTCATGCTTCAATCAGAATTATAAAGAATAATTTAGAAGCAATTAACGTGGTTTTTTAAAATTAAAACAAAACAAACAGGGCCTTAAATTAACACACACTTGCATCAGCGCGTCAGCGCTTACGCAGTGCTTGCATCAGCACAGAGTCACTGATGACATCAGAGCACGTCAGCCGCTCGTGTCATAATGATGTCAGCAATTTTGTCTTCCTCTCCGTTTGCTTCAACTCTTCCCTTAAATTAGGGTTTGAGTTTTCTCCTCAATCGTAAGTCGAAATCAGACTCATAATATACTGTTTCGAAGGTCTCGAAACAAGGATTCAAAATATATAATTTTCATAACATAAAAATAAAGTATGTAAAACCAGCATGCAGTCAAAGTTACGAAAAATTAAATATGAATCTCTTTTTTTCTCAAAATTTGATCGTCCGATTTTTGCAAAACTTTGCAGATATGATCTAAATAATATAGACTACAGCATATATGAAATTCAAGACAATCAGAGATGGTTGGAAAAATATCAATTTTACACATAAATCATATCTATACATATTCATGCACAAATAACACGAAAACACCCAACAATGGCTCTGATACCAATATAGAAAAAATATGAAAATCAGCGGAAAGAAACGGATTCGGGCATACCTTTCACGCTTTAAACCGAATCCATGGATCATGTGGGTGAATCACGTGCCTCTATTGATATCTTCGAATAATTTCCAGTAATGGAGTAGAACTACTAGAGAACTGCCCACACTATTCATAGTACAAAGGTGTAATGGTTTATGGGAAGAGAGAACGTATTATTTTCTGTGTGTGAAATACAAAACCCAAGTTCTATTTATATAGGAGAGTTAGGAGACCCATCGGGTAGACGTATTATCCCAGATAATATCTATCCCATATCAATAATATCTATCCCAATTTCCAACAGATCTAATGGTCATTTGATCCATCTGTCTTTTGTTTTTAACAGTCATAAAAGTTCCAGTCATAATTGGTCCCAATGCTTCCCCTGTTTTAATAATAATAAATGCATTTCAGCCTACTTGAAATCGTATTTTAAGTGTCTCAATATTTGATGGCCAGTTTTAAAGCTTTTTTTTTAGGCCACAATATTAACTCTTCCACATGTGGTTTTCCGAATAGATATGGATGCCAAAGTCAAAGCAATGATCAAGCTCATTGAAGAAGATGCAGATTCCTTTGCAAGAAGGGCAGAAATGTACTACAAAAAACGGCCCGATCTTATGAAACTGGTTGAGGAGTTCTACCAAGCTTACCATGCCTTGGCAGAAAGGTATGATCACACAACGGGGGAGCTCCGCCAGGCCGATCGAACCATGGCAGAAGCATTTCCCAACCAAGTCCCATTTGTACTGTCTGATGATTCACCTTATGAGCCTCTTTTTTCAACATTTGTGGTACACTACTTTAAATTATTATAAGAGTTGGATGCCGTACAAATAAATTGATCTTTGTCCACCATGACCAAAGATAGATATACTGCAATCACTGTCACCAATTAGGGTTTTGTGTGCTCTGAAAACTCCATAGATAGCTAGTTTTCGAGGGGATGAAGCTTCATAGGAGGCGGTGTCTTTTTCCTTTTTTTTTTTTTTTTTGTTCTTTTCTCCTTACTAAATTGTGACAGATGGTATCCAGGCTGGCAATGTCTAAACATGTATATCCACTGTTGAGTTTTTATCTTTGCACAACTACAGGTATTATTTTATGTGAAATCATGGTGATAAGCTCTGGTTCCTGTTGCTGAGGCTCTTATGAATCCATCTCTCTCATGCCACTGCTGAAGCTAAACTTGTTTGGTAGCAATCTTAGATTGCATGTTTAGAACATCTTCAATGTCATTTTATTCATTCTTTCAATGTCTAATTTCATTTTATTTTATTTCTTTGCATAACTACCATTGTCTTGCTCTGTATATTTCCATGCAAAATCATTTTGATAGAAAAAAGTTTCACATTTTTTTCCAAAGACCTTTTCTTGCTTCTGATTGCATCTTTAATACTGATAGTTGTATTCGTAGTAGTGGTAGGGAGGGTAGGGAAGCAGTGGTGGAATCTGGCAGTTCTGGGTTGGTAGTAGTGGAATAGAGGTAGAGGTAGTGACAGCGATGGTGATGAAGGTGGTTGGGAGGTAGTGATGGTGAATGGATAGAAATGTGATGATATATATCGATAAGATTTTAGGCTGAAAAACTTTGTAAAAGTAAAACATTTTTTTTGTCAAATAAGAATTTTTTTGGTTGATCTTAAAAAATATTTTTTTATTAATTTTTGTTTTAATTATACCAAAAGTAAAAAATGTAAGACGTAGGAAAAAAAAAAAAAAAACATTATTCTTGGCGAAACAAAAATCAGTAAATCATTTCACCATAATCAGCAGAAACAAATATGCTGATGTGGCATATTTGGTTTTGTCAAACTTTGTACCAAATGTGGCACCATATGTAACACAACTATAATTTAGCCATGAATTTACCATTGAAGTTGATTTTGGGAAATCAAGCTAAAAAAAAGAACTCTGACAATATAATTTTGACTTGGGTGAGCTAAAAGCTACCTTTGCCAGAACAAGTAAAAAGTACCTACTTCTCCAGCGTCTAGATAGTTAAGCTTATTTGTCTAATATGGCTTGTTTTGGAAAGATGAAAATAAATAATTTTTTAATTTATTTTCTTACTTTTTAATTTATTCACAAAATTATTTGGGAAGTGTTAAATGAGCAATTTTTTAAAATTATTAGTACATAAAGTCACATCACTTGTAAATTATAAATTTATCCTATTACACTCTAGCATTATTAATGCATTTTTGTTGAAAGCCAAGGATATTTTGATAATTTAACTTGTTGGCTTATTTCTCATTTCTTAAATGAATTTTTGGTGAAATAAAGTGTTTTTTAACTTTTTAAAAATAACCCAATTTTTTTTTTTTTCCCCTCAAATTAAGGCCTTACTTGGGAACAAAGAAAAAAGCAAAACTTTTGACTTATTTCCTAAAAGTCAAAAAAAAAAAAAAAAACAATTTATTTTATCAAAAATTCATTTGAAAAGTGAGAAATAAGTCAATAAGTGAAATTATCAAAATATTCTCAACTATATGGCTTCTGACAAAAATACAAATATACATTAATAATGCATGAGGGTGATTTGACTTATAATTTTACAAATGATGTAACACTATATAATAATAATTTGCAAAAAAGCAAAAAAATATTTAAGCCCATTTTGGGAAGTGATAAGCCAACTTATTAACTTATTGGTTTATTTAGATCACATCACATTTCTACTTTTTACAAATTTTTTTTGTAATAAGCAAAGAGCTAACACTTCCCAAATAATTTTGTGAATAAACCAAAAAGCAAGAAAATAAACCAAAAAACCTGTTTATTTTCACCTTCCCAAAACAAGCCTAAAAGCTGTAAAAATAAACTGAACCAAACAATATAGTACAAAATTTCATAATAAAAAAATAATAAAAAGTTATAAATAACTCTGATAAGTTGCACCAACCAACACGTGTATAGGACTTGCATTTTATTTCTTAAACTATATTCCATTCCTCATATGAAAGTACAAGAAAAAATTGAAACCAAAATATTTAATCCCAAGGGTGGTTCGCAACTTTGTAAAGGCCTTGGGATTAAGCCCCTAGGTCCTAGGTTCAAAACCCCCTTGGGCCAATCTCCTGGGCGGTAGCACTGTTGGTTAGGAGTTAGCCTCAAGCAGTTTCATCACATTTGGTGTGGGTTCAATACTCCCCTGCTGTACGAGTCCTAACTTAAGGTCGAGGCAAGTTCCTAAGCTTTATCACACTTGGTGTGGGTTCAATACTCCCCCACTGTGCGAGTCCTGACTTAAGCGGAGCTTGCCTTGGGAGGTCGGGCCAAGTTCCCAGGTTATAGTCTCCTAACTCAAAACGGACAACAAAACACCCTGGTGATCTCTGCAAGGGGCACTTGCAAAGGGCGTTGCTTTGGACCTGCAGGCGAGTAAGAGAATTTTCCTATAACAAAAGAAATAATAAATAAATAAATAAATAAATGGAATAATCTATATCATGAAATAAATAAATTTAGAGATGTTGATATGAAGCTCTTATTTCTTGTCATTATAGTGGCTGTCTAAATCTATCTAGGACAATATTCAAATTAGGAAATGACATTGAAGGTTGTGATGATCTAATTGATTTGGGTTTTTGATTCCAAGATCTTTTGTTGAGCCAACAGATCTCAATGTATTTTCAACAAGGTGGTTGACTGTAGATCATGTAGCCACCAGTCCACATACCTCAAGAAAAACATTCTTTTATTCATTCAGACTCTATAATATTATTGAGTACAATTCAATCACTATTTAAATCAATTGTAGAATAATATACTGATAAATATTAGAGAATAATATAGAACATGATTCAATATGTTTGTTCAAGCGCTATCCACAAGAATATTTATAAAAAAAAAAAAAAATGTATATATCACTATCACAATTATCAGCATATATCATTTTTACAGTCACAATTAAATTTTTTTCCAAAATAAATAAATTTGTGCAAGCTTTAAATAGAATCTTTTTTCTTTGTTTGAACAAATTTAAATTTATGTAAGGGGTACTTACCAATTAGTCCTATTAACTAGACTTATTTACCTACAGGTCCTAACTAATAAATTTAACACTATAAAAATAAAAGAGTGATCAATTTATCACTAAAAAATTATTCATAAAAACAAAGAGACTGATAAATATATCACTATAAATTTATTCATAAAAATAAAAGATTGATAAATTTATCTTTATCACTTAATAAATTTATCAATAGAACTTAATGGGTAATAAGTCTCCAAAGTAGGACCTATTGGTAGTTTACCCTTTATGTAAAGGCTAGTTTTCATATTTTAGGTGCTGGAAGTAAAACTTGTTTTCTTTGAATTATCATCATCAACACACCCAAATTCTTGAAACATGATGGAATTATATTTTGTTTTCAATTCTTTTGGATAGTAACATTTTCTGGAAAGCACAACATAGACAAATGATAGGGGGAGACATGAGTATGATGCAATGAGATATTGATCAATTTAGGAAGATTTTGTAAATGGTTTTGAAGCCAATCAAATTCATCTCACATGAATGAATAGTTCTCGTGAAAGCATTGCACAATGGCCCTGCACAATAGAGACTAAATGCCTGTCACTTTCTTAAAAAGTTCCATCAAATTAATGTTGTAGAAATTGTGTAATTAAATAAACAAATAGATTCATATTTGGGAATTACAATTGCAAAAACAGAATACATGCTTGAAATTACGAACAGAACAGAAATACATAACAAAATAAAATGGGAAAAAGAAAGCAAACCGAAGCCTGCACTAGACAGTGTCCTTAAAATAGATTCGGCACCTCACCAGTTGGGTGCTGGAGGTTGTTCAACATCTGTCTCCCAGGATACGACGGTTGGACCAGCTACAGCAATACACCGACTAAGTAGCTTCGCCGAATAGAACTTTGCAACACTCTCTCACAGGAAGAAAATAATATAAAACTGAAAAACTTATGAAGACAGAAAAAGCAACAATTTCTTGTGTTGAAGAATGAAGGAGATAGTCTCCTTTTATACACATGGAGGGAGAGAGGAAAAACTCTGGCCATTAAGGCCCATCACAAATGCAGAAATGAATTCTGTATTAAACCTGCAAAACTCCTAATTGATGGCAAGACTTAATTTTGCAAAACTCTTAAGTAATGGCAAGACTTAATTTTTCAATACTCCCAATTGATGGCTTTAATCCATCATCATTATAGAGGTATTACACCCATTTTATACATATGTGTAACGTGTATAATCTGCAGCCACCTTTTCCAACATCTCTTTCATGAGGCCAAATTAATGAGTCAATTTCTCATTCAAATCTTAATGCTTTTTGGTCATTCTTTTTGCGGTGTAAAGATTTCATTACAGAGAATCTAAACCCACTTTAATCCACCTCAATTGAGGATTGGCACCCACTTTAATATTGCATTGAAGTCACCAAAAAACTATTATTTTTCCAACAATCCCCCACATGAATAAAAATTGACCAAATAACAACAAACAGACAACGCTTAACAACGAAGACTCGGAGAAAGTGCAACAAAATAACTCTGGCATTGAAAATTGTAGCTTTTGGTTTTGAACCCCTCCTAGTGAAGTCTATCGGATTTACTGGCTGCCCAGTGAACACGAAGTCTTAAACTGTTCTGCTATTTATGTAAAGCAAGACAACAAACCTCACACAAGAATTACTCCAACCATCATTTTGTTCTCACTGTTGTGTCCGGTTTGGCCTTGGAACACTAGCCCAGTTCAGTGAGTGGTTTAAAGAATTAGACCCTGTTAATTCTTATAGAAGCGGCCCCACTTCACACTCACATAGGTGACTCTACTTGAGTATCCTGCTATACTCAGCTCAACAGCTCAACACACTAGAGTCATTAAAAGCTCAGCTTAACCTTTACACTTACAGGTATCACTGAAAAAAGGAATGGCTGGAGGTTTAACCTCCTTAGTGACATACCACCATTACACGCAATTAGGTTGTCCCATTGAACCTAGATCTTGGGATCTCCAGTCAACTAGGTTGGGTTTCCATTCCGGTAACACCTTACAGTAAAGGCCTTAACCCTATTCCTTCTGATGACTTCTCTACTAACACTCGATTTGACACTTTGGTTAGCGGATCCGCAATGTTGTCCTTAGATAATGCCCTCAAAAATAATAACCCATAACATACACAATAATAAGATGCATTACTTTAAGAAAATAAACCATAATTCATTCATCAGAGTATTACTAAATAAAGACATTACATATAACATCCAAAATAAATGCCCTACGGGCTTACATCTTGCCAAGCCAACACTTGGACACAAAATCATGAGTTCTAACTCAAATACAAATAAAGCCCTAGGCTTGAATGTTTACATGTAATTCAAATAAAAACAAATAACTAAAGACAAGGCTTCATAGTCCGAATCCTTCCAAGCTAAGTCCTTGGAGGTAGTGAATCATCTGGACCTGAAAATGATGTTCCCTTATAGGGTGAGCCACAGCCCAGCAGAAATATACTAAACCAAATATAAGCATTGAATAAAGCAATAGCATTCAATAGATGGTTAACCAGGATAATCAATTATAACAGTATATAGTCTCATGATACAAATGTATATGACACATTTACTCATTTTTAGCAATATGGCTCAGAACCTGGCCAAACTTACAAAAGTGAATTATATATATATCATGATCACATTACTTCCAATATTAACAACACAAATGAGACTCAGGCTCATATCAAAACACTTCATACTTCCAGTTTGATACACATTTTAGTGTTGTATCAATAAAAAAAAACACTTCAATAATAAGTACACATAAAAGTGATGCTAATGGAGTCCATCCCCTATCTCCTCCCAAACAAAATCCGGTTTAGAGGTCCATCCCCTATCTTCCCCTAAACCGTGGAGTACATCCCCTATCTCCTCCCACACAATGTAATGTATGTAAACACATAACATATACAGCACACAATCAATACATTTAATGTCTGTATTAATTCAACAGTCAAAGTTAATGACTAAACCAATGTGATTAGTTTCAGTTATTCCTAATCCACATGCCATGTCTACAACAATCACGACTATCCTCCACCGATAGCCCAAAACAGTTATTTCTAGACTGGAAATAAATAAACCAACAATACGATAGGTGAGTGATTTAAGTTAATCAACTACCCCTTTTAAATCAATAAATTTCTCAATTCATGAATTTAACTAATTTCCCCAATTTTCCTTAAATTAAACATACAATTCAATTTAATAAAACAACTAGGGTTTTTCCAAAATTACCAAAATACCCCCAACATATTAAAATACCAAAACTTAGAACAAAACTCATAAGTTGGAGTAGGAAATCCCTACCTCGAAGAAATTAACCCAAATGGAGAAGACGGAGATGAGGACCCAAAATTCAAAGTGCTCCAAATCCAAGATTGTTTAGATTAAACAAAAGCCCTCGATCCACACTATCTTTTTAATAAAGGATCTAGGGTAGAAACACCCTAAAACTAGATGAAACCTAGGGTAGAAGGTGTGTAGAGGAAGAGAGAAGTCGGACCTAGGGTTTAGAATCAAAAGAAGATAAAAAAAAATGATTAAAAACCCGCTGCTGCCTATTTAAACCTGACAGGCTCGCTCGAGCGAAGACTTGGTCGCTTGAGCGACCAGACACAGAAAACCCTCGCTTGAGCGAAGAAAAGCTCGCTCGAGCCAAGAACTCGAAGCTTCAGGTCTGCAACCCAGAAGCACGCTCGAGCGAAGAACTCGAAAACATACACCTCGCTCGCTCGAGCGAAGGAAAGCTCGCTCGAGCGAAGAAACACTACTCTCAGGTCTATACTAGACGCAATCGCTCGCTCGAGCGAAGAACTCCTGGCTCGAGCCACCAGACACAAACAACAACCCTCGCTCGAGCGAGCAAACCCTCGCTCGAGCGACCAACCCAAAAACTGGACAGCAACACTTGGTTTCCGAACCCAACCAACCTGTAACAAAACCTGCCCAACATATCCTATAACTCAAAAATAAGGAATTAAAGGACAACAAAAACAATATAATAACAACTGAATCTACGGAACATAAGTCCGGGTACAACAACCAAATGGGAAAAGACCGGGGTCGCTATAACCTCCCCCCCTTAAAAGAATTTCGTCCCCGAAATTAAGCATAAGTTTTTTGAAAACAGGTTTTTCTCAAATTCTAACAATATGACATTACAATAATGAGCAACTTGACCCAATACCGGTCATTTTATCTCTTATCAAGAGGCATCTCACAATATGTATATAAAACAACATATATTACAACCTGCATCAGTATTATGCATTTTTTCCTTTCAATTTCAACAGTTTTCAATATCATATTCAATTTCATGATAGAACTCTAATTCAACAATATATTCAACATATTCAATGTTATACTAAACTTCCATTATGAGGCAAGTTCCAAAATAGTTCTATTAAACCGAAACATTCTCAATGTTTTCCAACTTAAGACATATATATAGTTCTCAAGTTCAACAATATTAAAAATCTAAATACAAGATTACAAATCAATAAACATGTCCGGATATTTCTCGCGGACTTCCAATTCACGTTCCCAAGTGGCTTCTTCCACCCCGTGATGTTTCCACAGAACCTTTACCAAAGGGATGGTTTTGCCTCGCAAAACTTGATCCCGTCTATCCAAGACTCGAATCGGTCTGTCCTCATACGAGACATCCTCATCAACCACTAAATCAGTCCAATCCAACACATGTGATGGATCCGGCTCATACTTCCGAAGGATACTCACATGAAACACATCATGTACTCCGGACAACTGCGGTGGCAAAGCTAAACGATAAGCAGCCTCGCCAATCCTCTCAAGGATCTCAAAAGGACCAATGAACCGAGGGGACAACTTCCCGCTCTTCCCAAACCTCATCAATCCCCGTCTAGGTGATATCTTCAGAAAGACATGATCACCCACCTCAAACACCAAAGGTCTCCTCCTACGGTCGGCATAAGATTTCTGACGACTCTGGGCTGTAACAAGCCTCTTACGGATAAGCTCAACTTTCTCCGTCGTTTCCCTCACCAACTCCGGACCCAACAGAGATGCATCACCCACCTCGGCCCAACAAACGGGAGACCTACATGGTCGGCCATACAAGGCCTCAAACGGTGCCATACCGATACTGGACTGGAAACTGTTGTTGTAGGCAAACTCCACTAATGGCAAGTGCCTCTCCCACGACCCACTGAAATCAAGAACACAACCCCGAAGCATATCCTCAAGGATCTGAATAGTACGCTCGGACTGCCCGTCAGTCTGAGGATGATAAGCCGTGCTAAAGGTCAACTTAGTGCCTAAGGCACTCTGCAAACTCTGCCACAACCTAGCAGTAAAACGAGGATCTCTATCTGAGACGATCGTCACTGGGACCCCGTGCAACCTCACTATGTCCCGAATGTACAAGTCGGCAAGATGATCTACCGAATCTCTCAAGCGCATAGGAATGAAGTGCGCCGACTTAGTCAACCGGTCTACAACCACCCAAATAGCATCACTACCCCGCTGAGTCCTCGGAAGACCTACAACGAAGTCCATAGTGACATGCTCCCACTTCCACTCGGCAATAGGCAAGGGTTTCTCTGATGTTCGACCTTCACTTGCTGACAAGTAAGGCACTTAGACACGAAAGCTGCCACATCTCTCTTCATACCCCGCCACCAAAACTGGCGACCCAAATCCCGATACATCTTAGTGCCTCCCGGATGCACCGCAAGGCGCGAATGATGAAACTCTCGGAGTACCTCCTCTCGATAAGACTCCGGCACAAACAGACGGTCTCGGTATCTCACACTCAGGTAGGAATACACCGTCAAACCCTTCTCAACCTTCCCACTGGAGATCTTCTCTCGAAGGGATTCTACTTCAAGGTCACCCCTTTGAGCCTCTAACACTCGAGTCACAAGTGTAGGCTGTGCAACAACAGAAAACAAGGTCGCAGCCTCAACGGATTCGCCCAGAAGCAAGTCAAACTCTCCAAGTGCACCCAACATCTCTCACTCCCGGATGGCTATACTAGCTATGACACCAACAGGTTTCCTGCTAAGGGCATCGGCCACCACATTGGCCTTTCCCGGATGATAATGTTACTCGAAGTCATAATCCTCAATAAACTCCATCCACCTCCTTTGCCTCAAGTTCAAGTCTTTCTGTGTAAACAGATATTTCAGACTCTTATGATCCGAGAATACCTCGAACCTCTCACCGTAAAGGCAATGCCTCCAAATCTTCAAGGCAAATATCACAGCTGCTAACTCTATCATGCGTAGGGTAATTCTTCTCGTGAATTTTCAACTGACGTGAGCCATAGGCAACCACTTTCCCCTCTTGCATCAACACACAACCCAGACCCTCTCGTGAGGCATCACAATAGACTGCATAACCCAACCATCTCTCCGGAATAATCAAGACTGGAGCGGTGGTCAGTCTAACTTTCAACTCCTGGAACGACTTTTCACAAGTCTCACTCCTTACAAACTTGACTCCCTTCCGAGTCAATCTAGTCAAAGGCGAAGCTAACCTGGAGAAATCCTTCACAAACCGGCGATAATACCCAGCTAACCCCAGAAAACTGCGGATCTCAAACACACTCTTAGGCTGTGCCTAATCTTGCACTGCCTCAGTCTTGGATGTATCAACAGACACCCCTTCCCCAGAAACTACATGGCCTAAGAACTTGACCTCTTCTAGCCAGAACTCACACTTCCCAAACTTAGCATAAAGCTTATGGGCTCTAAGTAACTCAAGCACCACTCTCAAGTGTTCCTCGTGCTCCTCCTCCGAAGGTGAATAGATAAGGATGTCGTCCACGAAGACGACTACAAAACGATCTAAAAATTCCTGGAATATCCGGTTCATCAAGTCCATAAACACTGCCGGTGCGTTGGTGAGCCCAAATGGCATCACCAGAAACTCATAGAGGCCATACCGCGTACGGAATGCCGTCTTCGGAATATCCTCCTCCCTGACTCTCAACTGATGATAACCCGATCTCAAGTCTATCTTCGAGAAACAACGGGAACCCTTCAACTGATCGAACAAGTCATCTATACGAGGCATAGGGTACTTATTCTTAACCGTAGCCCGATTCAATTTCCGGTAATCTATACAAAGTCTCAAAGCACCACCTTTCTTTTTAACAAAGAGGGCCGGTGCTCCCCAGGGCGAAACACTAGGACGTATATAGCCCTTATCTAGCAACTCCTGGAGTTGGATCTTCAACTCAACTAACTCAGCTGGGGCAAAACGATAAGGTGCCATAGAAATCGGCGCTGTGCCGGGCACTAAGTCGATAGAGAACTCAATCTCTCTGTGAGGTGGCAAACCAACAAGATCCTCGGGAAAGACGTCCGAGTACTCACAAACCACTCTTGGCAACACAGGCTGGGTCTCATCACACTCACCACTCTCAAAGCTAGCAAGTAGACTACTAAGTTCACTCCGCCCTCGAAGATCATACCCCGGTGGCAAAACACTACCAACCCGGTCCCCCAGAAAATGAAAACATTCCCCGCTCACGGTATAACAAGTGACCCTCTGGCGGTAGCAATCAATAACTGCCCGGTGTGACGATAACCAGTCCATACCCAAAATAACATCAAAGCCCTTCATGGGCATAACTACAAAAGGAAACGGAAGTCTATGATAGTCGACCTCTATATCACAACCCCTAACACCTTGTTTCAAGATCAATTCACCCCCAAGAGGTGACACTACACAAATAGGAGATGCTAACTGTGCTAAATCCAACTCCAAAACAGATGCAAATGCAGCAGACACAAAGGAATGAGATGTACCCGTATCAATCAAAACATTAGCAACCGAGTTGCAAAACAAGAAGGTACCTCTCACAACAGATGGAGCCGGTACAAGGTCCTGCGCGGTAACAGCATACACGCGCCCAGATGGTCTCTGATCAACCTGCTCACCCCTAGGAGCATAAGACTGCTGCACAGACTGGGATGATGAAGCCCCCTGATTGGCCCTCGAGGCCTGACCCGACTGAGCTGGCTGCTGACCCTGAGTCTGTCTCAAACTAGATGCACTAGGTGTGCCACCCAACTGTGGGCAATACCTCTTCATGTGCCCTGCCTGACCGCACTGAAAACAAGTGAGCGGCTGGCCTCTACCCTGACTCTGGCTCTGAGATCGAGCCGAAGAAGATGCTGCTCTCTGTACTTCTCCCCTCTGAGGACAAACTGGAGACTTATGGCCCAACTGACCACACTTGAAACAGGTGATGTCCCCCTGACTACCTTTCCCCGAACTAGCACTCGGCACATGAAAAGTCGATCTAGAAAAGCTACCCTGAGACTGCTAAGGAGTAAAACCTCTCTGCCTCTTGCCATCACTCTGGCCATCCTGACTCCTCTTGGAGCCTTTCTGCCCTTCCTCCTCTTCCTGCATCATGATCTCCGTATGGGCTGCAGCATCAACCAGACGCCCATAATCCCGAATCATAGACCCTACAACTCTCAGCTTGAGGCCACGCCTCAACTTCTTGTCGAACTCTACACAACGGCGTTCCTCAGACGCCACCAACTCAGGTGCAAACCTGGACAAGCTAGTAAATGAGGCCTCAAATTCGACCACTGATGAACTGTTCTGCTTAAGCTGGCAAAACTGATCTCTCAACTTCTCCTGAACAGCTGGAGATAGGAACTTCTCCTGGAAAGCGTCAACAAAAGCCTTCCAAGTCCCTCCTATACGACTCTTAGTGAACTTCCACCACTGACCCGCATCCCCCTTCAGCTGGAAAGATGCCAAGGTCACCCTCAGTACCTCGTCTTCGATGCCTAGCATCTCAAACGTCTTCGTTGTCTGTTCGAGCCATTCATCTGCCTTAAGCGGCTCTTTAGGATCACCCACAAATTCATCCGGATTAGACCGAAAGAACTCCCTCTTCAGAAAGGAAGGTCCTGCATCCGCAACAACTACCTGAGCCTGATTCTCAGCTTTGAGAATGCCTATTGACTCCCTGAATGCCCCTGCTATCTCTCGGGCTAAAGCTCCCATAGCCTGCTGGCCTTCTGGCTCGGCCACATTGGCCTGGCCAACTCCCTCCTGTACTGCCGGAATCTCCTCTGGCACAGACACCTCCTACCTACCCGGCCTACCACGTCTACCGCGTCCTCGTCCTCGTCCTCGTCCTCGTCCTGACATCCTAATAAAGGAAACAAAGACGTTAGCACACTTATAAATGTGCCGAAGCTAAACACTCACGTCCTAATGCATTGGACAACAATAATTCATTCCACGTAAGCACATAATCACATAAGCACCTACGAATTTCATTCCTGGATGATGATAGTCCCGAAGCATTACTATAGTTCCGATTGGAAGCAGCATTGATCAAGTGCCTTTCCAACAAGACTACTAGAAACTCAAAGGTCCAATCAACATCCTAGGAACTACATTCCATACCCACATAGTCACATAAACATGTTATCATGTAAGCATATAACATTACACTAAGTCTGTAATGACCCCAAAATGCGTATAAGAAATCACTTTTATTTACCTATGAGATGATGTGTTTGGATTTAATTACATCCATTAGAATTGAAGCATTATCAGTTGAGTTGCGGACTTAAAATTGAAATTACCGACCTTTATGGGTTCAAAAATTAAAATTGAGTACTTGGGTATGTTAATGGGAATTTTTAGAACTATTGGGAAAAATTAATTTGAAATCTAATTTGTCCGATTCGTTAATGAACGTTTGGGTGATTAACTTTATACTGCAAATTAAAGGCCTTAGAAGCTTCAGAAATCAGAACAGGGGACATATTTATGATCAGCATGATTTTTAGAGTTATCTGAAAAGTTTAATTGAAATTTAATTTTGCGCGATTCGTAAGGCCACGTTTGGTCCTCTTTATTGTGTTATGTTGGTGTGTGTATATTTATATATATATAATGGGTGCCCTATGAGTGGATGGACTCATTACTTAGAATCAAAAAACAAAAATATCTAGAGGAAAGGGGAGAGCTACGTGAGAGAGGGTGAGATGAAGAAACTCAACAAGAAGAAAGATTGAGAAATTAGAAAGGATTGAAGGATTGAAGGATGTAAAGCTCAAGGTATGTGTAATTCATTCTAATTGGTTCCTCTCCTTGATAATTAAGTAGGAAGCTCTTCATGTTCTACAAATTAGGGTTATGTAGGGAACAAGTAAGTGGTGAATGATTAATTAGAATCATATTTCTTGAGCTTGATTATGTAGTTAAATGATCATGTGTGTATATATGTCTATGTATGTGTGAAGATGGGAATGTTATGAAATGAAGTTGTGTTTATAAATTAAGATCAAAGATTCAAATTGTATGAAGGTTGATCTATGTTGTAACTCATATTTACATGATTTTGAACCATGTTTCATCCCTTAAAAGAACCTATTTTGAGCCTTGAAGAAGTGTACCAAAAGTTGCATTTTTCTGCATTTTCGCACAGCTTTCTGCCCAAATCGCCGCACGTGCGGGGCTTCTTGCCGCACGTGCGGAAGACAGCTTGTCCACCCAACTTTGATCAAACATATCTTTTGCATCCGGACTCCGTTTTGAGTGATTCTTGAGCCTAAAATCAAGCCCCGGAAGTCTAGTTTCCAATGGCGCTAGTCTCACTCTCAAATTATAAATACAGAAATAGTTATGCCCAAATTAGTGACGACTGGTCACTTTCTGTCAACCGATTTTGCCCCTTTTCTTCACTTAAACCATTTCCCATCGATTTCTCCTATTTTCTAAGGCATGGATTACACCTTATTAAAGCATAATGAGTGGTACCACCATGACTAATTGATTAAATGATCAAAGAGAATAAGTAAAGGATCGAGTATAACCTCGTATTATGTGTTGTGCATTGTAATTGTAGATCGAGACGAGGACATTGTACCATTACCACCGGGAACCAATCACTGTGAGTAATAGTACTTCAATGTACCTCTATTCAATAATTATTCTTATTGATGTTATGATCCTCGCTGTGAGTATTACATTGACATGAAGCTCTGCATCGAAGTTATGTATTGACGTTATGACCTTATTGAAAGACTTATGATTGGCATGAAGTTATATATATATACGCTATAAGTGGAACTTGATGAAATTATGGAACCATTGAAAGAGGTTGTGAAGTTATGTACACTATGTGTGAAATCCTGTGAATTATGGAATGCAACAAGGAAATTGTGAACTTGTGAATTTGTGAACCGATGTGGCCAAGGGCCATCTGTGAACGATAAAGTTATGAGGCCAAGGGCCGTTGTGTGAGATATGAAATTATGAAATTCTGAACCTGTGAAACAAGAAGGGCCGAAAGCCAAGGTGATAAGTTGTAAACTTGTGAACCCAATGATTCTTTTGTGAATGTGTGAACTCCCCAGGCCAAGAGCCAACTTGTGAATTTGTGAACCGATGAAGTCGTTCGGAACCTATAGACGAACAATACAGTCTAACATCATTATGTAATTTACATTAAATTGTGAATGGTTCTGTCTCTAAGAATAGTACTGGAATGATACGTATGCTTCTTGTAAATAATTGTTATTACTGTTATAGTAACTCATGGGAAATCTAAAAGCAATAATGAGTAGTACGTCTTATTCATGATAGATGTTGAATACTCACATTTTGTTGTCTACAAGATAGCTATCCTGATTTACAACGGCTGGTATGAGGTAAATTATTTTGTCCTTATCAAGGGTATTATTACTGTTCTGGTACATATACGGGACGACTATGTCTATTTGTAATAAACCCTGCGATGATTTGTGTACACCGTGGTGTAACGAGATTTACATGAATGTGGGATTATGTTATCCTGTTTATTAATTCAGTTTATGTATTCTGTCCTATTACTCCATGTTACTGTAATTTTGCATGAGGTGAGTAGTGCTTTTAAAACTTATTGATTTCTGGTATGGAACAAAGTGCTACACTTCGGTGGGAGCCACCTCTTGAATCCATACATATGTATCATTCTGGGCCGAGGGCCATTCTGTATCATTCTGGGCCGAGGGCCATTCTGTATCATTCTGGGCCGAGGGCCATTCTATATCATTCAGGGCCGAGGGCCATTCTGTATCATTCTGGGCCAAGGGCCGTTCTGTATATATTCCTGACTCGTGTCTGTTTGAGATATGGATACTGGGTGTAGTTAATCATATGCTTTGCAATTATAGACGTTATTATTTCTGTTGTACTTTACATTATTGATGCACTATTATTCACTGAGTTTCACTCATTCTGTATTTTGTTTGTATCTGTAGGTCATCAACCGAGGGGCCAGTCCTAACCCTAAGATTCGTCTCCCTCTTGTCAACCTCGGTGTGTCCAGGCACCAACTAAAGCCCGTATACTTGTATAGTGTTGTTACATTTTTGGGATTTCTGCTTGGTTGTCTTTCCTTAAGATGTTTCGTTCTATGCCCAATTGTGGGCTGAGTCGATGTATATGTGTGTATGTATTTGTATATTATTTACCTGATGTGATGTTGTGATCCTGGCATGTCAATAGTAGCTCAATGGACATGTTCTGTTGTTGTTTTTTTTTATATTACATGCTTCCGTTCAGGCCCCTATATTATGTATATCAGGTTTAGTGCCTATGTCCGCATAGGTCATGCCCGAACTTTTAGGGGCGGGTTCGGGTCGTGACAAAGTCTCTATCAAACGAGACGAACCCATTGTGATACTAATCACTTCCCACGTACCCAAAGTATTCAAACCCGGTACGCTCTGATACCAAGTTGTAACGCCCTCAAAAATAATAACCCATAACATACACAATAATAAGATGCATTACTTTAAGAAAATAAACCATAATTCATTCATCAGAGTATTACTAAATAAAGACATTACATATAACATCCAAAATAAATGCCCTACGGGCTTACATCTTGCCAAGCCAACACTTGGACACAAAATCATGAGTTCTAACTCAAATACAAATAAAGCCCTAGGCTTGAATGTTTACATGTAATTCAAATAAAAACAAATAACTAAAGACAAGGCTTCATAGTCCGAATCCTTCCAAGCTAAGTCCTTGGAGGTAGTGAATCATCTGGACCTGAAAATGATGTCCCCTTATAGGGTAAGCCACAGCCCAGCAGAAATATACTAAACCAAATATAAGCATTGAATAAAGCAATATCATTCAATAGATGGTTAACCAGGATAATCAATTATAACAGTATATAATCTCATGATACAAATGTATATGACACATTTACTCATTTTTAGCAATATGGCTCAGAACCTGGCCAAACTTACAAAAGTGAATTATATATATATCATGATCACATTACTTCCAATATCAACAACACAAATGAGACTCAGGCTCATATCAAAACACTTCATACTTCCAGTTTGATACACATTTTAGTGCTGTATCAATAAAAAAAAAAACACTTCAATAATAAGCACACATAAAAGTGATGCTAATGGAGTCCATCCCCTATCTCCTCCCAAACAAAATCCGGTTTAGAGGTCCATCCCCTATCTTCCCCTAAACCGTGGAGTACATCCCCTATCTCCTTCCACACAATGTAATGTATGTAAACACATAACATATACAGCACACAATCAATACATTTAATGTCTGTATTAATTCAACAGTCAAAGTTAATGACTAAACCAATGTGATTAGTTTCAGTTATTCCTAATCCACATGCCATGTCTACAACAATCACGACTATCCTCCACCGATAGCCCAAAACAGTTATTTCTAGACTGGAAATAAATAAACCAACAATACGATAGGCGAGTGATTTAAGTTAATCAACTACCCCTTTTAAATCAATAAATTTCTCAATTCATGAATTTAACTAATTTCCCCAATTTTCCTTAAATTAAACATACAATTCAATTTAATAAAACAACTAGGGTTTTTCCAAAATTACCAAAATACCCCCAACATATTAAAATACCAAAACTTAGAACAAAACTCATAAGTTGGAGTAGGAAATCCCTACCTCGAAGAAATTAACCCAAATGGAGAAGACGGAGATGAGGACCCAAAATTCAAAGTGCTCCAAATCCAAGATTGTTCAGATTAAACAAAAGCCCTCGATCCACACTATCTTTTTAATAAAGGATCTGGGGTAGAAACACCCTAAAACTAGATGAAACCTAGGGTAGAAGGTGTGTAGAGGAAGAGAGAAGTCGGACCTAGGGTTTAGAATCAAAAGAAGATAAAAAAAAATGATTAAAAACCCGCTGCTGCCTATTTAAACCTGACAGGCTCGCTCGAGCGAAGACTTGGTCGCTCGAGCGACCAGACACAGAAAACCCTCACTCGAGCGAAGAAAAGCTCGCTCGAGCCAAGAACTCGAAGCTTCAGGTCTGCAACCCAGAAGCACGCTCGAGCGAAGGACTTCTCACTCGAGCGAAGAACTCGAAAACATACACCTCGCTCGCTCGAGCGAAGGAAAGCTCGCTCGAGCGAAGAAACACTACTCTCAGGTCTATACTAGACGCAATCGCTCGCTCGAGCGAAGAACTCCTGGCTCGAGCCACCAGACACAAACAACAACCCTCGCTCAAGCGACCAACCCAAAAACTGGACAGCAACACTTGGTTTCCGAACCCAACCAACCTGTAACAAAACCTGCCCAACATATCCTATAACTCAAAAATAAGGAATTAAAGGACAACAAAAACAATATAATAACAACTGAATCTACGGAACATAAGTCCGGGTACAACAACCAAATGGGAAAAGACCGGGGTCGCTATACTTTACATAGTCTAAAGTGACAACTCGGTTCGAGAGTAGTTGTTGTATAGAATTATGTCTACGACAGATATGTCTAGACTTTCCATTGTACATATTACTCTGTGCCCGTCCAATAGCCGATTGGCTGTCACAATGAATACAAATGGCTGCCACAGGTTTCGACCAACGTGGAATATCCTCAACGAGCTGGCGAAGCCATTTAGCTTCTTCCGTTGCTTTATCCAAAGAAATACACTCAGATTCCATCGTTGATCTCGATATACACATTTGCTTGGAAGATTTCCAAGACACGGCTGCCCCTCCGAGGGTAAAAACATAACCACTAGTGGATTTGGAGTCTTTATATCAGATATCCAATCAGCGTCACCATACTCTTCTAGTATCACTAGGTATCTGGTATAATGCAGCCCATAATCCCTGGTGTAGCGTAGATAACCTAACACCCGCATAATGCCCCTCATAATGAGTGGCATTTGGATTACTCGTGTATCTACTAAACCTGCTAACACAGTAGGCTATATCCGACATTGTACATGTGACATTTTGTTTTCAGGGTCGCTCGAGCATAGAATTGTTGCTCCCAGTATCTTGCTGAATTGTAGATGTGCTCACTCGAGCGAGGAAAGCCTCGCTCGAGCTTGGAATGCTAGCTTCCAGCAGCGCTGCAAAACTTCTGAAGCTTCTCTTTTTCCACTCGAGCGAAGAAGTTGTTGCTCGAGCGAGGTCTCTTGATTGTGTCTGGTCGCTCGAGCGTAGGAAGTCTCACTCGAGCAAGGATTGCGATATTAGCTTTTTTAAACATAACGATTCTAGATCATTCACACACACCACTTTTTCTATTCTTCATCTCCTCTCCCTCTCTCTTTGAAACCCTAAATTTCTTCCATTAAATACCTCTCATACACTTGAAATCCGCCCGAAATCATTTGCTAGGGGCGAAGAACACTTGAAGAGGGTCATTATCAACCGATTGGATTGTGGGTTCACGATAGATCCATGAAGGAGCTTGGATAGTTGGCCTAATAGTTGAGATAGGGATACTTTTACCCTTGTATGTCTTCATTATTGAAGAGATTTATGGTATTTGGTGTGCTTTGGGAACTAATTGAAGGTTTTGTGTGATTAAACCCTTATTTCTCATATTATTTAATTTAATTATCAAATTGTTTGAAATCCTTCATCTCTTTCTTTCTAATATGAATAGAAATGTGGTTAAGAAACTAGATTGGTGACAAGGAATGAGAACCCCCAAATTTGGTAAAAACCCTAAGTTCCCAACTGGATAGAAATTACTTAATATAATGAAATTTTCTCTTGATTCATGGAAATGGATGGATGATGAAGAAATGAAATGTGGATATTGATGTGGTCAAAGAAAGAATGGCTTGAATGTTATTGTCCCTTGAGTATTATGTGGTGCTATTCTATGATGATGTTTAATGTTTAAATGTGGGATTGAAATGTGATTTAATTTGTTGAGTATGCATGAGTCCATGTGTGTGTGTCGGTGATGAGTGTAGGTAGTGTTGTGTTAGTACCCGTGCGGGGAGTTTAAAAAGGTGCCCAATTGCCCTGTCTAGGCTTATTGCTGGACGAATGTGGGAAAATGTTTTTCGGTGTCCACACAGTCCCGTCGTATAGTAGCCGGTGAAAGTGGAAAAACATAGTAGCCGGCGAATGTGGGGGTGGTCTTTAAAAGTGAAGGTTGTTCTTAATTGGACTCATGTGGAGAGGAGTGTGGTTCGGTTTCCATAATTGTGGATACTTAATTGTTGTACTTGATGACATGAGTTGTACTTGCTTCGTACATTATAGTGTTTCATTATGAGTTGTTGACGGTTTCCTGTGAAGCAAATTTTATTATAATGTTTTATCACATAAATGCCATTATCATGTTCAAAGGATTAGATACTTGGATAAATGTATTCCTACTAGGCATATGGCTCAACCTTAATTTATTTTTCAGGAATCGATGAAGGTCAGCCTCATTGAAGGGTGGATTCAAGCACTAGCTCCATTTATGTTTTTAGGAAATTAATTGAAGTCTAGGGAATATTAGATGTTTTGTAATTTTTTGGGATTTTTTAACTGAACCTTCATATGTATTTTGTAATGTTGTACGCCCACTGGGCTTATGTTTTGTAAAGTCATCTAGTTTATTGAACTGAGTCTTGTACTTTGGACATTGTGGGAATGTATTAATTGAATTGTAATCACTCAACCCTTAGTTCAATGAGAAAGATGACCCTTTTGGGTTTGCAAGATCATGCCATTATTGTATATTGTGGTGTGATTTATTAGGGCTTGACAAATTGGTATCAGAGCCATAGGCTAGAATACTTTGGGCTTGTGGGAAGTGACGTTTGTCACAATAGGGTCCTTAGGTCAAGACGAAATGCTTAGGATTTTTTTGTGTATTATGTGTTTTTATGTGATTATGTGGATGTGGAGTTAGACTTCTAGGATGTGGCTATGTCCGTTGCATTCATCGAAATCTTATTGGGAAGGCACTTGATTACTGTTCTTTCCACTTGGAGGTCCTTGACTGCTATAGAATTAGCTAGCATCTAGGGAGGATGACTCATGTGCGTTTCTGTGTGAATGTTGAGTATCTGTTTAAATGAATTGATGTGTAACAGTATGAGGTTTGCAAGGGAAGTGAACATAGAACACTTAGGTGCGGGAACTCGTTATTGAATTTAACCTTGTCCCTATTTTCTTATAGATGTTGGGGCGCGCTGGAGCTCGGGATAGACCCCGTCGGGGTGGCAGAAATATTCCAGCCCAACCTGAGATCCCTCTGCAAGAGGAAGGAGTGGGTCAAAACAACATACCCATTCCACCGGCCTAAGAAGCTATGGGGGTCTTGGCCAGGGAAATGGCAGAGGCTCTGCGGGAGTCCATGGAAATATTGAGAGCCGAACAAGTAGCTAAGACCATTGAGAGGGAGACAAGTGCTTCCTTCCTGAAAAAGGAGTTCTTTCGTTCTAATCCTGCCAAGTATAGTGGCAAGCCCGATTTGATGAAAGCTAACGAGTGGCTGGACCAAATAGTCAAGTCTTTTGAAATCTTAGACATCCGAGAACATGAGTTGCGAGTGGTGTTGGCGGCCTACCAACTGAAGGGAGAGGCAGGGCAGTGGTGGAAATCCATTAAGTACAGGGTTGAACATACTTGGGAAGCATTTGTGCAAGCTTTCCATGGCAAATTCCTCCCTCCCACGGCTAGAGAACGATTGAAGAAACAGTTTGAGCAACTATTACAACTAGATACACCAATGGCGAAGTATGAGGCTAAGTTTACTAGCTTATCTAGTTTTGCACCTGAATTAGTGGCTACAGAAGAGCGTAAGTGCCTTGAATTTGAGAAGAGGTTGAGGCCGAAGATCTTGATGAAGGTGGTTGGCAATATGATCCATGACTATGATCGTTTAGTTGAAGCGACAACCCATGTGGAGATCATTGTGGAGGCCGAAGAGGCAAGGCAAAAGTCAAAGAGAGCAGGACAGTCTGATACTAGGAGTGACACGGGTTCTTCCAAGAGGTCCAGGGGTTTGTCATCATCTTGGCAATCCCCTCCACAACAAGTTAAATCTTCAAGTTATGTGTCGGGTGGTAGTTCGGGAAACATGCCCTGAGTTACCGGTGCATGTTATAGGTGTGGCCAAATGGGTCACAAGGTAGCGGAGTGTGGACAGAAAGGTAGAGCACGGTCTCAACCTATGCGTCCACAAAGTCAATCTCAAAATAGGAGCCAACCACAATCTTGTTACAAATGTGGACAACCTGGACATTTGAAGAAGTTCTGTCCGCAGAAAATAGGGGTTTCAGAGGTGGCAAGATCTAGGCAGTCTGGAGGCTTACAGACAGGTCAGGGGCAGAGGCAATCATATCAGTCGGTTCAATCAAGACAAGCATTTAGAGCAGTTCAAGGAACAACATCTGCTCAATCCACACAACAAGCTTATGTTCCGAGAGGTGACATGGGGGAGTAGAGGTCGCAAGGCAGAGTGTATGCTGTCACCACTTCCGAGCCAGCTACGGGGCCATCAGTTGTGAGAGGTACATTTATTGTTTTCAATACTTGGGCTAAGGTGTTGATTGACACTGGAGCATCGCATTCATTTATTTCCATGTCGTTTGCTTCATTGTTGGGGTTAGAGAGTAGACAACTACAGGCTTCGCTTGCAGTAGAATCACCAGTAGGGGGAAAGGTCATACTAACCCGGGAATGTCAGGGGTGTATAATTGAGGTGGTTGGTCAGCAGCTCCCATTTAATTTTTTATTGTTGGAAATGTCGGATTTTGATGTTATTCTCGGAATGAATTCGTTATTCACCTACCGGGCGACAATAAATTGTCATTGAGAAAGGGTTACAGTGTGTACTGCAAATGGTGATTGTTTCACGTTTCTGGGGGATAGGAGTGATAAGTCCTGCAAATGGTGATTGTTTCACGTTTCTGGGGGATAGGAGTGATAAGTCCTTACCCTCCTCTTATTACCCATGTGGTCGAGGTCAATTTAATTTCCTTTTAGTAACCCTTTGAGAGGACGAAATCGATGTAGTTCGGGATGAATTCCCAAGAGTAATATGTGAATACCTCGACATTTATCCTAAACACCTTATAGAGTTGCCACCTCATAGGGAGGTAGAATTCACCATAGACTTGCTTCCGGGTACAACACCTATCTCCTTGTCACTATATCGGTTTGCTCCAGCTGAATTGGTGGTTCTGAAGAAACAATTATAGGAGTTACTTAGTAAGGGGTTTATACGCCCTAGCATGTCACCTTGGGGGGGGGGGCCTTGGCTTTGTTTGCAAAAAAGAAGGATGGGTCCTTGAGATTGTGCATAGATTAGCGTAAATTGAATCAAGCCACGGTTAAGAATAAATATCCCCTGCCTAGAATTGATGACCTCTTTGACCAACTCAAGGGCTCTCGTTGTTTCTCCAAGATAGATCTAAGGTCGGGTTATCATCAAATTTGAGTTAGAGAAATGGACATTCCCAAAACCACCTTTCGTACCCGATATGGTCATTATGCGTTCTTCGTTATGCCTTTTGGGTTGACCAACGCCCCAGCCATGTTCATAGATTTAATGAATAGGATCTTCCGGGAATTCCTTGATAAATTTGTGGTTGCCTTTGTCGATGATATTCTTATTTATTTGCCTTCCGAAAAGAACATGAGGGGCATCTTCGTACAGTTTTGCAACTTCTTAGGGAGCATTGGTTATATGCAAAGTATGAGAAGTGTGAATTCTGGCTTACAGAAGTAAAGTTTTTGGGTCACGTAGTTTCGGGAGACGGAGTTATGGTGGACTCTTCAAAAATAGAAGCTGTGTTATGGTGGGAGAAGCCTAAGATTCGTAGCTTTTTGGGTTTTGCCGGTTACTACCGCCGATTTGTAAAGAATTTCTCTTCCTTAGCATTACCCTTAACGAGGTTGACCCGCAAGGGAATGAAGTCTGTTTGGAATGAAGCATGTGAGAACTCCTTCCAAGAATTAAAGCTTAGACTGACCACCGCTCCAATTCTTGTCATTCTGGAATGAGGGTTAGGTTATACGGTGTATTGTAATGCTTCTAGAGAGGGATTGGGATGTGTTTTAATGCAAAAGGGAAGGGTGGTAGCATATGGCTCACGTCAATTGAAGACTCATGAAAGAAATTACCCAACTCATGACCTAGAACTTGTCGCGGTTGTGTTCGCCTTGAAGTTGTGGAGACACTACCTTTACGGTGAGAAATTTGAAGTCTTCTCCGACCACAAAAGGCTCAAATACTTATTCTCCTAAAAATACTTAAACTTACGTCAACGGAGATGAATGGAGTTTCTGCAGGACTATAATTTTGAAATAGACTACCATCCCGGTAAAGCTAATGTAGTGGCGGATGCCTTGAGTAGAAAGTTGGTGGGTAAAGTGGCCAATCTAGCGATGAATGAGTGGAAGATGATGGGGGACATCAACGAGTTTGCTCTACAGTTTGGTGAGTCTCGGGAACAAGCTACCCTCGTTGTCACCGTCGCACAACTAACTCTTGTTGCAAGAGTAATTGAAGCTCAACTGGGGGATCCAGAAGTGGAGGCTATAAAAGGGAGAATTCATCTTGGAAAAGAGGAGAGGGGTTTAAATGTTCATACAGACTCTAGTGTTCGTTACCTCGACCGGTTGTTTGTACCTGAATCCATGAGAAATGAAGATTTGAAAGACTTTCACCATTCCCGTCTCGCTGTGCACCCGGGGGGTACCAAAATGTATCATGACCTAAGTCGCCAATTCTGGTGGAGGGGTATGAAGAAAGATGCAGCCTCTTTTGTGTCCAAGTGTTTAACATGGCCTCCCTAGGACTCAAAGAGGTAACGATGCAGTGTGGGTGATTGTTGACAAACTTACTAAGTTGGCTCATTTCCTCGCCATGAGTATGGAGGACTCCGGAGAATTCCTAGTTGAACTCTATGTTTGTGAGATTGTCCATCTCCATGGAGTACCGATCAGTATAGTGTCTGATAGAGACCCTCGCTTTACAGCCAGGTTGTGGCAGAGTCTTCAAGGTGCCTTGGGAACTCAATTGAACTTTAGTACATCATACCATCCGCAAACTGATAGGCAATCCAAACGTGTTATTCAAATTATAGAAGATAAGTTGAGGGCTTGCGCATTAGATTTTAAAGGATCATGGGAGAAGCATTTACCCCTGGTTGAATTTGCGTATAACAATAGCTTTCAAGCCAGTATTAGAATGGCACCTTTCGAGGCATTGTATGGGCGTCCGTGTAGATCACCGATATGTTGGATTGAAGTGGGAGATTCACCTTTGTTAGGCCCGGATCTAGTTCGTGAAACCACTGAGAAAATAGCCCTTATTCGTAAAAGGTTAATCACCGCTCAAAGGCGGCAAAAGAGTTATGCAAACAGGAGAAGATGACCCTTATCCTTTGAGATAGGTGATCATGTGTTTCTGAAGATTTCCCCAAGAAAAGGCTTGATGAGGTTTGGCTGAAGTGGGAAATTATCGCCAAGGTTTATTGGTCCCTTTGATATCATCGAATGGGTTGGGGAAGTGGCATACCGTCTTGCATTACCTCCTCAACTTTCAGGAGTCCATAATGTATTTCATGTGTCTATGCTCCGTAAATATGAATCCGACCCCTCTTACGTGTTAGATTGGAAAGAAATCGAAGTAGATAATGATGTATCTTACGAGGAGAAGCCAATCCAAATCTTGGATACACGAGAACAAGTGTTGAGAGGCAAGACGATCCCTTTAGTCAAAGTATTGTGGCATCATCATGGCGTGGAGGAAGCAACACGGGAACGAGAAGCCAAAATCCGCAAGAAATACCCCGAACTATTCTCAAATTGGAAATGTATTGAATTTCTTACTTTTCTTAAGTAACTAATGGAGTTAATCTTGAGCCTCAAATTCTTAATGTTCCTTTATTTTGACCTTAAGTTTGAAGTAGTATTATGCTTAAATCGGATGTTGTGGTGGAATTGCAAGTATGTTAAGGTTACCTTGAATTGTGGTTGTATTAGAAATGAATGAAATTTTCTATTGTTTTCCGTTGTTAACTCCTATGTTGAAGTGGAGGTATATATATATATGTGTGATGTTTACGGGTGGACTTGTTAAAGATTAATGAATGGTTCAATGAAGATGGTAGAAGGCTAGAATGTATGTATGTGCATGTATTGAGATTGTCATGTATCTTGTCAGGTGGGTGACAGAGATAAATTTCGGAGGCAAAATTTCTTAAGGAGGAGAGATTGTGACATTTTGTTTTCAGGGTTGCTCGAGCAAAGGAACCGTCGCTTGAGCGTAGAATTGTTGCTCCTAATATCTTGCTGAATTGCAGGCGTGCTCGCTCCAGCGAAGAAAGCCTCGCTCAAGCGTGGAATGATAGCTTCTAGCAACGCTGCAAAACTTCTGAAGCTTCTCTTTTTCCACTCGAGCGAGGTCTATTGGTTGTGTCTGGTCGCTCGAGCGTAGGAAGTCTCGCTTGAGTGAGGATCGCGATATCAGCTTTTTAAACATAACGATTCTAGATCATTCACACACACCACTTTTTCTATTCTTCATCGCCTCTCCCTCTCTCTTTGAAACCCTAAATTTCTTCCATCAAATACCTCTCATACACTTGAAATCCACCCGAAATCGTTTGCTAGGGGCAAAGAACACTTGAAGAGGGTCATTATAAACCAATTGGATTGTGGGTTCGCGATAGATCTGTGAAGGAGCTTGGATAGTTGGCTTGATAGTTGAGGTAGGGATACTTTTACCCTTGTATGTCTTCATTATTGAAGAGATTTATGGTATTTGGTGTGATTTGGGAACTAATTGAAGGTTTTGTGTGATTAAACCCTTATTTCTCATATTATTTAATTTAATTATCAAATTGTTTGAAATCCTTCATCTCTTTCTTTCTAATATGAATAGAAATGTGGTTAAGAAACTAGATTGGTGACAAGGAATGAGAACCCCCAAATTTGGTAAAAACCCTAAGTTCCCAACTGGATAGAAATTACTTAATATAATGAAATTTTCTCTTGATTCATGGAAATGGATGGATGATGAAGAAATGAAATGTGGATATTGATGTGGTCAAAGAAAGAATGGCTTGAATGTTATTGTCCCTTGAGTATTATGTGGTGTTATTCTATGATGATGTTTAATGTTTAAATGTGGGATTGAAATGTGATTTAATTTGTTGAGTATGCATGAGTCCATGTGTGTGTGTCAGTGATGAGTGTAGGTGGTGTTGTGTTGGTACCTGCGCAGGGAGTTTAAAAAGGTGCCCAATTGCCCTGTCTAGGCTTATCACTGGACGAATGTGGGAAAACGTTTTTGGGTGTCCATACAGTCCCGCCGTATAGTAGCCCGCAAAAGTGAAAAAACAGATGATTTTCTTAGGGTGCCCACTCCCTGCCGTATAGTAGTTGGGGAATGTGGGGGTTGTCTTTAAAAGTAAAGGTTGTTCTTAATTGGACTCATGTAGAGAGGAGTGTGGTTCGGTTTCCATAATTGTGGATACTTAATTGTTGTACTTGATGACATGAGTTATACTTGCTTCATACATTATAGTGTTTCATTGTGAGTTGTTGACGGTTTCCTATGAAGCAAATTTTATTATAATGTTTTATCACATAAATGCCATTATCATGTTCAAGGGATTAGATACTTGGATAAATGTATTCCTACTGGGCATATGGCTCAACCCTAATTTATTTTTCAGGAATCGATGAAGGTCAGCCTCATTGAAGGGTGGATTCAAGCACTAGCTCCATTTATGTTTTTGGGAAATTAATTGAAGTCTAGGGCATTTTAGATGTTTTGTAATTTTTTGGGATTTTTTAACTGAACCTTCATATGTATTTTGTAATGTTGTACGCCCACTGGGCTTATGTTTTGTTAAGTCATTTAGTTTATTGAACTGAGTCTTGTACTTCAGACATTGTGGGAATGTATTAATTGAATTGTAATCACTCAACCCTTAGTTCAATGAGAAAGATGACCCTTTTGGGATTGCAAGATCATGTCATTATTGTATATTGTGGTGTGATTTATTAGGGCGTTATAATACAACTCATCAGATACATCAAACTTCCAATGACCCGAGAATATTCTAGCTGAGAGACACTCTCACCATTATTCTTGGTCAAGTGTAGACTCAAGTCTATCGGTGTCCTAGACACACTTGTATATGATTTACCAAATTTCTCAAGTATTTTCTCAACATAGTGAGATTGAGAAAGTACAATACTATTAGATGTTCTAGTAATCTTAACACCTAGAATTATATCTGCAAGGCCCATATCTTTCATGTCAAACTTAGATTTTAACAATCTCTTGGTAGTTCTAACAATGAGTATGTCATCAACGTATAGACACAAAATGACATAACCTCTGTCAGTGTCTTTGACATTACTTACCCAAAAAAAAGTGTCTTTGGCATATACGCATTTGTCACATTCATTGATTTTGAACCCATTTGACAACATAGCATTGTCAAACTTCTCATGCCATTGCTTGGGAGCTTGTTTCAATCCATACAATGATTTGACGAGCTTACAGACTTTCTTATTTTGTTCTAGAGTTGAGAACCCCTCGGGTTGCTCCATGTAGATTTCTTCATTCAAATCTCCTTTTAAGAAAGCTGTCTTTACATCTATCTAATGTATCTCCAGACCACGTAAAGCTACTATCGCAATCAACATGCAAATAGATGTAATCCTTGTCACAGGTGAATATGTATCAAAGTAATCCGGGCATTCTCGCTGCCTGTATCCTTTGATAACTAGCCTAGCTTTATACTTATCAATTGATCCATCTACTTTTATCTTTCTTCTAAAGGTCCACTTGCTCGTCAAGGCCTTACTGCCTGGGGGTAGATCAACCAACTCCCAAGTATGGTTCTGCAAGATGGAGTCAATCTCACTCTTAATTGAATCTTTCCACAAAGGACTTTCAGATGAAGTCACAGCTTCGTGAAAAGTTCGAGGTTTTCCCTCTAACATATAAGTCAAGAAGTCTAGACTAAAGGACTTTGCGGTCCTAGCCCTTTTACCCCTTCTTAGCTCATCTACATCCTCAGCTTGACTTGATCATCTACGTGATCATCTATGTGATCATTGTCACCTTCAACCTCTTTCATGGAACTCGGAACCCCTTCTTGGATATGACAAGGTAATACATTTTCAAAGAAAGATGCATTTCTAGATATCCATGATAGTATTCTTGTGTATATCTGGAATAGCATACTTAAAAACAAGAAATCAATATGCACTACTATATTGTGCATAACCGTTGAATACAAAGTCAACGGGATTTTTAGGCTTACCCTAACCCTCTTGGGTTTAGGTATTACCACCTTTTACATGACACCACCACATTTATAGAATTTTTACAAAGCCTTTTGACCTTTTCCAAAAATTCATACAGGGTCTTTAAACAATTCCTTGTGTCACAATGATTATGAAACTCTCAAAATCATATCACAGTAAATACATTCCTAGAATATCATCAACCGAATTAGGCACCTAAATATATTTGGTCCAACCTATCACTCTGAAGCCAATAGTCTTACGATTAAGAAACACAAATCCAGTGTTCAATAGTCTAATATTCAGAACTTCATAACATGACCAGTAGTCTTATAACCAGGAATCACTAATTTCTCAACATGTGGTCAGCAGACTTTCCACTACTAGGAATCACAATGTTTTAACCTGTGATCAGCAGTCACTTTACTACTAGGAATCACAACGTCCGGACATAGGATCAATAGACTCTTTCATTACTAGGAATCATCATGTCTTGACATATGATTAGGAGCCTCTCCACTACTAGGAACCATCATGTCTTGACATATGATCAGTAATCTATTCACTACTACGAACCACAATCTCATAACTGTGTAGCCAGTGGTCTAACACCTTCTAGGAACCACCAGTTTTCTATCTTTGTGATTAGTGATCTTGTACTCACTAGGAGCCACCAATTTAAGAATATATTTGGAATTTAAAAATTCAAAAATATATTCACCCAACCCTAACGGGTTGCCTCATCTTTGCTTTCAAGCAAAGTCACATGGCAATCATATATGCTATAATTGACATAAGGATAACATACTAATTGTCTCTGATTAATTCATAGATATTTTCATGCAATCTTATGATTTCCTTTAATCACACTTGATCTATCTAGATCTTCCTCTAAGAACCTCGCAAGGTTTAAGGTTGTTAGGTGGAACAACATTTCGGTTGTCACCTCTTGAAGCCATTTCTAAAAAATCACAACAAAATTTCACTATTCTATTTTTCCAAAAACTAAACATAATACTAGAAAATCCACAGTTTGAAATTTGATTCAAAACTGATCTCACCACTTACCCTAGAATCGAACATGGTCAGGAAAGTTTTCAAGAAGACTGGAGGGGTCACACCAGTCCCACTTAAGACCCAGTTAACCTTGGACAAAACGTTCAAGAGCATGTTGACTTCTAGTCCATGGGAAACAAATTTAGAATTAAGTTTTTCCAAGAGATAAACCAGGTTAAAACAAACCAATTCCCAAGCAAATTAAATTTGCTACCAAAATTACACCAGTCATAAAAGTTAATTGGTATTCCAGGAACTGAGCCCATTATTTCTGAATAAAATCAGAAATATTTTAGCTAATGCTAAAATTTGGTTTCTTTTCTCAAAACCAAAACACTTTGAAAATAACCAAATACTTTCTCCAAACTCGGTTTTCTAACACTTTGGGAATAAAATGATTAAACCTAAAAACTTCCTCAAACCCCAAAGGTTTGAAACAAAATCCGTTTTAGTTGTCATTTCTGAACAAATAAGAAATACTCTTTAGCTACGGCTAAACACTTTGGTTTCTATTACAAAAAACCAAACTAAGTTCCAAACTTACAAGCAATTTAAAAATTGCTAACCAAATTACAAGCAATGTAAAAAATTGCTCTCACAAAACAAGAATATAAAATGATTTTACAAATTGGTAAATAACCATATGAATCTACTTATCTAATTCCAATTTCATGAAAAATACGAATCTGTTTTAAGTTTGTTGTAGAAATTGTGTAATTAAATAAACAAATAGATTCATATTTAGGAATTACAATTGCAGAAGCAGAATACATGCTAGAAATTACGAATAGAACAGAAATACATAACAAAATAAATGGGAAAAAGAAAGCAAACCGAAGCCTACACTAGATAGTATCCTTAAAACAGATACGATGCCTCACCGGTTGGGTGCTGGAGGTTGTTCGACGTCTGTCTTCCAGGATAAGACGGTTGGACCAGCTACAGCAATGCACCAACTGAGTAGCTTCGGCGAACAAAACTTTGCAGCACTCTCTCAGAGGAAGAAAATAATATAAAACTGAAAAACGTATGAAGACAAGAAGAGCAGCAATTTCTTATGTTGGAGAATGAAGGAGAGTGCCTCCTTTTATACACATGGAGGGAGAGAGGAAAAACCCTTGCCATTAAGGCCCATCACAATTGCAGAAATGAATTACGTATTAAACCTGCAAAACTCTCAATTGATGGCAAAACTTAATTTTGCAAAACTCCCAATTGATGGCTTTAATCCATCATCATTATAGAGGAGTTACACCCATTTTATACACATGTGTAACGTGTATAATTCTGCAGCCATCTTTTCCAACACCTCTTTCATGAGGCTAACTTAATGAGTCAATTTCTCATTCAAATCTTAATGGGTTTTGGTAATTCTTTTTGTGGTGTAAAGATTTCATTACAAAGAATCTAAACTCACTTTAATACATCTCAATTGAGGATTGACACCCACTTTAATATTGCATTAAAGTCACCAAAAAACCATTATTTTTCCAACAATTAATGCATTAGCTATCCTGATCAAACATCTTTATTGGTACATTAAATTGTTGAATTTTAGAGCCATCACATTCTTTTTCCCTTCATTCAGGTCATGGAATAGTTATTTGATAATTTTGAAATATTATTTTATGCCATTCACATACTCATAATCTTCTCTCAATTATAATTTTTTTTTAAAAAAAGAAATTTAGATAACATGTTACAAATATAAAATTCCAATAAATCTTTTTACTATATAAGTTAAATCCGCAAGCTAATGATTAGCCTCTATTACAACAATCATGGTACTCATTCACCACCAACCAAAGTTGAATAACACGCGTCTTGGCTTCTGTATATTCTTTTACTAGACTGGTGAAAATTGCTTCAAATCTCTAACTAGGTCATGCATCGAGACACTTTTTTCAATCTTGTTATTCAAGTTGCATATTGGTATTTATTAAGGTAAATTACATTTTTTATGTTTCAAACGTTTTTTGGTTCTTTATTTGTGTTTCAATGTCTTTTTAGTGGTCATGGCCAAACACGGACTCAAGATGGGCAAATACACTTTGGCTTAAGTTTCAAATCATAATTTCGCCCTTATATTTGAATGTCATGTTTGATTTAAGCTTTCCAAAATTGATTCGAAGGTCACATTTGAATATACAGTTCAATGCATGTTTGGCCTTTTTTTTTTTTTTTTGTTGCAATTGCAACCTTTTATTTGAAAACAAAAAATTTAGGGCCCGTTTGTTTGGTTTAGTTTTAGATTTATAATTTGAGTATGGAGTTGTGTTTTGAGTTTTGAGCTTTCGGTTCAAAATGTACAAAACGGGAAGGGTTTCACGAATCAAACAACGGAAAAGCACCGAAAATAAGAGAAAAACGAGGATCGAAGGTTGGAAAATCACCTAGAGAGAGAGGGGAGGGTTTTTTGAGCTAGGAGGAAGCGAAAATATAGGGTTTGAGGCCCTATATTTAAAGACTCGTGGCTAAATGTCAAAACTGCCCCGACATTGCCATTTTTGGCAGGTCGGCCAAATTGTTAGCCGATCGGCTAAATAGTTGGCCGATGAGCTCATTTCGTGGCCGATGGATGGCCGGTGGCCTCCCCTTGTGGTCGGTGAACCTCCCACACCCTTGGTTGGGTCAGTGATGTGGTTTGGGACCTTTAGTACTCAAGACAGTGCAAGAAAGTACATCTTCGAAGCTCAACTGACCTTCGTGTTGACCTCGAATCATGCCTTCTGAATGCGATGTTCGATACGCGCAAGGTGTATCCTTTTTCGTATCCTTTTGTATCTTGCGAGATTGAATAACTGCTTTAGATGCGTTGCATTACAACGTTTTGTCTCGCTTATGATAATCATACATAGCTTGCATCGTTATGCACATACTACATGCGTTGTAGTGCACACCATTCTTGCATTGTTATGCATTGTTCACTTGCCTCGTTATGCACGTACTACATGCATTGTAGCGCACACAACTTGCATTGTTATGCACTTTAACAACGTGCATTGTCATGCATTTTAATAACATGCATTGTCATGCATTTCAACAACTTGCATTGTCATGCATCTTTCATTTGCATTGTTATGCACTTCAACAACTTGCATTGTCATGCATCTTTCATTTGCATTTTCATGCATTTCAACAACGTGCATTGTCATGCATCTTTCATTTACATTGTCATGCATTTCAACAACTCACATTGTCATGCATCTTTCATTTGCATTGTCATGCATTTCAATCTCTTGCATTGTTGCATATTTCATTTGCATTGTTGTGCATTTCAAGCATTTCAATAATTTGCATTGTCATGCATTTCAGTAACCTGCATTGTCATGCATCTTTCATCCGCATTGTCATGCATTCCAATCTCTTACATTGTTGCATATTTCATTCGCATTGTCTTGCATTCCCTGTAACTAGCATTGTTTTGTTCGTTATGTGCGTTGTCTTGCGCCCCTCTAACCTGTATTGTTTTGCAAACTTATCTAACTTGCATTGTTTTGCAAACTCATCTAACTTACGTTGTTTTGCAAACTCATCTAACTTGCATTGTTTTGCAAACTTCTCTAACTTGCGTTGTTTCACATACCCTTAACTTGCGTTGTTACGTTCGTTATTTACATTGTTATGTACGTCTTTAACTCGCGTTGTTTCGCATGTTCTACCTGCATTGTTATGCACACTTTACTCGCATTGTCACGCAGTTTTAAATTGCATTGTTATGCATGTTTCTAACAAAATTGTACCGGTTAAGTTTCTTTCTTTTGCAGGCATGATATTGTATGTACGGTTCATTTGAAGATGGTGCGACCAGACGAACCAGACAGGCACGATATTGTATGTTCGGTTCATTCGAGGGAAGTCCCAATTCAGTTTAACTGTTAAACCATTTCTCCACTCACGTGCCGCGTTTGGACGTAAACCCTTCTCCACTCGCGTGCCACGTTTGGACGTAACCCTTCTCCACTCGCGTGTCGCGTTTGGACGTAAACCCTTTCTCCACTCGCGTGCCGCGTTTGGACGTAAACCCTTCTCCGTTCGCGTGCTGCATTTGGACGTAACCCTTCTCCACTCGCGTGCCGCGTTTGGACGTAAACCTTTCTCCACTTGTGTGCCGCGTTTGGATGTAACCCTTCTCCACTCGCGTGCCGCGTTTGGATGTAACCCTTCTCCACTCGCGAGCTGCGTTTGGACGTAAACCTTTCTCCACTCGCGTGCCGCGTTTGGACGTAACCCTTCTCCACTCGCGTGCTGCGTTTGGACGTAACCCTTCTCCACTCGCGTGCCGCGTTTGGATGTAAACCCTTCTCCATTCGCGTGTCGCGTTTGGATGTAACCCTTTCTCCACTCGCGTGCCGCGTTTGGACGTAAACCGTTCTCCACTTGCGTGCCACGTTTGGACGTAAACCTTTCTCCACTCGCGTGCCTCGTTTGGACATAAACCCTTCTCCACTCGCGTGCCGCGTTTGGACGTAACCCTTCTCCACTCGCGTGCCGCGTTTGGATGTAAACCCTTCTCCAGTCCCGTGCCGCGTTTGGACGAAACCCTTTCTCCACTCGTGTGCCGTGTTTGGACGTAACCCTTCTCCACTCGCATGCCGCGTTTGGATGTAAACCTTTCTCCACTTGCGTGCCACATTTGGACGTCACCCTTCTCCATTCGCGTGCCGCGTTTGGACGCAACCCTTCTCCATTCGCGTGCCGCGTTTGGACGTAACCCTTCTCCACTCACGTGCCGCGTTTGGAGGTAAACCCTTCTCCACTCGCGTGCCATGTTTGGACGTAACCCTTTCTCCACTCGCGTGCCGCATTTGGATGTAACCCTTCTCCACTCGCATGCCGCGCTTGGACGTAAACCTTTCTCCACTCGCGTGCCGCGTTTGGACGTAAACCTTTCTCCACTCACATGCCGCGTTTGGACGTAAACCCTTCTCCACTCGCGTGCCGCGTTTGGACGTAACCCTTCTCCATTCGCGTGCCACGTTTGGACGTAACCCTTTCTCCACTCACGTGCCGCATTTGGACGTAACCCTTCTCCACTCGCGTGCCGCGTTTGGAGGTAAACCTTTCTCCACTCACGTGCTGCGTTTGGACGTAACCCTTCTCCAATCGCGTGCCGCCTTTGGACGTAACCCTTCTCCACTTGCGTGTCGTGTTTCGACGTAACCCTTCTCCACTCGCGTGCCGCGTTTCGACGTAAACCTTTCTCCACTCGCGTGCTGCGTTTGGACGTAAACCCTTCTCCACTCACGTGCCGCGTTTGGACGTAAACCCTTCTCCACTCGCGTGCCGCGTTTGGACGTAACCATTCTCCACTCGCGTGCCGCGTTTGGACATAAACCCTTTCTCCACTCGCGTGCCGCGTTTGGACGTAGACCCTTTCTCCATTCGCGTCCCGCGTTTGGATGTAACTCTTCTCCACTCGTGTGCCGCGTTTGGACGGATCCCCTTTCTCCACTCGCGTGCCGCGTTTGGACGTATCCCTTCTCCACTCGCGTGCCGCATTTGGACGCAACCTTTCTCCACTCGCATGCCATGTTTGGACGTGCCCGCACTGTTATGTGCATCGCGCTTTCTTGCGCAACCTTTCTCCACTCGCGTGCCGCATTTGGACGTATCCGCACTGTAATGTGTATCGTGCTTTATTGTTCTCTTTTCTCTCACCCGTGTGCCACGCCGAGAGATACTCTCCTTTCTCTCATGCGTGTGCCACGCTGAGAGATGCTTCCTTTCCTCTCATACGTGTGCCCCACTGAGAGATGCTCCTTTGCCTCTCTTGCGTATGGTATGTTGAGAGATGTTGTGTTTGCGACTCGGAGTGTACTCGGTAGTTGTAGACACCCCATTTTTGACCATCCTCAAGACTTGGACGTCACTGATTGAACACTCAGTGATCACCCTTGTTCGTGCTTGTTTTGAGTTCCCGGAGGCCTCGGCTGCGCGCCTTGCCTCAGGATCTCTTAACTCGTTCGTTTAGTGTTTGGTTTTGCACCAAACACTTGTGTTTTTGCCTTGAAAGGCAGGGAATGGCTTGTTGGCCATCCCCACGCTCCACCGGCCTTCCCTTTACCTCACCGGCCTTTCATTGTTGCCACCGGCCGTGGTTGCTTGATGTCAATGGCCGGTCGGCACTCTCTGTGGCCGGCCGGCACTTTATTTGGCCGGTGACCCTTCTGCACCCCCTAAGGCATGGTGCATGCCAGCTGTGCCAGCTGGGAGGCACAGACACCACTCCCTATCCACGGGGATGACCACTTTGAGCCTTTGACCCCTTTTTCCTTCTAGAAGGATGACCCCCTTGGCCAAGCTTCTTGGGGAAGCTTGGCCAGTTGTCTTAGCTTCTTCTAGAAGCCTTGACTCCTTTGCTCCCTTTGCCCCTTTTCATTTAGCTTCTTTGAGAAGCTTCAAGCTCCTTTTTTTGTCTATATAAGCCCCTCTTCTTCTCCACTAGCTAGGGTTAGAAGTTTTGAACAAAAAACCAGAGGTTAGATACATACACATCTGTTATATACTCTCTCTCTCTATATTCCCCTCTCTCTCATCCTTTGTGTGTGTTTTGTGGCCTAAAAGTGCATTTTTACCTTAGTTTTGCACTAACACACACACTACCACACCTTACTTTGACTTTGAGGGACTTAGAGGGTTTGTTCTTGAGTTTTTGGACTTGTTTTGATCAGAAGAGAGTGGCTGGACATGCTGTTCTTGAGGTGTTCTTCAAGGGTAACTACTTTGCTTTAGTTTCCCCAATCTTGCATTGGCTTTTGACCTATCTTGTATATTGATTTGAGCTTTGTGTATAACTGAAAAAAGTCTTATATTTGCATGCTTTAAATATTTCATTAAGGTCATTTTGTGGTTTGGGGTCAAACTCACCCTCTTAGGCCTTATTTGGCCCTTTTGGTGCTTCTATTGTTAGGCTTCATTTGCTTGAGTGTTTTGTTCTTTTCACCACTAAAATCCAGTGGATTTTTAGTGGTAAAGAAGAGGGTTTGAGGTCTTGTATAGGGGAGGGACACCCCTCTCCCCTTTGTCCCTCTTTTATCCTTGTTTTGGCTTAAAGAGCAACATGCATGCTTGATTTGTTTTTGGCTCCATATCAGATGTTTTTGGTGCTATCTAGGTCACATGTTGCCTCTATTTTTGGTCGGATTTATGGCCCTTTGCATGCTTAATATACTTGCTTTGTATTCCCTTGTTTGTGCCTAGAAGTGCATCATGACTTTTGACTACCATGCTCTCATATCTTGGCTTTACTTTGTGAAGTTCCTTGCCATATTTTGTCATGCTTAAGATCTGTTAGCCACTGATTTGGTCTTGTTTAGCATGTTTGATATAGTTGCTTCACATTTTGGCTTGTGAGCCCCAAGGGTGTGAGTCCTAAACAAGCATTGGTTAGGCTATTTCAATGATTTGGAATCATTCAACATGCTATTTCAGTCCCTATATCATGCTTGCATGTCTCCATTTATCATCTCTTTCATGTCTTGAAGCGTTGTGATTCCATGCCTTGAAATGTGCATTGTGTATGCCTATGTGTTTGGGTCATTTGGGATGCCATGGATGGGTTTTAAGGCTTATTCTCACATGCTATAACACTGTTTTTGTTGATCTAAATGCCCATGCTTATCTTCCTTTAGGCATGTTTGAGTTGGCTTTTGTGCCTTAGCTTCGGGCCCCTTTGACTTGCATGTTTGTTGTGCATTCTGTCCATCATTTGAGACACTTTTGGCCACTGTTTTGGGGTGGGCTGAGGTTTGCCCCTTTATGGTTTAAGTCCACCATTACATGCTTGTCACATGTTTGTTGCATGTTGGACTCATAATGTGTTGTCACATGCTATTTCTTTTTGCATGCTTGCCATGATATGTCGCATTGCATTTGGCATGCCTTGCATTTTTATCTTATGTTGCATCTTTGAGATATGTTTGCATAACATGCATTACATTGCTTGGTTTGGGGTGTCAAGCCAAACTTGAGGGGTGAGAAGTGTTCATACTCCAAGTGATGTAACACATTTCAACCCTCGGTCGCCAATGACCTTGACTTCGAAATGATAGGATGTTGGCATTCATGTGTTTTGTTTGCATGCATATACATTGAGTTGCAACCTTGGCCCCTTAGGCCATCATGCATCAAAATGTGCAATTGATGGCCCGAGGATCGAGGGCCATGCTCCCTTGAGTCCATTGCATGATGGGGAGTGTGGCCATGCTTACATTTGCTTGAAATTCCATGCCATACACTGTCTGTCCTTTGTTGCTGTCAAAAACCAGATTCTGCAGGGAGTTTTGGCCGGTCGGCTAAATACAGTGCCGGCCGGCCATTTATTTTGGCCGATAGTAAAAAAAGGTGGCCGGTGGTCTCCCCTTTTGGCCGGTGGCACTCCTCAGCACCCATAGAGCATGTCCCAAGACTTTTGCAGTCTTCAGAGAAGCAGGGCAGTGTAAACAGAGGCAGCAGTGGCATGGTACGGGTTTTCCGGGCGAGACGGACTCGAGCATGCATCATTCGCGCATTTCGAGGCAGGGCTGCGACCCCTTCCTTCTATTTATTTGCATATTCAATTTGTTAATTGAGTTAGAAATTTTGTAATAATTAATTAGCTAGGGTAGTTGATTTATTTATTTGGACTGTAATATTTATTCGGACCCTCCAAGCGAGGGCAAATGTGTAATAAGTGTGCGTGAGTGTGTGTATGTCTTCCAACCCCACGTCTTTCTTCCCTTTTATTTATCTGCTTATGATGGTAGACTAGGGCATGTTTAAATTAGCATACAGTATGATAGCATGTTTGCATCCATTCATCTGTCTTGCACGCATCGGGCTCGGTGCATCATTCTAACTGCACCTATATTTCAATTCCAAATTGAATACGTGTTAGTTGTAGCATTTCACATGTCATCGTAGATTAGCCGAGCCTATCTTAAGTGACATTTTGCATGTGATGCATTAGCCATTTTTAAATATGAACTAGGATCATGCATGAGTACTAACTAGTTTCTGTTTTGGCACGGAGTACTAGGTAAGCTTTTACGCTTTAGCATACCGCATGCGTGTGAGTGTTGCCATAATAGCATGATTATCATGAGGCTAGCTGCTTATGTGTTATAACTGCTTGAATGCCTGCGGGTGCAGGTTGAATTACCAAAATTGGAATAATGCATTAAAATTATGAATTTTAGGCCCACTGGATAGTGGCAAAACCATCTTTTCTAAAGCCCACTCGAGGGTGGCAAAACCTGCATTTTTAGCCTACTTGCGAATAGCAAACCATTTTCAAAACAAACATGAAATATATTGTTCCAATTTAGGCGATTTGGTCTATACTTGTTTGCTGTGTGCATAACATAGTAATTTTAGGCTAATAACCGGAATAAGAGCATATAATGTTTTCAAAACAAGACATCACGGTTAGTAGAGGCCGATCTTCAGATCGGGCTAGAGGGGGTGCTCATAGCTGACCTTCCCCAATCGTACCCAAGCTCCCGGGCCGAGGCAACTTTGGTGATGACGGACATGTGGCCTTTGGCATCAAGTCAGGGTTTCCTAAATTTCCCCATTAAAAAATATTTAGGTGGCGACTCTGTATCTAGCAAAGCAGTCCATGTTTGGCACTTCTTTCAAAATCTGTTTTTTCTCAAAACGATTTGCCGGATTTGGACTCTTTGGTTCAGATTAAGAACCGTGACAAATCGAGTCCGAACTGTAGTAGACCCGCAAAAGCGAACAGAACGGGACTCACCCTCCCGGGGCATTCGAGGACGTCTACAGTTTCTGGCGACTCCGCTGGGGAGTATTTAGAGAGCTTGACTCGAACTCGTGATATCCTATTTTGATTACATTTATGTGTTTCTTTGCATTGCATGTGCATTGGTGCGCCTAGGACATCGTGTTGGCCATCTGCTATTCCTGAGCGGTTTGCCGGAGGCATGACTTTGTCAAAGCATGCCATAAGGCTGACCGGTTGCGGGCTCTGCCAGTATGGGAACACAAACCCCGGTTCTACCGGGGCACCCTTTTCGACCATTCGACCTAGTGCATATTCGGAATCCATAGTGACCATTCCAAATTAGGACAGGTTGCTCACCCGATTTTAGGTTGTTTGAAACCGTTGCGTGCGTAGCAAAACCCTAGCTCCTGACAAAATAGGACAGGGAAACCCTACCCCAACATAGGGGTGTTTTGGCTCATTTACTTGCTATGTGCTTCTAGAATGTATCTCTACAGGGACACATGTACTGGCCTGTGAGTTTGAGTATCAGGCCCGCGGGCATCAGTGTTTTTTGGGAATCAGTTATCTGTGGGTATGAGATTCAGGCCTAGGGGCAACGATTCAGAAACAGTGATCAGTGTTTGAGGAACAGTGTGTTCAGCTTATTGGCAGCATATTATGATACCCAACTGTGTGTTGTATGTTTATTTTATGCCGTTACGCTGTCTGATTGTCTGTTTATTTATACGCTTTATTTATCTTTTTGCTAGGTAGTTGAGCACAATTGCTTCTGACACAGCAGATATTCCCCAAGCACTCTGGACTAGAGGTCATCGACTCCATCGATCTGAGGATCTGGTAGACGGACAACCAGTGTACCACTCTCTAACCCCGGTTACTAGACGGAGGACCGTTAGGCAAAGGGCATCAGTACAACAGTCAGTTTAGAGGGCCTTATCTACCCCACCAGAGTTCAGTAGAGATCAGGGTCCTGTTTCACCTACAGAGAGGGAATATATATCGGTAATTCAACCAGAGCAGAATAGTATGGCTAGCTTAGAGGAGATGGTGCGCCAGCTCCAAGAGAGCATGAAAATGATGCAGCAGTATGCTGTCCGACAGACAGAGTTTGCCAAGCAGCAGGCCACAGTTATGAATGAACAAGCGGAGTTGATTGTGAGGTTACAGCAGCAAACCGGAGCCTCTGCTTCGCAGCAAGTTCCTCCCCCACCAGGAGTTCCAACCCTCGGAGAGACAGCCAATGTTCAGAATGATACAGAACTTCCCACAGGACCACCTCCACCCCCGATCCTACCCCAAATCCAACCCCAGTTATCAAAAACACCCACCAACCTACGGGACTCTCCCTTTGAGTTCGAGACTGATCCCACAGCACTGAAGTTGAGCAAGCTTGAAAAACTGTTCAAGAGATCCCAGGGAGTCAAGACCATCCCCGACATTGAAGATGGCTATATCGACGCAGCTGTAACGTTGCCCGACAGATTTAAAATGCCTCATATTGATCGATTTGATGGGTCCGGGGACCCCATGGTGCACCTGAGACTGTTTTCAGATATCTTAAGGCCAATGGGCCTCAGTAGACTGCAGAAGATGTCTTTGTTCGGCCGGACCCTGTCAAGTGTGGCGGCCATATGGTATGCCAAATTAGAAGATGATGTCAAGAGAAACTGGGACGAGATGGCTGAGGCCTTCATTGCGCAGTACTCATACAATACACAAATTGAGATTACAACCCGTGATCTCGAGAGAACAAGGCAAGAGCCTAAAGAGAGCTTTTCAGAATTTGTGACCAGATGGAGGGCCAAGGCTTCGATGATGACCTTAAGGCCTACAGACAAAGATCAGATCCGGATGATTGTGCGCAATCTTCAGCCGAAGTTGATGCAAAAGATGATTGTACTCCCCTTTCCTACTTTTTCTGACCTGCATAAAATGGGGGTGCAGATTGAGGATGCCTTGAAGCAAGGCTTAATTGATAATGACCGGAAGCAACCCCGAAGAACTTTCAACCGCAACACTAATGCGGGCTCCAGCGGCACTACAACTACAAGAGCCTCCGAAGTGAGCATGGTTACCACCAACCCCCTCCGAGAACCATGGCAGCTGCACCATTCTCCGGTGCGTCCGGAAGCAACCCACCAACAGCCAAATACCCACCCAAAAACACCAGAACCTTCGCTCCACTTTATATGCCCATGTCCAAAGCTCTAGGGGTGCTAATCAGAAAAGGGCACTTGAAGCCCCTAGAGCCGCGGCCCCTACCAGAAAGACTTACCTCTACCCACAACCCAGCCAAGTATTGTGCATTTCACCAACAGCACGGTCATGACACCGATCTGTGCTTCCGATTACGTCATGAGATTCAAGATCTCATTGATAATGGGGTGATTCTGCTGCCCGAGAAGCCCAATGTTACTACAAATCCTCTCCCCGCACATAACCAAGCTCCACCACCCAAAAGAATCAATTTCATCCATACTGGGGTCGTGTCCTACGATCCTAGTATCTATATCACACCTTCCCACCTGCCTAAGCCGGAGGTTTTCCTTCCCGATTGCACCGACTTGTGCATGATGGACATCTCCATAACTCAACCCAAGCCAGCGGTAGTGACTGCCGAGGACAGGAGAGAGGAGGTCCCAAAGGAGAAGAGGATTGTTGAGCCAGAGTCTGCGGAATCTGAGAGTTGTGTTGAGAAGACATATAGTCCGGGTGACTACATTTCATCAATAGGCCAGGATGGGCCAGATGTGGAATTGCCAGCAGGAGGAGAGTTGTGTGTGATCCAAGGGGATAGTCTGGGACAGGGAACAGATGATTTTAACAGCTGTGGAAGAGGACCTTGCCAATCTCCAGTTTTATAGTTACCAAGACTCAAGGGGCGCGGTGGTCAACTGGTTCGATTATGAGGAATCGGCAGAGGCTACTGGCTGGTTAGATGATCAACCGGATGTGGTGGAAGAGTTCCACCCAAAACAGGGCCCGGCAGGGGCAAGAATGTCAGTGACGGTCGGAAGGGTCGAAGAACAGAGTGCATCGCCGGAGAGCGCCGGTGTCAAGAATTTCGCTCGGGATTGGGGCATTTCGAGTACGGGAATTATTGAACAGTCGGTTGTATTGACACACCCAGAACAGGAAAAATTCGAAGACTCCGAGAGAATTAGGAAGGCAAAGGCCCATGTGGGGACTGAAACTGCTGTGTGCACAGGAACTGAGAATGCTGCGAGCATATGGATGGAAGGTGCTGCGAGTACGAGAATAGTCATGCCGGAGCCGGACAGGTGTCTGTCGGCGCCTGATGAAATGTGGTGGGACGATAAGGATTTATGTCTTGCCCACACAGACGAAGATTGGGGGGACAACCAACCCGATGACACCTGGTACCTTGGAGAAGTCGACCATATGACACGGAGCGGGCGGTATTTCAAACCCCCGCACCTAGATCAACCAGAGGCTTCTGGGAAGGATAGAGAGGCTGAAAAGCAAAAGGAGAAACAACTTGAGGAAGAAGCTGTGCTCAAACAGCTAAAAAAGATACAAGCAGACATCTCCATCTGGGGACTGCTTATGGCATCACGAGTACACAGACAGGCTGTCCTATCAGCCATGGACAAGGCCAAGCTTTCGATAGACACCACGCCAGAGCAGCTAGTGGGATTAGTCTTTCCGGGAGGAGCTACCCCGATGCTGACTTTTTCCGACAAGGAGTTGCCACCCGAGGGGGCAGATCATAATAAGCCACTCTACATCTCCGTGGAGTGTAGGGATAAATGGATACCGGTGGTTCTTGTTGATACCGGATCCGCCATCAACGTTTGTCCGGCAAGGACAGCGTATGCGGTCAGCTTGAAAACCGCGGATTTTGTACCAACAGCCCAGGTCATCCGGGCGTATGACAACACAAGCCGAGAAGTGATGGGAACAGTTAAAGTTCAGACTAAAGTTGGGCCGGGACAACACGAGATAGATTTCCATGTCCTAGAAGTCCCCGCAACTTTTAATATGCTTTTGGGGCGGCCGTGGCTGCATCAGGTGAAGGCGGTGTCATCCACTTTGCATCAAATGGTAAAATACCCCTATGGGAAGGGAGTAGCCATTGTTTTCGAGAATTCATCAATCCATCCACCACCGGAGGTATCCACGCCTGTTCTAGAAATCGAGCATGGCATGGAGGATGTGTTCATATCAAGTTTTACCCTAGCTGAGGCTCAGGTTGTACAGAACATCATGGCTGCTAACGAGGGGATATATGTCAGTGCCCAAGCAGTGTATCTCATGAACAAGCTCCAACACATCCCCGGGATGGGATTAGGAAAGAGCGGCCGCAAGGGCGTCGCAGCATTGGCTGAAGTGCCACACAACCCCCATACCTTTGGCTTGGGTTATTTGCCCACCAAGGAAGATTGGGCAAGGAAAGGAAAGGAAATGGCTGGGAGAGCCAGAGCGAAACAAATGGGGAGACCTTTCGACTTAATGCACCGGCCCATTCAGGGTACCCTAAATGGACGCTTTGTCCGGGAGGGGGAAGACTTTCCATTTTGCAGTTTTCGCGGAGAGGAAATGGCTGGGAGAGCCGTGGCTGAACGCGGAGAGGAAGCGCGTACCAGGGTTCGAGATTTTCTTTGACCTATAGTTACCTGGGGATGATGTTGCTGAAGAGCAGATAAACCCGACAGTTAAGGCTGAACAGAGCAGGAAAGTGGAGTCTGAGGACACCGAACTTGAAATGGGGGTAGCACTGGCATGTCTACTCTCAGATCCTTCGATCGACCAGCTATGCTTGGGGGATAACTTCTCGGTGTCCATGATCGGGAATGAAACGGCTGCGGGCCTACCGTCAACTATTTTGGATGCATCCATCGCACCCTCTCTCGTTTGGCAGTACGAAGAGGGATTTCTGTCGAGCAACACCGGGTCAGGTAGTGAGCTGGAATCTGATTCCTCCGAATCTGTTGAGTCAGAATCAGGTTCCAGCTCGACTGAGTCTGAGTCCGGTATTCTTCGGGGTGATAACCCGGATGCCACAGTCCTGTCCAGGTTGTCTTTTTCTTTCTCTTTTGAGTCTGTTGTAATAGAAGAATCGGATGGTTTGGAAGTACATAATGAGAATGCTATGAATGTGGTTTCCGAGTACTTTTCTGTGCCTTTGATTTATTGCTTAAATCAGGACTTTCAAAATTTTGATGAAAACGACGAGGACGAAATTCCTTCGGTTTTACAACGTTTAATTGAACAAGAGCAGGAAAGGTTTGTCAAACCTTTAGTTGATGAAATCATTACTGTGAATGTTGGTACTGAGAAGGACCCGCGGCTGGTCCAGATCGGGTCAACGTTGTCTTCAGAGGAACACGAGCGCTTAGTCGCTTTATTAAAAGATTTCAAAGATGTTTTCGCGTGGTCCTACGAAGACATGCCTGGAATCGATCCTGAGATTGTACAGCACCGGATCCCTCTTGACCCCGAGGCCCGACCTGTCAAACAGAAACTCAGGAGGATCTGCCCTGATTGGGCCATTAAGATCAAGGAAAAGGTCACCAAGCAAATCGACGCAGGCTTCCTGCTGGTATCCGAATACCCGACTTGGTTGGCCAACATTGTTCCAGTGCCGAAGAAGGATGGCAGAATCCGGGAATGTGTAGACTTCAGGGATTTGAACAGAGCCAGTCCGAAGGACGACTTTCCCTTGCCACACATTGATGAGTTGGTAGATTTCACAGCGGGGCATGCTTTGCTTTCATTTATGGATGGCTTCTCAGGCTATAATCAGATAGTAATGGCACTCGAAGACCGGGAGAAGACTGCATTCACCACCCCGTGGGGTACATACTGCTACAGAGTAATGCCATTTGGGTTGAAGAATGCTGGAGCTACTTATCAACAAGCAGCGACCACAATATTGCACGATATGATCCACAAAGAGGTTGAGCTGTACGTGGACGACATGATTGTCAAGTCTAAAGAAAGAGATGGTCACTACACCGCCTTGCAAAAGTTTTTCCAAAGGATCAGAGAATTTCGGCTGCGGTTGAATCCTCAGAAGTGTACATTCGGTGTTACAGCGGGAAAAATGCTAGGGTTTCTGATTACACAAAGGGGCATCGAAGTCGACCCTTCCAAAATCAAGGCCATCTTAGAAATGCCACCACCAATGACTGAAAAGGAGGTGCGAGGCTTTCTGGGTAAAGTGCAATTCATAAGACGGTTTATCTTAAAACTAACCTTGACTTGTGAACCAGTTTTTGGTCTCCTGAAGAAAGGAAAGAAATTCCAATGGTACGGCCGATGCCAAGCAGCTTTTGAACAGATCAAAGAATATTTACAGAACCCACCTGTGTTGTCACCGCCAAAGCCGGGGAAACTGTTGATATTGTACCTGTCAGTAACCGAGACTACAATGGGCTGTATGCTCACACAAGAGTCAGAGGGCAAAGTGGAAAGGGCCATCTACTATCTGAGCAAGAAGATGTTGGATTATGAGACCCGCTACACTCCACTGGAGAAGGCTTGTTTGGCCTTGGTATGGGCTACCAGGAAGCTGCGGCACTACCTGTTAGCTCACTCTGTAATGTTGGTTTCACGACTCGATCCTATCAAATATCTTTTCGAGAAACCGGCACTTACGGGTAGGCTAGCTCGTTGGTTGCTGTTGCTTTCCGAATTTGATCTAAAGTATGTGACGCGCAAGTCCGTAAAAGGGAGAGCGGTAGCGGAGTTCCTTGCCGACCACCCAGTTGAAGGGGATGAAGTAGTTGAGTACCTATTCCCAGATGAAGCCATTTTGCACGTCGAAGATGAAACTTGGACGATGTATTTTGATGGAGCGTCGACAATTCCCGTATCCCTTTAGCATTCAAGCTCCGGTTCAAAGTCTCGAACAATGAAGCGAAATACGAGGCATGTATTGCCGGCTTAGAAGTGGCTCTAGAACTAGGGGCAAAACGGTTGGACGTCATTGGGGACTCGAACCTTGTTGTGTCTCAAGCAAAAGGAGATTGGAAGGTCAAAGAAGAAAAGATGATAATTTACCACCAGACCTTGGATTTGTTAATTCCTCAGTTTGAAAAGCTAAACTTCACTCATCTAGTAAGAGAGAACAACAGGTTCGCAGATTCACTAGCAACTCTATCTTCCATGATAGACATTCCGTCCGGAGTCCGGATGCGTCCAGTCATCATTGACCAGAAGTTTGTGCTAGCGTATGAGTCAATTTCTGCCATAGATGAGGTTCAAGATGAAAACCCCTGGTATTACGACATTTGGAACTTCTTGGAGAAGGAGACGTATCCACCAGGGGCAAATGCCAAAGATAAAAGGGCAATCAGAAGAATGGCTGTTCAGTTCATCATCTGCGGGGGTAAGCTGTACAAGAGAGGTCATCTGGGAATGCATAAGCTGTGTGTAGAAGCTGAGGAGTCGAAGCGCCTGATGGAGGCCATCCATGGAGGAGAATGTGGTGCACATATGAATGGAGTCATGCTAGCGCTGAAGATCCTCAGACAGGGTTACTATTGGTCCATCATAGAGGAGGATTGTATTGGCTTTGTTCGACGATGCCACAAATGCCAGATCCATGCAAACCGCATGAACATCCCGCTGACGAAGCTATACAACATGACTTCGCCATGGCCATTTTCAGTATGGGGAATCGATGTGATCGGGGCTGTTACTCCGAAGGGATCGAATGGGCATGAGTTCATCCTGGTCGCGATAGATTACTTTACGAAGTGGGTCGAGGCCCAATCTTATGCAGTGTTGAAGGCTTCGCATGTCGCAAAGTTCATCAGAAACAACATCATCTGTCGCTACGGAGTCCCAAACGAGATTATTTCAGACAATGGTTACCACTTCAAGAAGGAGGTGATTGATTTGTTGAAGAAATACAATGTGGCTTTTCATAAGTCATCCACATACCGGCCGCAGACCAATGGAGCGGTTGAGGCCGCCAACAAAAATATCAAACATATACTGCAGAAGATGGTAGAAACCTACCGGGATTGGCCAGATAAGTTGCCATTTGCTCTGTGGGGCTACCGGACTTCAATTAGAACTTCTACTGGGGCGACTCCGTATTCATTAGTCTATGGGATGGAGGCCGTTCTACCTATCAAAATTGAAGTTCCGTCACTACGAGTATTGGCTGAGTACCAAATAGCCGAAGCAGATTGGCAGCAGAGCAGGTTTGAGGAACTCATGCTCTTCGATGAGAGAAGACTGAAGGCACTGTACCACATTCAAGGTTATCAGCGCAGAATTGCCTGGGCTTTCAACAAGAAGGTTAAGTCCAGGAATCTAAAGGAAGGAGATTTGGTGCTCAAAGACAACCGAGCTCCCATCCATGACCCAAGGGGCAAGTTCAGACCCAATTGGACTGGTCCCTACATCATCAAAGTTATCTGGTCGGGTGGAGCTGTGGTTCTGATGGACCTAGATGGCCTGGAGTTCTCACAACCGATCAACATGGACAAGTTAAAGAAATATTACCCTTGAGAGGCTCGCTAGGCCGAAAACCCGAAAGGGCGACCTAGGCAAAAGTTAGAGCACAGAAAATTAGAAAATAGAAAAACTGAGCTCGCAAGGTTGAAAACCCGCAAAGGGCAGCCTTGGCAAAAGTTAGAGCGTAAAAGGAGAGTGAAAATACCCGAGTGAACCCAAGCCGAACTACGTAAGGCTTGATTCCTATTTGTGGGATACGTAGGCAGCTTCATCCTGAAGTTCAGCCATAAACTTTTTCCCCGATCAATTTTCTCCATTTGATCATCTTGGGCCATCTTTGTCTATTCAGCATCCAAGGGTTCGGTTATGATCTCCGGTACAGTGTTATTTCAAACTAGGGGCAACTTTCTGTTACTGTGCAGTGCCGCGGTACTATTCAGACTAGTGGCAACTATCCAGTTGTTGGGATTCGGGATTGTGCATCTCAGTGACAAATTTCAGGCATGTTCAGTTCTGATCCATATCGAAAATAGTTTTGAAAAGTTTTGATGAAGGTTGACTTTGTTCAAATTAATTTTTTTACATTTAAGACCATTTCTGGACCAAAACGGGAAATTTTCAGTACCACAATCTTCAATTTAATTGATTTCAATACAGAGTTCTCCTGCTCTTGCATACAATTGAAGTTGCTTTTTTTATTACAATCATAAAGAAAACTTGAAACTTCTAATAAAGCAATAAACCCGGGGCATAGTCAAGTCAGGTGTCCCTGCGCCCCCTCCCAGAGCTAGTCGAAGTCTCTGATGCCAAGCTAGGCCCATTCTGTGCCTCTTCATTGAGCCAATCCCAACACTCATCAGACAAAGTGCAATTGAAAATGGGAGCGGGGGCCAGGAGCTCTCTAGTTCTCCATGCTGTCGCATACTGGGCAAGCTGTGCGCCTTGGATCGGGAATGCAGCTGGGTATTCTATCTCTTCTGGTGGACAAGTCTGGTCATGACCGAATTGACGTCGGATCCGGAACGAAAAATAGAAGACGCAGTGAGTCAAGCCAATCAGCTGAATCCCAGGTTGGCGAGTCATACTATAGCTCATTGCCGGTAGATGAAGCCAAGGACATCGCCAAGCAATGCGATCCGCGGACAAGCTACACATCCAGTCAAACCACCAACCCTCATCGAGGGCGTCGACTAGGCGTTGCCTGAAGAAGTAACCACGGGCTGAGTATGTTGGGCAAGAATCCACAACCTGCAATTTGTCCATCAACCACACCTGGGAAGGGATGAAAAATGAGAGAATAAGAATAGAGAGGTGTACGATGAGAGAAAAGTAAGAAAAGGGTGTTGTGAGAAAAACCGAGCTTGAGGGCCGAGTGATGTGAGCAATACATGTGAGAGATTGGGTGGGAAATTTTACCTGCAGTAGTAATGGACTCCCTGCAAATTTGGTTGTTTCGCGACAATAGAAAACATCCAAGCCCATCAACGTCTCAGCCAAAGTCATGGCGATGCAACTCTTACCCTCCTTCAAACCTTGGGCGACTTCAATCAGACGAATGCTAGATCCACCGGAGCCCGAGACAAACAGAAAATGAGATAGCATGCACAAACAAAGTGCGTGTTGCCGAAAACCTTGCAAGTGACGGTCACCGCGGTCATCGGTGCCAGAAAAATGGTAAATCAAACTCGAAATATCCAGCATTCCGTCACAAATCAGAGATCGAGCATCAGGTATGGAGAACCCGCACATTTGTCCTAAGGCTTGGGCATGGCCAAAACGGAGTTGGGGCAGGATCTCTTCAGTGCGCTCAGACTCCATTAAAGCTTGAAAATCTTCAAAGGTGGGACATACCTCTTGCCTGCCGAAGCTAAAGACATGTGTTACTGGATTCCAAAACCTTGCCGCGGCACGGAGAAATGGAAAATGCAGTGGGGTACGACGCAGAGTGAATAGTGCATTTATATCAAAGCCTCGGAAACTCAGCTTTTCTGAGCCATCCAAGTTGTTAATCCAAGTTGTGAGATTTTGGGCAAGAAATTCTTCCATTTGGAGCAAATCAGTGTGGAAATGAGAAAAACTACGAAGCTGGGGCTTTTTGTAGGGGATAAGGTTGAATGAAGGACAGGTGTCAGCATTCTGCTGGTTTCTTCCATTTTTGGCCGGCCGGCCAAGTATGGTGCCGACCGGCCATTACTTTTGGCCGGTGGAGTTTTCTCATGGCCGGTGGCTTTTCGCTGGGGCCGGTGGTCTGCCCCCTGGTTCCCTGAGCTGTTTATGCTCAGAAGTTGGGGAATCCCACCATTTCCAATACTCTCCAGTGATCGATTCTTGCGGGGTCGCACCCGTTTGCTTATCGAGTTGTTGTACCTTTGCTTATCGAGTTGTATTTCACTCTCCTTAAGTCATTGATTTGCTTATCGAGTTGCACTCACACTTGGTTGGTTATATCGAGTTTCTCTTCTTTGTTTATCGAGTTGTAGTAGGTTCACTACCTGATTATTACGATGCGAATGCTCTTTTTTTTTAAATGAATCTCATTCACATTGTTATGTGATGCCTTGCGATGTGATGCATAGAACGTGCAAATGTAACATCTTTTGAACAAAATAGTAGTTTCATTTCCATCATGTGTTTTGCAAAAATGCACAGCTTTGAAAAATGATAACAAACCCTGCCTGAGGTAGTGCAATGTGCTTAAACCACCAGTAAAAAAAGGAAAGTAAAGCAAAAGGAAAGCAGGGCAGGCAGAGTATCAGGATTGATACTAGTAATTCCCCCCCTTGCGGTCGATGCACACCTTGCGCCTTTACTCGGATCAAATACACGGTTCGACACCCTCATTACTCAAGACAGTGCGAGGAAGCACACTTTTGCAAACGTTAGTAGATTATCGAGTTGATCTCAAGATTGTGTTTGCTTTGAACGATGTTCTGTACGCACGAGGAACATCCCCTCCCATATCCTTTGTGTATCTTGTGAACTCCACAAATCACTTCAATTATAATGCATTGCAGTACTTTGCATTTCAACATCATCAATAGCTTGTCCTTACATGTGTTCAAGTCTCTTCTTACACACATTGCTTGCGTAGACCGTATGTTTTGCTTGCGTAGACTGCATGTTTATAATCAATTTCATTACTTGCGTAGATCGCATGTTTTACTTGCGTAGACCGCATGTTTTGCTTGCGTAGACCGCATGTTCTACTTGCGTAGACCGCATGTTTATAATCAATTTCATTACTTGCGTAGATCGCATGTTTTACTTGCGTAGACCGCATGTTTTGCTTGCGTAGACCGCATGTTCTACTTGCGTAGACCACATGTTTATAATCAATTTCATTACTTGCGTAGACCGCATGTTTTGCTTGTGTAGACCGCATGTTCTACTTGCGTAGACCGCATGTTTATAATCAATTTCATTACTTGCGTAGATCGCATGTTTTACTTGCGTAGACCGCATGTTTTGCTTGCGTAGACCGCATGTTTGTAATCAATTACATTACTCGCATAGACCGCATGTTTTTAATCAATTTCATTGCTTGCGTAGACCGCATGCTTATGTTCAATTTCGTTACTTGCGTAGACCGCATGTTTTGCTTGCATAGACCGCATGCTTATGTTCAAATTCATTACTTGCGTAGACCGCATGTTTTGCTTGCGTAGACCGCATGTTTATAATCAGTTTCATTACTTGCGTAGACCGCATGTTTATGATCAATTTCGTTACTTGCGTAGACCGCATGCCTATGTTCAAACTCACTACTTGCGTAGACCGCATGTTTGTAATCAATTTCATTGCTTGCGTAGACCGCATGCCTATGTTCAGTTTCATTACTTGCGTAGACCGCATGTTTATGTTCAATTTCATTGCTTACATAGACCGCATGCTTATGCTCAGTTTCATTACTTGCGCAGACCGCATGTTTATGTTCAAATTCATTGCTTGCGTAGACCGCATGCCTATATTCAATTTCATTACTTGCGTAGACCGCATGTTCGTAATCAAATTCATTGCTTGCGTAGACCACATGCTTGTTATCAGATTCATGGCTTGCGTAGACCGCATGCTTGTTATCAATTTCACGGCTTGCGTAGACCGCATGCTTGTCATCAATTTTATTACTTGCGTAGACCGCATGTTTGTAATCAATTTCATTGCTTGCGTAGACCGCATGCTTGTTATCAATTTCACGGCTTGCGTAGACCGCATGCTTGTTATCAATTTCATTGCTTGCGTAGACCGCATGCTTTACTCGTTTATGTTCAAATTTCATTGCTTGCGTGGATCGCATGTTTATGTTCAATTTCATCGATTGCGTAGATCGCATACTTTACTTACACGTGTTTAAATTCATTGCTTGCGTAGACCGCATGCTTTACGTACATGTGTTTGTGCCTTTACAGCATTGTTATGCCTCCCACTCGCTTTGCGTTGTCACGCATTCTCAATTGCTTTCATGTGCATATTGCTAGCCATATCATACCTGTTAAGTTGTTTTCTTTGCAGGCACGATATTGTATGTACGGTTCATTTGCGGCTGGTGGAACCAGACGAACCGGACAGGTATTGCATCCTCCGTGTGAGACGTAGTGAGAATTGCATAATTCTCTTACATCCTTTCTGCATTGTAGTGTAGTTTGGTGTATGCTAGCTTAAAACTGTTGCACGTGTGCTTCGTTACAACTTTCTTTACATAATCATAAGTTATGTACGGCTCGGTGCATTGTCTTGCATTTTGCCCCTGCCCTCGGGTGCATATATTTATTGTCTTGCATGCTTTGTCTAAGTCTTCGGCCTTGTCAAAAATGGGTCATCTCCGGGCTTTGACACTCACTCCCGTCATTGTTATGACTTTCGAGTTTTGTCAAAGAGGGGCAACTGTAGACACCCCATTTTTGACTGTCCTCAAAACTTGGACGTCACTGATTGAACACTCAGTGATCACCCTTGTTCGTGCTTGTTTTGAGTTCCCGGAGGCCTCGGCTGCGCGCCTTGCCTCAGGATCTCTTAACTCGTTTGTTTAGTGTTTGGTTTTGCACCAAACACTTGTGTTTTTGCCTTGAAAGGCAGGGAATGGCTTGTTGGCCATCCCCACGCTCCACTAGCCTTCCCTTTACCTCACCGGCCTTTCATTGTTGCCACCGGCCGTGGTTGCTTGATGTCAATGGCCGGCCGGCACTTTATTTGGCCGGTGGCCTATTTTTCCGGCCGGTGACCCTTCTGCACCCCCTAAGGCATGGTGCATGCCAGCTGTGCCAGCTGGGAGGCACAGACACCACTCCCTATCCACGAGGATGACCACTTTGAGCCTTTGACCCCTTTTTCCTTCTAGAAGGATGACCCCCTTGGCCAAGCTTCTTGGGGAAGCTTGGCCAGCTGTCTTAGCTTCTTCTAGAAGCCTTGACTCCTTTGCTCCCTTTGCCCCTTTTCATTTAGCTTCTTTGAGAAGCTTCAAGCTCCTTTTTTTTGTCTATATAAGCCCCTCTTCTTCTCCATTAGCTAGGGTTAGAAGTTTTGAACAAAAAACCAGAGGTTAGATACATACACATCTGTTATATACTCTCTCTCTCTCTCTCTATATATATATATTCCCCTCTCTCTCATCCTTTGTGTGTGTTTTGTGGCCTAAAAGTGCATTTTTACCTTAGTTTTGCACTAACACACACTACCACACCTTACTTCGACTTTGAGGGACTTAGAGGGTTTGTTCTTGAGTTTTTGGACTTGTTTTGATCAGAAGAGAGTGGCTGGACCTGCTGTTCTTGAGGTGTTCTTCAAGGGTAACTACTTTGCTTTAGTTTCCCCAATCTTGCATTGGCTTTTGACCTGTCTTGTATATTGATTTGAGCTTTGTGTATAACTGAAAAAAGTCTTATATTTGCATGCTTTAAATACTTCATTAAGGTCATTTTGTGGTTTGGGGTCAAACTCACCCTCTTAGGCCTTATTTGGCCCTTTTGGTGCTTCTATTGTTAGGCTTCATTTGCTTGAGTGTTTTGTTCTTTTCACCACTAAAATCCAGTGGATTTTTAGTGGTAAAGAAGAGGGTTTGAGGTCTTGTATAGGGGAGGGACACCCCTCTCCCCTTTGTTCCTCTTTTATCCTTGTTTTGGCTTAAAGAGCAACATGCATGCTTGATTTGTTTTTGGCTCCATATTAGATGTTTTTGGTGCTATCTAGGTCACATGTTGCCTCTATTTTTGGTTGGATTTATGGCCCTTTGCATGCTTAATATACTTGCTTTGTATTCCCTTGTTTGTGCCTAGAAGTGCATCATGACTTTTGACTACCATGCTCTCATATCTTGGCTTTACTTTGTGAAGTTCCTTGCCATATTTTGTCATGCTTAAGATCTGTTAGCCACTGATTTGGTCTTGTTTAGCATGTTTGATATAGTTGCTTCACATTTTGGCTTGTGAGCCCCAAGGGTGTGAGTCCTAAACATGCATTGGTTAGGCTATTTCAATGATTTGGAATCATTCAACATGCTATTTCAGTCCCTATATCATGCTTGCATGTCTCCATTTATCATCTCTTTCATGTCTTGAAGCGTTGTGATTCCATGCCTTGAAATGTGCATTGTGTATGCCTATGTGTTTGGGTTGGGATGCCATGGATGGGTTTTAAGGCTTATTCTCACATGCTATAACACTGTTTTTGTTGATCTAAATGCCCATGCTTATCTTCCTTTAGGCATGTTTGAGTTGGCTTTTGTGCCTTAGCTTCGGGCCCCTTTGACTTGCATGTTTGTTGTGCATTCTGTCCATCATTTGAGACACTTTTGGCCACTGTTTTGGGGTGGGCTGAGGTTTGCCCCTTTATGGTTTAAGTCCACCATTGCATGCTTGCATGTTTTGTCACATGTACATGTTGGCATGTTGGACTCAAATGTGTTGTCACATTGCTATTCTTTTTGCATGCTTGCCATGATATGTCGCATTGCATTTGGCATGCCTTGCATTTTTATCTTATGTTGCATCTTTGAGATATGTTTGCATAACATGCATTACATTGCTTGGTTTGGGGTGTCAAGCCAAACTTGAGGGGTGAGAAGTGTTCATACTCCAAGTGATGTAACACATTTCAACCCTCGGTCACCAATGACCTTGACTTCGAAATGATAGGATGTTGGCATTCATGTGTTTTGTTTGCATACATATACATTGAGTTGCAACCTTGGCCCCTTAGGCCATCATGCATCAAAATGTGCAATTGATGGCCCGAGGATCGAGGGCCATGCTCCCTTGAGTCCATTGCATGATGGGGAGTGTGGCCATGCTTACATTTGCTTGAAATTCCATGCCACACACTGTCTGTCCTTTGTTGCTATCAAAAACCAGATTCTGCAGGGAGTTTTGGCCGGTTGGCTAAATACAGTGCCGACCGGCCATTTATTTTGGCCGATAGTAAAAAAAGGTGGCCGGTGGTCTCTCCTTTTGGCCGGTGGCATTTGTGTCTGGCCGGTGGCACTCCTCAGCACCCATAGAGCATGTCCCAAGACTTTTGCAGTCTTCAGAGAAGCAGTGCAGTGTAAACAGAGGCAGCAGTGGCATGGTACGGGTTTTCTGGGCGAGACGGACTCGAGCATGCATCATTCGCGCATTCCGAGGCAGGGCTGCGACCCCTTCCTTCTATTTATTTGCACATTCAATTTGTTAATTGAGTTAGAAATTTTTTAATAATTATTAGCTAGGGTAGTTGATTTATTTATTCGGACTGTATATTTATTCGGACCCTCCGAGCGAGGGCAAATGTGTAATAAGTGTGCGTGAGTGTGTGTATGTCTTCCAACCCACGTCTTTCTTCCCTTTTATTTATCCTGCTTATGATGGTAGACTAGGGCATGTTTAAATTAGCATACAGTATGATAGCATGTTTGCATCCATTCATCTGTCTTCCATGCATCGGGCTCGGTGCATCATTCTAACTGCACCTATATTTCAATTCCAAATTGAGTACGTGTTAGTTGTAGCATTTCACATGTCATCGTAGATTAGTCGAGCCTATCTTAAGTGACATTTTGCATGTGATGCATTAGCCATTTTTAAATATGAACTAGGATCATGCATGAGTACTAACTAGTTTCTGTTTTGGCACGGAGTACTAGGTAAGGTTTTACGCTTTAGCATACCGCATGCGTGTGAGTGTTGCCATAATAGCATGATTATCATGAGGCTAGCTGCTTATGTGTTATAACTGCTTGAATGCCTGTGGGTGGAGGTTGAATTACCAAAATTGGAATAATGCATTAAAATTATGAATTTTAGGCCCACTGGATAGTGGCAAAACCATCTTTTCTAAAGCCCACTCGAGGGTGGCAAAACCTGCATTTTTAGCCTACTTGCGAGTAGCAAACCATTTTCAAAACAAACATGAAATATTTTGTTCCAATTTAGGCGATTTGGTCTATACTTGTTTGCTGCGCGCATAACATAGTAATTTTAGGCTAATAACCGGAATAAGAGCATATAATGTTTTCAAACAAGACATCACGGTTAGTAGAGGCCGATCTTCGGATCGGGCGAGAGGGGGTGCTCATAGCTGACCTTCCCCAATCGTACCCAAGCTCCCGAGCCGAGGCAACTTTGGTGATGACAGACATGTGGCCTTTGGCACCGAGTCAGGGTTTCCTAAATTTCCCCATTAAAAAATATTTAGGTGGCTACTCTGTATCTGGCAAAGCAGTCCATGTTTGACACTTCTTTCAAAATCTATTTTTTCTCAAAACGATTTGCCGGATTTGGACTCTTTGGTTCAGATTAAGAACCGTCACAAATCGAGTCCGAACTGTAGTAGACCCGCAAAAGCGAACAGAACGGGACTCACTATTTTCTTACACCCTTTCTGTTGGAATGTGTAAGACCGTTATCTCTTATTCGCTTGCTTAAATTGTTGCATTTGTTTTGTATAAATGCTTCATTACAGCTCTCTTTGCATGATCATAAGTTATGAACGGCGTCGTGCATGTCACTTGCATCTTGCCCCTGCCTTCGGGCACATATCTTGCTATCTTGCATACTTGTCTAAGTCTTCGGCCTTGTCAAAAATGGGTCGTCTCTGGGCTTTGACATTCACTCCCGTCACTTTGTGACTTTCGAGTTCTGTCAAAGAGGGGCAACTGTAGACACCCCATTTTTGACCGTCCTCAAGACTTGGACGTCGTCATTTGAACACTCGATGATCATCCATGCTCGTGTTCGTTTTGACTTCTCGAAGGTCTCGGCTACGCCCCTTGCCTCAAGATCTCTCAACTTGTCTGTTTTGTGCTTGGTTGTGGACCAAACACTTGTGTTTTTGCTTCTGAGGGAAGAAAGTGGCTTGTTTGCCATCCCCTCAACCCACCGACCAGGGCATGATGCCATCGGCCCCTTTTTCTTTCCATCGGCCAAGAGTGTTGGCCGATCGACACTATATTTGGTCGGCCGACACTTATGTTGGTCGATCGGCCATTTTTGGTGGCTGAACCCGGTTCATCTACTTTATGCAGATATTTTGTGCCAGCTGGTGCAGCTGGCATCCACAATTCACCCCCTCCATACACGTGTATGGAGGGATTTGCCCTTTGCTTGGCTTCTCTTGGAAGCTTTAGAATTTGAACTTCTATAAAGAGGGAGCCCCTCCTCCCTTCTCCAGGGTTCAGAAAAATTGTTCTTGAGAGGATAGATATAGTATTGTATCTATTCTTTTTTGTTTAGCTTTGTTTTGTGTCTAAAAGAGTAGTATTGTCTTACTATTGTACACAAACACACACTAGAACACCATCCTTGGTTGCTGAGGTGCTAGGAGGTTGATTTTAGTGTTCTTGGGTTGGTTTGAACTCAGAAAACTTGCTGGAGCTTTGTTCTTGAAGAGGTTCTACAAGGATAAGTTCCTTGCTTTAGATACCCCATTCTTGCTTAAGCTTTTAGCCCTTCTTGCTTATTGTTTTAAACTTAGATTATAACTGATAAAAGTTCTGATTTTTAGTGCTTAAGACCTTTGTTTAAGGTCATTTTTGTGTTTGGGGTTGTTTACCCCCTCTTAGGCCTTGTTTGGCCTTGTTCTTGTGCTTTATTTTTAAGCTTTGAGATCACCTTGCTTTGGCCTTCTCACCACTGAAATCCAGAGGGATTTCAGTGGTAGGGATGGTGTTTTAAGGTCTCAAATAGGAGAGGGTCATCCCCTCTCCTTGTCATCTTTAATGCTTGCATAAATGGCTTATGTTAGTATCATGTTCGCTTAGCTTGTTTTAGTTTCATTCAGTATATATTAGGCTTTGTTTTGCCATGATATAGCACTGTTTTGACTTGGTTTAGACATACCATGCATGCTTTGTATACTTGTCTTGTAATCCCATGATTTGGCCTAACATGCATCATGTGGTGACATGCTATTTTAGCATGATTTTGGCTTAACTTCATGAAGCTTCTAGCCTTATTTTAACATGCTTGAGCTCTATTTTTCATTGTTTTGGTCATGCTTGCATTGTTTTGTATAGCTACCATACAATCTAGCTTGTTAGCTTTGGGTGCTTAAGTCACTAGCGTGCTTTACTTGGGCCATTTCAGTGATTTGCAATCATTTGTCATGCTATTTCAGTCCATATTTCATGCTTGTGTGCTTGCATTTGTCATCCTTTCAATGTCTTGAAGAGTTGGTGTCTTATGCTCCATGATTGGGTCATTGTGCATGCCCCTATGCTTAGCTCACTTAGATTGTATCTAAGTGGGTTTTTGAGTTTGTTTTAACATGCCATAAATCTGATTTTGGTTGTTTAAATCATACCATGTTTGGTTGTATTAGGTGTAGTGTAATACCTCTTTTGTGGCCTCGTATGCCTCATGTTTTGTCCCTTTGTTTTAGCTTGTTTTGGCTTTGGTCATTGCATGTTTTAGGCTCACTCCGCCATGATTTAGGACTATTTTGGGTTATCCTTGCCATATGCTCTTTGTTTTGTGTAGCTTTGGTTCGAGTCCCTTCACTAGTCTTGGGCTTTAAGCCTTGTACATGCTTCAATTATGATTTGTTTATGTGATTTGGCATCACTCCTAGCATCATTTCAGAGCATGTAATGTTGTCACATTTTGCATGCTTTTCATTCCTTTTAAGTATTCTTAGAAGTTGCCTTTCGATGCTTAAGTGTTAGGCCAATCACCATACATGTTTGTATGCGGTTTTGTCCCTTATCCCCTAGCATATTGGCCACTAATTTGGGCCTATTTGAGAGTTGTCCATATTGGTTTAAGTCCATCCTTTACATGTTATTGCATGCTTGCCTTGCATGTTGTTACATACTTGGCCTATTGCATGTTATTGCATGCTTAAGTCGTATTGCATTTGGCATGCCCCTTTTGTTAAGTTGCTTTGCATATTTGCATGCATTATCCCTTGCATGTTGTTGCATGCTTGACCCACATGTTGTTACATGCTTGCCTATCTTTAAATGTTGTCACATGCCTTGCATGCTTGTCTAGGTTGCATTGCATTTGGCATGCTTGTCACCTTTAGCCTTATATGGCATGATCATTAACATGCTCATGTTGCACTAGTTTTGCTTGCATGTTTACATCCCTTGCCTCTTGATAAACCATGATAGAGGTTGGGGTCCTTTATGTGTTTGGTTTGCATTTCATTTGACATTAAAATGCACACTTGGCTCCTTTGGCCATCATGCATTGAAATGCATGATTGATGGCTCGAGGGTCGAGAACCATACTTCCTTGAGTTCATGACATGATAGAAAGGGTGGTTGTGCACACATTGCTTTGAAAATGCATTGCCATGCTCTATTTGTCCTCTGCTGCAGCAAAATAGCATTCTGTAGGAAGAGATGGCCGGCCGGCCATCTTCAGTGCTGATCGGCTGCAAATTTATGGCCGAGAGCTCCATTATTGGTCGATGACCAATTCCACATGGCCGGTGTTCCCATACCTTGGCCGGTGACATCCCACAGTGCTCAGGGAGTGATTCAGAAACATCCTTGAGACTTACACACTTTTCAGAGGTGCAGATCAGTGCAAACAGAAGCAGCATGAGCATGGCAATAGATTTCCGAGCAAAGCCGAGCATGCATGCATTCGTCCTTCTTCCCGAGGCTGCTTTACTGCTTTAGTAGCTTAATTAATTTGTTTAATTAGTTAAGTGTTGTGTAATAATTAATTAGCTTGTTAGTTAGTTAATTTGTATTATTCTTTCGGTCCCTCCGTCGAGAGAGGCATAATTGTGTAATAAGCGTGCGTGTGTGTGATGCATGTCTTCCAACCTCACGTCTTCCTCCTTTTTACTTACCTGCTTATGATGGTTAGTTTTAGGACATATTTCATTTTAGCATCCGTATGCTATGCATATTTGCATCCATTCATCTGTATTGCATGCACCGAGCTCGGTGCATCATGCTAACTGCATCGTATTTCAATTCCAACTTGAATACATGTACTAAATTGCATCTCACATGCTATCTTAGATTAGTCGAGCCTATTCTAGCTGCCTTTTGCATGTGTTGCATTAGCCATCTTAACATAAATTAGGATCATGCATTGATTACTAACTAGTTCTTTGTTTTGGCTTGGAGTACATTGTGAGTGTTTACGTTTTAGCATACTGCATGTGTGTTATTGATTGCCATGAAAGCATGCTTGCCATAAGGCTAACTGCTTATTTGCTATAACTGCCTGAATGCCTGTGGGTGAAGGTTGGATTGCTTGAATTGGAACAATTCATTGAAATCCGCATTTTAGCCTACTTACGAGTAGCAAACTTCAAACCATTTTCCAAATGAATGGATATGCAATGCTTTGTTCCAAATTAGGCGATCTAGTCTATACTTGTTTTTGCTGTGCGCATCACATAGTAATTCTAGCTAATTAACCGGAATAAGAACGCATGTGTTTTCAAAAATGAGATATCATGTTTAGTAGTGGCCAATCTTTGATCGGGGGTGCTCATAGCTGACCTTCCCCAATCGTACCCAAGTTCCCGAGCTGAGGCAACTTTGGTGATGACGGACACGTGGCCTTAGGCAACGAGTCAGGGTTTCCTAAATTCCCCCAAAATAAAATATTTAGGTGGCGACTCTGTATCTGGCAAAACAGTCCATGTTTGGCACTTCTTTCTTAAAAATCAGTTTTCCAAAACGATTTACCGGATTTGGACTCTTTGGTGATTTATCGGTCTCGCATTGCACTTTGGGGGATTAGATTCAGAACCGTGACATTTGAGTCCGAACTGTAGTGGCATGAAGCCCAAGGGCGCGTCTACACCGTCCTTTAACTCTTTGTATTTGAGTTTAGAATTGTCTTGGGCATGTTTCGAACAGGTTGGTTGAGCTTTTGTCCCAACTCTTGTTGCCCAGATTTTTAGTGATCCGCTCGAGCGGGTCTTCTTGCGCTCGAGCGGAGTTTGCATACCTTCAGTAATTTGTCCGTCTGCAAAAGTACTGCAGATGTGTTTTTCACGCTCAAGCGGATTTCCTTACGCTCGAGCGTATCGCGCTCGAGCGGGTATCCTTGAGCTCGAGCGGGTGTTCGATGTCTGTAAAAGTACTGGAAGAGTGTAATCTACGCTCGAGCGGGTTTTTCCTTTGCGCTCGAGTGGGTGGAGTTTTGCAGTTGTGTCTTGGCGCTCGAGCGGGTCCAGTTTTTGTGTTTGACGCTCGAGCGTCCTATTCGACGCTCGAGCGGGTCATACGTATATCAGTTGGCAGCTGGGTCATTTTAGATCATTTTTTCAACTCTGACTCTCTCTCTTACTTTTCAAAATCTATTTTGAGAGCTTCTCTCACTACATTTCACCTTCTCTCTAAGGTTTGATCTAGTTTGAGTGATCTTTTACCTTAGTCCCTTTGCAAAAAGTGTAGAGCTTGGCTTGGGCTACCTATCAATCCGAAAATCTTGGGATTTGGAGCACTTTCGATTTTCTTTACCTTCTCCTTTGGACTCCAAATTTGAGGTAGGGATAACTACTCATATTTATGATCTGTTACATAAACTTATTGTCATTTTGATGTAATGTTGAAGTTGGGTAATTGTGGGTGCTAGGGTTTCAAATATGAAAAGAGGAGTTTTGTTATTTTGACCAATACACATGTATTTTGGGTCTTAAAAGAGGATATTGATGTTATTTGTTAATATTGGGACCTTTGGGGTCAATGTTGAGAAAAAGGGGAAAAGCCCTAATCTATTATTAAGAATTAATTTGTATAATTAATTTGGGAAAGTTATGGGAATATGAAATTGAGTTGGAAATAATGAAATTGGCTCATTATGAGGTAGAATGGTGAAGTTGGATTTATTAATCACCCACCTTGGAATTGTTGATAATTTATCTGTTGGATGTAATTATTATCTGTTTAGAAATAATTGCTTTGTGTTATCGGTGGAGGATAGTCTTGATTGTTGTAGACACTACATGATGATTAGGTGAATTGAAACTAATCTGTTGAATATGTCATTGAATATGGCGGTTGGAATAATATATCGAATCTGTGTATTGATTGATCGTGTATATGATAATTGTTTATATACATTGTTTTGTGTGGGAGGAGATAGGGGATGTACTCCACGGTTTAGGGGAAGATAGGGGATGGACTCCTAAACCGGATGTTATTTGGGAGGAGATAGGGGATGGACTCCATTGATACAATGAATCTGTGTATCATTTATGAAGTATGGAAGTGTTTGAATATGGCATTGATACAACAAATATGTGTATCTATTGTGAATTATGGAAGTGTTTTGTTATGAGTTATAATCTCATTTAAATTGTTGATATGGAAAAGTTTTTAACATGAGTCGTAGTCTCATGGGAATTGTTTGGCCAGGTTCTGAGCCATGTTTATAAATCAAAATTTGTTAAGTAAAGGAAAATGGAATGAAGCATGGACATATGTGTCATGGAACTGAAATGTGTTATGAGTTGATTTATATGAGTTAAACATTTATTGAATGCTCATGTTTTAGTCATTGTTCATATTATGTTTAGCATATCTCTACTGGGCGTTGGCTCAGCCTATATGGGACATCATTTTCAGGTGCAGGTGATATGCCGCCTCCAAGGACTTAGCTTGGGAGGTTTTAGAAGCTGAAGGCTTACTTTTGTAATTATTTTGTGTATTACATGTAATTCAAGCCAAGTGCTTACTTTGTGTTTTGAGTTAGTACTCTCATTTTTGTAACCAAGTGTTGGCTTGGAAAGTTGTAAGCCCGTAGGGCATTTACTTTTGTTGTCAACATGTAATACCTTTGGATTAAATACTCTGATGAATGGAAATATGTTTATTTCTCCTATCTTTATGGATGTCACGAATGTATGGTTTATGGGTTTATTTTGAGGGCGTTACAGAGAAAATCAAACCAAATCAATTCTAAAGGTTGTGGTCTAGACCTGATCGATTTGTAATTTTTATTTTTTATTTTTTCCTAATATATTCCATAAAGATGTTGCTAGGCAAGTCTCATTTAATACATGGTATGTCTTTTCTTTCTTTTTAGTGGTTGACATACAAACAAAATTTTATATAGAAATTATGGGCAAAATGAGTTAATACTTTGTGGTTTTTTCATTTTCAATCAAAACACTTATTATTGTCATTATAATTTTATAAATGTGATTGACAAATCTTTCTAAATATGTTTTTTATATAAATTTTATGTCTATAAATCACGTTTCTTTTTCTTTCTTTTTTTTCCCTAACAATGTATTGTGTTGTCTTGAGTAGAGGTGTTAATTAAATGAGTTGGACCAACACGACTCATTTAGAGTCAGGCCTAGCATGAAACGAATCTAGGCGTACTATGCTAGGCCAATGTTTTTTGCTCAATACCACACGTACTAATGGGCCTGGACACAACACAAGCCACATAATAGCCTCAAGAAAAAATATTTCATTAATTTTTGAATAATTCTATACATATTAACAGTCTTATTAAAAATCTTACTAAAAACACAAGAGGATAAATAAGATTGGCTGTGATAGGATATAATGGCTAGATTTAAAGTCAAAATTTAACTTTAAAAGGCACTCATAAAACCATTCTCTACTACTATGAATCACTATGCGTGACTTGAATAGTCGATTTTTCAAACCTTGTATATATTTACATATAAGTTATTGATAATCCAAATACAAGAGGATGGAAAATGCATAAGCTCTAACATCATAAATAACAATTAAGGAGTCCAATCATTGATTTTCGACCATGTCGCTTGAGCCGTATTATCACCGATGAGCCGTATTAAGGAGTCCAATCCGTTGTCTATGGTTTCATAAAAATTGAAACCAATCCAACCCATTTAATATCATGGAACCAATTCGAACCAAACCATTTAAACACGGTTCAGTTCACTTTGGAACCATGGATTCACATAATCTATTAATAAAGAAAAATCATATAACATTTTCATTTCAACATTAATATGTCCATAATTTTTCAAAACATAAACATGTATATTATTTCACAATTAATTTAAACAAATATAATATTCAGTTTCACAGCAACAATAGTAGTAGTCATCACCAAATTTCAAAAAAAAAAAAAAAAACTAAAACTAGTTCTACCATTACACCATTACAAAACTAAAACTATAAAATAACATAACAATAGCAACAAAGCAACTGTTGCACACAAAGAGAAGAGAAGAGAAGATAATGAAATGTTATAAATTAGGATTTGGGTTTTATATATAAGAGATAGGATAGTATACATCATATAATCCAAGTTGCATATGGTCTGGATCAGTTCCGATCCGGAACTGTGAAGTGAAATCCGAACATGATCTGCGGGAAATGGTTCCTCAATTTTCCAATTCAGAATTGGACAACGGATTCAAAAATCCAATCCAAATCTACCGGATTATATTGAACTGATTCAGTTTGCGGATTTTACGGATTCCTTATTCAGCCTTATTCTTAGCAACAATAACTAGATGTACAACAAAGAATAGAAAAAAAAAAAAAAAAAAAAAAAAAACAGGCTGGAGGGTAGGTTTATCCTAAAAATTCCATATTCAACCTCTTCAAACTTACTTTCAAAGCTTTCATTAATTTTGCAATTTGAGAAATATTTCATGTTTATCTAATTTTATATATACTATTACTAGCCTTTCTTTTCTTTTTTTTCTTTTTTTTTCCTTGTCCCTCTATAAGTTTGTATAAAACAAGAGATTTAGCCACCAAAAAAATAAAATAAATGGATAAATTACACTTCGGCCCATTTATGTTTGGCTACTTTCTTACTTTGGCCCTTAAAGCTTATTTTTTTTCACTTTAGCCCTTCATGTCACGCCCCACTTTTTATTACTCGAAGTCATTACCAAGTTCTTAACTTAATTCAATTTCGGAGATAACATGCGGAAATAAACTCAAATGTTCAATAAAAGTAAATGAACAACAATTCTCTCATTCGAATGAAAATTAATTACAACATGAGCATTCGCAATAAATTGCCCTTAGGGTTACAACAATAAATCAAATGAAGGGTGTAACCCTTTTACACATATGGCATTCCGCCAACAACAAAGAGGCCCCGTGGCCAACAATTAAGAAGGTCCAAATCTTGTAGCACATCCTGCTAAATACCTGAAAAAGATTCAACAACGTGGGATGAACATATAGTCCAGTAGGGATCTCAACATGATCCTCAACAATAACAACATTACAGATAGCTATGATCATGCACACTCATTCTCATACTAGGATAATAATGTGATAGTTTATACAAAATATATATATGTATGAACTTTTCTCGAAAACAACCTTTTCATTTGACACTATAAATGATTCATCTTTCCTTTCCTTTCATTCATTAACCCCCCTCTTTCTCACTCTTTCATACATAAACAATTACTTAGGAGATAAATTCACTAAGACCACTACTCTTTTCCAATTTTCACACATACAACAAATGTGCCTATTCAAAACATATTTCTACAATGTTCGGTTTTCTTCACCCTTCCAAAAGACAAAAGGGCATTTCAGTTCAATCTCAATTCTATCATAGTTATCCATGCACACCTCAATAAAAGGAAGATAACAACTCAACTACGTGCATAAAATAAATCAATGAGGCAACTCGTCTCTCCAACACTGTAACCAATACAATTCACAGCTCGCTCGAGCCAAGAAACACAGCTCTCAGGTCCAGAACCAGACGCAATCGCTCGCTCGAGCGAAGCCACTCTGGCTCGAGCCACCAGGAACAAAACTCAACCCTCGCTCGAGCGACCAAACTCTCGCTCGAGCGACCAACCCAAATTCTGGACAGTAACACTTGGTTTCCGAACCCAACCAATTTAAAACAAACCTGCCCAACACATCCGATAACTCAAAAAGAGAAAATAAAGGATGACAACCACTATTATACAATGAGAGAATCCAGGGAACCTAAGTCCGGATACAACAACCAAAAGGAAAAGACCGGGGTCGCTATACTTCATGTTTCAATTTTTTATGAGTTTACTTCTGAAATTAATTTCTAATAAAAATTAGACAAAAAATAATACATTGATAGTAACATGGCATAAAAATATTTTATTATATATAACTCGCATCTTTGAAATAAACTTAAATCTCAATATAATAATATATTTTTTTATGTTATGTGACAGCCATTAGGATATTTTTTGCCTAATTTTGAACATAGGTTAACTTTAAGAGTAAATTGCAAAAAATTTAAAACATAAAAAAAAAAAAAAAAAAAAACTTTAAGGGCCAAAGTAGGAAAGTGACCAAATATAAAATGACCTTTTGGGTGTGTTTGATTGGACGGACTGGATAAGGGGGGATTAGAATCCATCGAACTTGAATCCTGGGACTATGAATCCCCTAGACTATTTGGTTGGATCAGATGTGTATCCCATGTTTGTTTTTTCATGGGATTAGATGTCTGGAAAGGACTATTTTTAGTGAATCTAATGTTTGGTTGCATGGGCTAGATATGATAAATGAACAAAAGACTATTTTATCATTTTTCAATTGTTTACTAAGTAATAGCAATGTTAAACATATCTTTAATATTTTAATTATTTTTAGCTAGATTAAGTAAAATTTTATTTGATTTTATTTTTTTACACAATTAAATAAATTTATTTTTTAATAAATAAATAAATAAAATATCAATAAAAATATATGTTATTTTTTTAATTAAAATTTTAAATAAATTTATTTTTAAAAATAATAATAATTAAATAAAACATCTATTAAAATTTAAATAATGAAATTAAATAAATTACAAACAAAGTTTTAAAATAAAACATGAATAAAATATCTATAAAAAATTAAATAAATAAAACATTAATAAAAAGTTAAATAAAATTATTTTATTTTTAAATTGAGACATTTTAATTTTATTGAATTTTACTAAATATAATACATAATTAAATGGTAGAGGGTCAAAATGGTCATTTCACCACCTAATCCCAACAGTGGATAGTCTCCCGAAAATTGTCTCAACCCCCCTCCCCCCCTCCAAGGATACAATAGTCCGGCCGGACTCCATGTCCGGCGGACTAAAAAAAAAACAAACGTCAGATTGAATGCTTCTCCCGGATTACAATCCGCACAGTAAATAGTCCCCCCTTATCCCTCCAATCAAACACACCAAAGTGTAATTTACCCAAAATAAATTCAAACACAGGTCCGGGCTCAAAATTGCTGTTCAATGTCGAGGAATGAACACCTTCTCTATTTTTCTTTTGGACAAGGCTTTTCCCCTTGTTTGAGGATAATTTGAATAATTTATTTTGTACATCTACTTAGTTAAATAAATAAGCACAAGAATAATAAAGTGCTTTCTTCAACAAAGACCCACAAGAAGCTTGAAGAATCTAATCACCCAATAATTCTTCAGCATCTATTTTGAGTTTCTGATCATATTTGATGAAGTACAAGCTTAAAAAAGAAGAAGACAACTCATTACTTGACTGTCATTAAAACAGAAGCCATACAATTAAGACCCAAAAATAAACCAAGAATATCCACAAGAGTGATGGCTCTAAAATTGCACCTCAATTATAGTAGTTGCGATGGCAACAAAATGAAAATGAACATAATGTATACATGAAGAGGAGGGGGGATACAAAATATGCATTACTTCGAAATCTTATTTTTTACGGGAGCTGCCATTCCACGACAACTTCAACAATGGATGAGAATAGGCCCTAAACAATGGTGTCCAATTGAAGAGAATTCGAAAAGCTGTTAATCAGATTCAAAAAACACCTCTTAGAAACACAAACACAAAAATGCCAGGATTTTTTTTTCTAACTATTCAAAAAGATAAAACGAGTTTCAGCATCAACTTTCAAACAAGCAATGGTGACCATTTTTTAAGCATACCAAGATAGCAGTAAAATTAAATGTAAATTACAATTACCTCCATTGAAGTTTCAGACAGATACAATAGAAAAAATAACAAAAACAGCCCCTTCTCTCTCTCGCATGCATTATTTTGTGTAACACACGCTAATCGAGGCTATTTCAATGGCCTTCACAGTTCAAAATCAAATCATGAAGTATATGAAACCCTGAAAAACCCTATTCTAGTAAAGCTGGATAGATTGAAATTGGGCATGGATATTGACAAAATAACAAGAATGGTGCAGTATGCTTACTTAAAAGAGACAACCATCGGGAGAGAAAATGAATATGTGACAATTGTAAAAGCCTCCAAAGTGGAGAGAACTACAACTCATTTGATCTTTTGGGTGTCTTATTTTTATTTGATTTGTGTTTAACATATAGACATAAAACAAGGGTGTCAATGTAAGGAAAAAAAATCTTTGTGCATTAAACATATAGTGTTGAAGGAATTATAAGATATACTAATTTTACCTTTCTCAAGCTTTTGATACTGTTGTTTCCTCTAACCCAAATTATTACCATTAAGCGAGACTAAGCTCTCAACATAGGTATCCACCGGAAGATAGTTGCACATGTTAGGTATTCCAGGATTTCTAAATTTGCCATCTTTTGGATTGTAAAGAACTAACCGATTCTCAAATTTCAATAAAATTTCACCATTCTTCGAAATGCACAATGATCTGTAGTGGCAAATTCTTAACACTACAGAATAGGGTATTGTGAACAACTTAGTCCAAGGTTCTCTCTCGCCATTCTCGCTCATTACCCATACATCAGCACAAGTAGGGAAGTTGCAGAGCACATGGAGGCATCCTTTTAAAACACACAACGTCAAATCAATAACACCATCCCCATAATCACATGGCACAATTGCTTCATACGTTTCCTTCTCCAAATCAAGAGAGACAATTACCCAAGAAGAGTAACTCGAATCCGTATCAACATGTGGAGAGCCTGATTTGCAAATTATCCTGAAATAAATGGATGCAGAGGAATACCATAAGGAAAGTCTCCGATCCTCCTCCACAAATTCCTCCTCAATGAATAAACCACCACCCCTACCCCACTCTCTAAAGATCCTGACCGCCTTGTAGTCATTAGTAGACTTATCATAACCAAACCCACATGCTCTTGTAAACCCATTACATGAACCTAAAATAAAAACTGCATTACCGTCTACTTGAAATGGACAATCAAGCTCAACAGCGGTTTCTTCATCATTCATCAGGTTCAGGTTGTTTATTATTGAATACAGAGTAAAGAGAACACGACTTCAAATCAAATTCAGGAATATATCTCAGTATCAGTCTTTGCTCTATATAATCATCATCGTCGGTCCTAGATGACATACCGAGATGGGTTTTCACGAATTGGGGACTTGAAATCGAAGAACGCCATGATTTGGAAACGCACCTGAATTGCAGCAGAGACTTAACGGGCAGTCTCGAGAGTATCTCGTCTTCCGGTTGGCACTGCGCTTTTTTGGGTCTTCTCGATCCACTCCTCGAGTTCTCCATGATTCGAAACGCTTGCGACCGCCATGGATAGTGGTGTTGTGCTTGTCATGGTGTGTGTACTAGGGTTTTGAGATTCCGCTTAAAACTTCACAAAACAATTTTGAATATGAAAATTTAATTTTAAACTGCTTTGAGTTTCTGAAAATACGAATTAAAATTGTATGGGCTTTGAAAATACTCCCAAGTTTTGTTTTATCAACTTATATCTTGAATAATTGGAGTCAAGAACAGGAATACATGAAATTTAAAATTTCAATTCTCAAATGACATGATAAATATTAAACTTTACATGATTAAATTTGCAATTAAAAAAAAAATTAACACGTAATTTATCCGGAGAGATTTTGAAGACTTGAAATAAATAAATACCCACATCTCTATGCAATTAATCAAACATCATATTCATCAACATAGTAATAATGATAATAATACAAGAATAAATTTCAAGTCTTTATATGAAATCTTATATAAAGTGCTTACAAATTTGTATAATATCCTACAATTAATTAGTCAAAAGAACTAATAACCTAAACAACTCAAAAGAACATTCACAAGAAATCAAATTACTGCTTAGACCAACTCTACCACTACTGCTCTCTTGAAGTTTTCTTCATCATCAGGTAGTTCTTATTGTTCCTTCAGTTTCTTCATCAGGTGTTGGTTCCTTCAGTTTCTTCATCAGGTGTTGGTTCCATCTTGTCTTGCTTCTTTCCAGTTTTAATTTCTTCATGTGGATCTTTTTCTTCGTCGTTGTCTTCCTCTTCTGGAAAATCACTGTAAGTGTAGAAACTTGCAACATAGGCAAAGATGAACAGATTGGCCATGCTCACCACCACTAATGCAGCGTAAAAAAGATCCAAATGGCTCTGATTCACAGTGTCTGCAATCCAACTTCCATCTTCAACACTCAACTTCTCTACCACCACGTCTAATATCATAATAAACCCTATGTTCAGTATTTTTCCCCATCTGATCATAGCTTCAGTGAGTACGAGTGCATATCTCTTCCTCATTGACTCTGGAACCTGACACCTGAGGAAATCCTCCATACCATCGCGAGCTAATCCATCCATGATTCCCATCAGTACAAACTGTGAAGAGAGCCAAAATACAGATATTGGTGCAATAGCATCAGGATTACCTAACAAGCCGTGTTCTTTCAAAGATTTTAGCCTTATATACTCCACCAACCAAGCAACTTTACAACAAGCCAAAGCGGCAAGCATTCCTAAACCAACCTTCATTCCAGCTGAGTATCTCCCATTCATTCGCTCTATTCGTTGCTCAAATACTATCCTATACAGAGGTTTCACTGCAGATGTTGCAAATCCTGCCATAAGACGGAAGATTTGAATGGGGAGTTGAAGTTGATACTGCTTTTTTCTTAATATGAAACGAAATGACCTGTTCATTGCATATCCTTGTGCAATGAAAAATGTATTACTGTTGGATTTGATCACTCCATACAAAAAAAAGGTAGCTGAGATTGGAACCATTCTTAACAGAAGCTTTGTCTCCTCAACCTCATCCACTGTGCAATTAATCCATCCAATGGGAAAGCACTGGAAATTGTCTGGCACATTTATTGCAGCATTATTGAGCCACCTGCGCAAGTGTAAAAGATGTTAAAAACTACACAAATTTTACACCAATACCATTTCCAACTTTATTTCAAATATAATGCTATCATAATTTAGTACATTTTGTAAAATGTTTCAGTATTTTTTGAAACAAAAACAGATGCCAACCAAGTTTTGGTTTATAGTTTTTAAATTTCTATGAAGGTAGCATAAAAATGTATACACATACTTTATGAACATTGTGTACTCACCGACAGTGATCAGTGAGCGTTGTCCTTTTCTTGGGACCTCGAGGTGTCTTCTAGTTGTGACCTTGACCTTGAGGTGTCTGATCTTCATCCCCATAGTTAAATTTTGTACCCTGCTTAGTAGAGTCAAGATGCCTCTTTAAGAATGCAGCCAGAAGGACCCACAACATGTTTGTGAGGGGACTTGCTCGCAGTTGAGTGGGGGAAAGGAATGCGTATCTAATAAAAAATATAGCGATCCCAATTGACATTACATGTGCAGATATCAAAAACCGATGAGACCAATCAGGAGCAAAAATTGATGATACAAAAACCCATGTGATGCCACCTACAGTTCCAACTATGTTGTAGGTATTTCGAATAATTTTTTTCTGACGTTTCCTTGTCTTGAATCTTTCTTTGGTGAACTTCAAACTTCAAGAAACCAAATTTGATTACCTTTGTTTTGGGTGGATCTCTTTTGAATTTTATTTTACCAAAGGTGAGGGCTCTCAAACATATTCCCTGACCAACCTTGGCAAGAACAATCAAAGTTAATCCCCAATAGAATGGTGAACAGTTAGCTTTGAAGAGCATAATTTCTCCCCTGCTGGACACGACTTTACACCCTTAGAAAAGAACCGATCAGGAACTGACATTACTAGCAACCCCAATCCCTGTATCAAATCGTCTCATATTCATTAGTGAGAGACAAATTTGAAAAATATTTTAAATTAATTTGGACCAGCTTTGATGTAAGATAAGTGTGTATGCATCTTGACTCTAATTTTGATGCTAGATTTGAGTTGTTTCCAACTAAAGAATCACCGTGGGTGGTTTGGCCACCCTAGGTTAGTGGTTAACCTAGTCTGAAGAAATGGTCAAGGTGTTGATCAAAGATTTAATTGCATTTCGGATCAAAAAATTATGAAAGTTAGGTTTACATTGTCTTGTTCCAAGATTTGAGTTCTTGAGTTAAATTTTATTCATTGGCATATTCAAAGAATTTAAGTAAGAAAGGATTATTGTTTACATGCATCATTTATATAAATACACCAATTGTAAAGCCATGAAGTATTAAACTATGTTTGGATTGAGTGATTTGGAGAGAAAAGAAAAGAAATGGAGTGATATGTATTTCTCTTATTTGTTTGGATAACGTAAGTAGAGAGAAATGGGAAGAAATTGAGAGAAATGGAGAGAAACTCATTTCTCTTATAAGCCTCATTTTCAATCTTCCCAAAAGTGGAGAGATTTGGAGAGAAAATAAACCACTATTTTTATAAAAACCAATTTTGTCCCTATAAAAATAAAAGAAATAAAATGATTGAAAATATAAAAAGGTTATTTTGGTAATATAACATAAAATAATTTCTTTTCTATTCTCTTAATGAAATCTAACCAAACAAAAAGGAGAGAAATCACAATCATTTCTTTTCTTTTATTTCTTCCTTATCTAAACAAAAAGGAGAGAAATCACAATCATTTCTTTTCTTTTCTTTTCTCTTATTACTTAAGTAATCATTTCTTTTCTTTTCTCTCCTAGGTTCCCAAAGATAGTGTAAATTTCATTCATTAATGCTCCAATTTTTATTTTTTATTTTTTTCTGGCCTGATGTAAGAGCTTTGGCTTTGCACTTAGATGTACACCAAAGACCACGACTAAATTTGTCTGACAAAGCAAGTGAAAATGTACAAAGGGCTTCTAGAAAGGCTAAATTATGAGTTGTTTTATTCTATCGATGAGAATCAATTAAGAAGTATAATTCCCTATGAAAAATGCAAGGAAAGACCCAATTCCTGCCTATCAACCTTAGCAAATGCATGAGTAGCCCAGTTTAGTTTTGGTTGTCGATTCCCAGTCAGAACATAGTAGTTTATCTATATCTTCACTACTACTACTAGCAAATTAGCAATGCTATGCCACAAATGAAAGGGGTGTGTAGAATTCCGGCTACTTACAATGCTGTAAAGAACACTTGTGATGAGCAACATCCCAACATGGCCAAGATAAGCATCTATGAGAGCGGCCTCCACTAACCCGATGATACCTGCCGCTCCACCTTTAATGTTCATGATTGCAACAGCATGCTTGAGCTTTAACTTCCAAATGTGAGTCAAGAAGGTCACCAAGTTATTCAAGACATACACGGCCATCCTGTTGCTGTAAATCAGAGCTGCAATATAGACATTCTGGTTTTTAGCACAAAGATTCAGATCTTATTTATAATAACATGAAGTGTTAAATATTCAATTCAATGTGATTACGTTGACAACGTAGGGAATCGGCATAATTTCCCTTTTCTAAGTTAAAACCAACATAGAAAAATCTAGGAAAGTTATTATCAAATGTACTTTTACAACATAATTTGAGAAACGTATAAAATAGTTTTGGATAAATTACACGAACCTTCCTTGATAATTGGCAAAACTACATTTGAGTAATTTGACATACACCACCATCATCAACCATTTATTCCTCATCCCTCTACACCCCCGCCACAGTCTCACCTCCACATACCATCATATCTCCACTAGCCTCACCCCATCACCTGCCTTCCCACCACGATTATTCTGTTCGGTGTGTCTCAGCTTCCACCGCCACTAGCACACGCGCCATTCACGCGCTCTTCCTTTGCTTGCTCACATCAGCATCTGATGTCAGCCCTACGCTTGCGTGCGCCGCGTCTGCTTCTGTGCGCCCCGCGTGCACTGTTTTGCTTCCGTGTGCCCCGCGTGCGCCGTTCTGCTTCCGTGCGCCCCGCGTGCGCCGTTCTGCTACGGTGCGCTGCGCGCCCTTCCTGCTATTGTGCGCCATCTTCAGCCTGCTATTGTGCGCCACTGACATCACTTTTCCCTATGCTGACGTCATCTCTGCACAGCAGCCCCTTTTCCTAGCTATTTTCGACCTTCCGGACTCACTGGTACGCTCTGTTTTACCAAATTTTGCTCCTACAAGCCTGCTCCTATACATTTAGTCCTACTCCATTTTTACTATGGATCGCCATGATGCCTCCCATCCAATTTATGTTCTTCTTAATGGTTCCAATTATGTACTGTGGGCCCAAGCCATGTCTTCCTTCCTTAAAGGATGGAAACGTTGGCATATTATCACCGGGGATGTGACCAAACCGATGAAAGAGGCCGCTGAATCTACTACCACATATACAGACCGACTCGAAGATTGGGACAGTAAAAACTACCAAATCATTACTTGGCTTCAGAATACCTCTGTTCCCTCTATTAGTCTTCAGTTTGGCCATTTTCGGCTTGACTCTATTTCCAATCCTGCTAAAGACATTTGGGTTTTTCTGAGAGATCGATACCAGACCACTGGTCTTGCCCATCAGTATCAACTTCACAGTCAACTTCACCGTATGCGCCAAGAATCCAGTCAGTCTATTAATGACTTTCTTTCTCAAATGTACTATGTTTGGGACCAGCTTGCTCTCTCAGAACCGACATGGCCTCACCAAGAAGATGCTACCTTATTCACTACCTATCGTAATCAGTAGCGGTTGGTCCACTTTCTCATGGCTCTCACTCCCTCTTTTGATCCCATGTGTGCCTCTCTTCTTCATCACCTTCCATTGCCCACTCTTGAACAGGCTATTTCTGAGCTGTTATATGAGGAGACTCATCTTGGTACTCTTCAGGCTCATCATGTGGACTCTGTTCTTACCATTCCTCAGTCACGGCCCTCACCGACCCAACGGTCACTACTTACATCTATTGTCTGAATCGAGGCCTTCCTTCTACTCATCTTTTGGTTCATTGCCATGTCCGATCTTGCCAATATTGTAACAAACTTGGTCCTGGTCATCTGCAGCAGGATTGTTTTCGTAATCCATCCCATTCATTTTCTACATGCCACTCCTCTCGCGTTAGCTCTTCTAAGGGGAGCTCTCATTGCCAGTTTAATCGCACTGCTGCTACTGCCTTTGAGGATTTCTCTGAGTCTCCTGCTCCGTCAACCCCTGTTTTTTCTCAAACTGATGTGGAGGCCATGTTCAAACAACTTCTCTCCACCTCTGGTACACCTCCTCCTACTGCTTTGTCTGTGACTCCAGGTAACTCTTCTTGGTATTTTGACTCTGCCTGTTGTAATCATATGACTTCCAGCTCTACTATATTCTCCTCAATCTCTCCCTCTACTCATCTTCCCTCCATTCATACTGATGATGGTTCTCTCATGTCTGTCAGTCATGTTGGGACTGTTTCCACATCTCAGGTATCTTTACCTCAAGTTTATCATATCCCTACTCTAACCTTAAACCTTATCTCTATTAGTCAATTATGTGAGCTTGGTCTAAACGTCACCTTTTCTGCTAATGGTTGTTTGGTGCAGGACCCTCAGACGGGATAGACTATTGGGATCGACCGTAAGCATAGACGTCTCTATGAACTCATTCAACTTCATGTTTCGGACTCCCCATAGATCGTTGCTGCTGCATTTGTTTCCTCTTTATCTCCTTTTCATCTTTGGCATTGTCGCTTAGGACATCTTTCTGTTAGTCACTTAAAGTCTTTGGTTTCTAGTGGTCAATTGGGTCATGTACTTCAAGATACTTTTTATTGTATACCCTGTCAACTTGCAAAACAACCTGCTTTATCTTTTAATAAAAGTACTTATGTTTCTCGTGCTCCTTTTGATCTCATACATTCGGATATTTGGGGCCCATCCCCTACTACTACCATGGGGGGATCTCGTTATTTTGTTGTTTTTATTGATGATTATTCACGATTTACTAGGCTTTTTCTCATGAAAACTCGGTCTGAACTTAAACATCTTTATTATAGCTTTGCCAAAATGGTCCACACCCAATTTTCCAAAACCATTAAAATTTTTCGCTCTGACAATGCTATGGAATATCGGGATACCAATTTTCTTTCCTTTCTTTAGAGTCATGGTACTCAGCCTCATCGTTCCTGTGCTAGCACGTCCCAACAAAATGGATGTGCTAAACGAAAACATAGGCATATTCTTGACACTACTCGCGCTCTCCTTCTCTCGCCTTCCTACCCTGAAAACTTTTGAGGGGAAGCTGTCCTTACTGCTGTGTACACTATCAATTGTGTTCCTTCTCCTGTCATCCATAATCAAACTCCTTTTGAATGTCTACATGGTACTCCCCCTCCATACACCAATCTTTGGATTTTTTGCTCTGCTTGCTTTGTTCTGCTTCAATCCCATGAACACACCAAGCTTGAACCTCATTCTCATCTTTACTACTTTCTTGGATATGGGATTGAACATAAAGGCTTTCGTTGTTGGGATCCTCTCTCTAAACGTCTTCGTATCTCTCGCCATGTAATTTTCTGGGAGCACAAAATGTTTTCCTCTCTCTCCTCCTTTCACTTACCCGCACTCTCCACTCCGGTCGTCTTTACTAATCCTTCCCTAGATCTCTTTTCTAATAACTTTGATACAAGTTCCTCCTTCATTGAGACGCCCTTGTTGATCCCTGATCCCGACCAGACTGGTCTCCCTGATAGTCCATTTCTCCTTGCACCTTCTAGTCCGTCTCCTCATTCTTTACTAGTTCTTCTTCCTACCGATCCTCCCACAGGTCGGCCGCACCGAGTAACTCAACCACCTATTCATCTTCGTGATTATATTGTTGGGTCTGCTGCATTTTCTACTTATGAACCTACCTCCTATTGTGAGGCTTGTACTAATCCTCTTTGGCAACAAGCTATGACTGATGAACTTCAGGCTTTGGACAAAACTCATACTTGGGATGTTGTTGATCTTCCTCCTGGCAAGACTAGAATTGGCTGCAAATGGGTCTACAAAATCCAGACTCATTCTGATGGCTCTATCGAGCGCTACAAAGCTCGTCTTGTTGCCAAGGGTTTCAACCAAGAATATAGCATTGATTATGAGGAGACCTTCTACCCTGTTGCTCGACTTACCTCTGTTCGTAGTTTGCTTGTTGTTGAAGCTGCTCGCCACTGGGAGCTCTTTCAGTTGGATATCAAGAATGCCTTCCTTAATGGTAATCTTCTTGAGGAGGTCTACATGCAACCTCCACCTGGGTCTACTTATCCCACTCATAAGGTTTGTAAACTACAGCGTGCCCTCTATGGTCTCAAGCAGGCACCCCGCGCTTGGTTTGCTAAGTTCAGTTCTACCATTCATAACTTCGAGTTCACTTCTAGCTCCTATGACTTTGCTTTATTTATACGGACTACTCCTCATGGTACCACTTTTCTCCTTCTTTATGTGGATGATATGATTATCACTAGTAATGATGCAGCTGGTATTCTTCTCCTCAAACGTTTTCTCCACTGTCAGTTTGAGATGAAGGACCTTGGTACTCTTAACTACTTCTTAGGCCTTGAAGTCTCCCATGATTCTACTGGTTCCTATTTATCCTAGGCCAAATATGCATCCGATCTTTTGGCCCATGCTGGTCTTACCGATTGCAAAACTACCTCTACTCCAGTTGATCCTTAGATTCATCTCACTCCTCTGATGGGGATCTCCTCTTTGATGCTACTCTTTATCGCCAGCTCGTTGGTAGTCTTGTCTATCTCACTGTGACTCGTCCTGACATTGCCTATGCTGTTCACATTGTTAGTCAGTACATGTCGGCTCCTTGCACTCCCCACTATACTGCTCTACTCTGCATCCTTCGCTACCTCAAAGGCACTCTGTTCCGTGGCCTTCACTACTCTGCTTCCTCCTCTCTTGAACTGCGTGCCTTTTCTGATGCTGATTGGGCTGGGGATCCTACAGATCGGCGCTCCACCACGGGTTTCTGTTTCTTCTTAGGGGATTCTCTTCTTACTTGGCACAGCAAGAAATAATCCCGCACTACCCGCTCTAGTACCGAAGCTGAATACCGAGCTCTTGTTGATACTACTCAGGAACTTCTCTGGCTTCGCTGGCTCCTTGCTGATATGGGTGTTTCTTCTTCTGGCGCTACCTTTCTCTATTGTGACAATCAGAGTGCCATTCAGATTGCTCACAATGATGTTTTTCATGATCGCACCAAGCATATTGAGATTGATTGTCGTTTCATTAAACAACATGTTACACGTGGTACTGTTCTTCTTCTCCCTATTGCTTCTGCTGATCAACCTGCTGATATTTTCACCAAAGCTCATCCTCCTGGCACTTCAGTAATGTCGTTTCCAAACTCAACTTGGTGGATGCCTACCCTCCTTGAGTTTGCGGGGGGATGTTAGTATATATTATATATATTAGATATATGCTGTAAAGGAATATACATTAGATATATGCTATAAAGAAACAACACCTTCATTATTATGTTTTCCTAGTGCTTAGCTTTCATTATGTTGTCTCTTTCTCCTTTTGGTGCTCTTCTCTATAAATGAGAAACATCACCTGTTAACCAATATACTGAATATAACAAACACATTAATTCAGTCAGTCTCTCTCTCTCTCTCTCTCTCTCCCCTATACCAAACTAACATGAGAATTTGGTAAAAGTCAGGTATGTTTGGTTTGGATTTGACAGAATAATTTTTAAAAATTTTTTGGGGAGAGAGTTTAGAATTTTTTTTGGTTTGTTTGGTTATATATTTTGAAAGTAGTTTTGGAGTTTGGAATGATTTGATATTTTGTTGTAATTGAGTAGATGTGTGTGAGAGAAAAAATGATTGAGAAGGAGAGAGAAAAAGTGATTGATTAATGTGTAAGAGAGAAAAAGTGATTTTGAAAATTGTTTTGGAAAAATTACAAACCAAACAAGTTTTTTAGAAAATTTTTCCCAAAATCACTCTACAAAGCCAACACAAACATATCCTCGGTTTTTTTACTTTTTACCAAGTTCTTCAAAAAGCCACCAAAAAAGCTATCAAAAAAGCCAATTTTTTTGTCAAAAAAGTCACCAAAAAGTTAAAAAGCCAAAAAAATATATATTTTTAACAATTTCTCAAAACACCTCTTAGTTTTGTTGACACAATTGCTAGAAATTTTTGGGTGCAGATATAGGTACCACCCTGGCTGCCATAGGTGGTACCTTTTCACCAGTGAGAGATGGACAAAATACAAACAACAATGATTCATCCCATTAATTTGGGAGCACTAATGAGGTGGAAATTCAAAAAAAAAAAAAAAAAAAAAAAAAAAACCTGAGGCCAAAACATCACATCAATGAGTGGGGCCTACCCCCTAGAGCTCCTTTAGAGCTCATAATTTAGAGCTCCCAAACATTTTTCAAATACAAAACACAAGAAGTCAGATTATGTCAGCAAGTTACCACATCGAAAAAAAAAAGCTCCCAAAAATTAACGGAAAATTCACAGACGGTTTGAAATTCTCCCTCCTCTCACTTGCTTTTAATAACATATTTTCTCTCTCCCCAATTAATTTTACTTTTTTTTTTACTATTGTTCAGTATATCTTCAATCAATTATTTTATGTTTTCTTTTATTCAAAATTTAAAAATAATATACGGTAAAATTTTTAACTAAATTGAGGAAAAAATTATTCCTAACGACATATTTTTACTTCTATATAAATACTTGAAAAAATAAACTTGAAAAAGGTAGTCAATATAATATTATACATTAAGTAAAAAAATGTAGTTAGCAATTATACTTACATAAATTTACTATTTTAAAAACATTTTATTTTGCTTGCTTATATTGTTAAGCATTATATTATATCAAAGATGAAAACTCTCAAAGTAAGCAACCAAACAAACAAACAAGTAGAATATAATGTTTAACAGTAGACTTTTAAAATTTTGCAATAAAATTTTACAACTTTCATTTTTGTTAAGAAAATTCCATTTGGTGCTAGTTAAATAAAATGCTTTTAAAATATTTTTTTTTTAAAAAAAATTGAAATTAAAACTATAGTAAATTTATGTAACTATAATTCCTAACCACATTTTTTTACTTAATGTATAATATTATGTTGACTATCTTTTTCAAGTTTATTTTTTTAAGCATTTATATAGAAGTAAAAAAATGTTGTTAGGAATAAAATTTTCCTTAATTTAATCATAAATTTTAGTTGTATATTATTTTTAAATTTTGAATAAAAGTAAACATAAAATAATTGATTGAAGACATATTGCAGTTTTATATTTATTTTTCTGTGTGAAAAAAAATATTTAAAATCACAATTCATATATATATATATAAATAATTATGAACACAACTTATGCATAGCACAAGTGGAACACTAGTAAATAAAAAAAAAAAAGTGAATTAATTGGGGAGAGAGAAAATATGTTATTAAAAGCAAGTGAGAGGAGGGAGAATTTCAAACCGTCCGTCAATTTTAAGTTAGTTTTTGAGAGTTTTTTTTTTCAATGTGGTAACTTGTTGACATATAGGGGTGTTTGGAAAGAGTTTTTTTTTTTTACTAAAATAGCATTAAAAGATAAAATAGGCTAAAATAGTCAATAAGACAAAATGTCACATCAAACTTATAATCATTTTATTTTTTCTCTCACAAACATTACATCCAACTACAAAAAAATCCAACTATCTTTCTAAATACAAAAATTTTAGCCTCATAAAATATCCAAAAACTAAAATAGCCTACTAAAATAGTAACTTTCCAAACACCCACATAATCTAACTTCTTGTGTTTTGTCCATCTCTCATTGGTGGAAAGGTACCACTTGTGGCTGCCAACGTGGTATCCTATCCACACTCAAATATTTCTCGAGAGGAAAGATAGGGGATAGGAATGGAGTACAGAGAGGTTTTTAGGTTCCTAAACAAACTGCGTCAAAGAGAAGAGGACAAGAGATTATCACATCAAAGAGGAGACAAGACCATGTTCAAAAAAAAAGAAAGAGAAAAGGACAAGGCCCCGTTTGTTTTCAGAGGTAGAATGGAGGTGATTCATAGTGAGGGGATTAATAGTGAGGGGATTGTTAGTGAGGGGATTAAGTAAAATTGTGTTTGTTTTGATGATAGTTGTTAGTGTAGGAATTGTTATATTATTTTTATATAAAATAATAAAACAAATAAAAAAATAGAAAAAATTAAACATTAATATTTAAAAAAAAATTCCCAATATAAAAAAAATAAAAAAATTTCTAATCCCCTCACTATTTTTCTAATACCATCTCCACCTCCTCCATCTCAATCCCCCTTCCAACCTCCATCTATATCACCTCTTCCATCCTAATCCCCTCTCCAACTCTACAAACAAGCACAACACTAAATAACCCGACCTCTATCCTAATCCCCTCCCATCTATTTAACCCCAAAACAGACGGGGCCAAGAGATTATCGCGTCAAAGAGAAGAGGTGAGCTGAGCTAAGCTGATATTTGACTCTGTCTCTCCACAATCACAATCTCTCTCCACTTTATGGCCTCTTTTTGAAGTTGGTTATTTTAGTTTTTAATCATTTTAATAAATTAGAATACAACTTTGATAGAGACCCCCTTAATCACCAACCCCCACCACCCCACACACATGTGGGAGTTGGTGATTGGAGGAAGAGAAAAAAAAAAAATCTGGCCAATCACAGGCCAAGGGGGTCGTGGGGGTCACTATTTGGAGGGGGTTCGAAACATTTTTTATTAAAATATTGAGAGGAATTAACTGGAGAGAGAGAAAATATGTTATTAAAGCAAGTAAGAGAAGGGAGAATTTCAAACCGTCCGTGAATTTTCCGTTAGTTTTTGGGAGTTTCTTTTTTTTTTTTTTTTCGATGTCGTAACTTGTTGACATAAGGATGTTTTAAAAAGATGATTAAAAATTAATTTTTTAATTTTTAATTTTTTTTTACTATTTTATGTAAGAAGTAATGTGATCTAAAATAGGCCATAATCTAACTTCTTGTATTTTGTTCATCTCTTATTGGTGGAAAGATACCACCTGTGAGCTGCCAACGTGGTACCCTATCCGCACCCAAAAATTTCTCATATATATTTAAGAATCTCCTTGGCTTGTATTTTACAGTTTCTTTTCAAACTATCCTTTCTTGTGTTTTAATTACAACTTTGTCTTATTGTGCTTATTGTAATTTTCTTTATTTTTGAGGTTCTTTCTTTGGCTTGTATTTTGCAGTTTCTTCCCCAAGTATCCTTCCTGTGTTTTAATTACAACTTTGTCTTGTTGTACCTATTGTAATTTTCTTAATTTTTGAGGTTCTTTATAAACACACTTTTATTTCATAAATTTACTACTTTGATCCTATTGATAGTTGTATTTCGTAAATTTACTAGTTTGATCCTATTGATAGTTGTATCTTGCTACTTATGTATGTCATATGCAGACCTTATGCAATTGTGGTTTGATAAAATATCTGATAATCATATTTTTATATCATAATTTATTACATGTCATAATTATATTATTAAATAAATAATAGTGATAAAAACATTATAGGCCAATGCAATTATCACACAAGATAAATCAAATCAAACTAAACCTTAAACCCCATCAAATAAGGTCAGTTACATATTATCACACAAGATATGATAAGTAAAATATAGTATATAAATATAATCATTATAATATTATTGGTGGCACAAAATCAAATATTATTTAGGAAAATGAAATTTAATTCTTAGTATTGTAAAACCTTGGCCTAATAACCTTATTATGGGTTCAAGTCTTGAGATAACCACTTTATGTACTATGCAAAAGCTTATGTGTGCATTTAATCTTTTCCCTCCCAAATACACATTAATGTGTACTACTTAAGCCATGTTATACTTTTAGATCTTTTGAATTTTTTTTAATCTAACAATTACAAAAAGACACTTTCTCATCTCATCCTAATAAAAAATAGGGTAACTTACAAATATATTCCGAGATTTGTTTAAAATACTAGTTACCCTTTGTAATTTTGAAAAATATATCTCGCCCTTTCAAGTTTCTAACCATATAACAAATGACACATTTTATTAATAAATTATCAAGTCAATAAATAGTTTTCAACGATATCATAAATATATTTTAATTAATAATAATTCAAATAATTTTATTATTATATAGGAGAGAGAAATTTTATTTATTTTTGTTAATTCTACTAAATAAAAATTTATGATAAGAGAATATTTGTAATTTTTCAAAACAGATAGAGAAATCCATAGTTTAAAAAAATCTCAGGAGGTATATTTGTTATTTATCCTAAAAAATATGATAATAAAATCCATTCATTTTATTTATTTATGTTTTGTGATTCTATCTATACTTTTATCATAAATTATTTATCATTTGTTTTTGTGAGTGGCTTATTTGGTTTGTATATCAAGCTATAGGGTTTGTTTGGTTTGTATCTTGAGATATAATTTTTGAGAAAAATTTTCAAAATTTTGTTTGGTTCAAATTTTTTGAAATTTTTTTTCAAAATTACTTTTTCTCTCTTCTACACATCAATCAAATCTCTCACATCTCTTCTTCTCAATCATTTTTTCTGTTACACACATCTACTCAAGTACAACAAAACATCAAATCATCTCAAACTCCAAAACTATTTTCAAAATATACAATTAAACAAACCAAATTTTTTTCGAAACTCTCTCCCCAAATTTTGTTTCTGAAAATTTTTCTCAAAACACAAATCAAACACACCCATAATTTTTGAGAATTTTTAAAAAATTTTGTTTGGTTCAAATTTTTTGAAAAATAATTTCAAAATCATTTGGTCTCTCCTACACATCAATTAATCACTTTTTCTCTCTCCTCTCTCTTTCTCAATCACTTTTTTTCTTATACACATCTGCTCAACTACAACAAAATATCAAATCATCCCAAACTCTAAAACTATTTTCAAAATATATAACCAAACAAATCAAAAAAATTCCTAAACTCTTTCCCCAATATATATATATATATATTTGAAAATTTATCTCAAACACAAACTTTTTTTTTTTTTTATCAGAAGAGGAATATCATTAAAGTAGCCAAATGGCACTTATAAGGAGGGAAATCATCCAAAAAATCACTTACACCATCAAAGGAAAGATGAGAAACAAAGAAAACATAGGAGTAAAACTATGAAGAATTCCCAGCTGCACAACGAGTGCTTGTGCTCGTACTGCAAGCAGAGGCCAACCAATGGCCATAGAGCATACCGAGAATAGATCATAGAATACAACCACAAAGTGGGTAAGCATCATCAAGCACTGATGGATTCCATAGGCAAAACCAAACCAAAAAACAAAACAAAAAAGACCAAAACTCATCCTCAAACCAGTGGGTTAGCACACTTCCACCATGGGCTTGTACATAAGCTCCTATAAGCCAAAACTGAGGAGGTCGGTGTGTGGAGGCAGCAGATTCGACGAGAAGTGGCAGAGTTGGGGTTGATGTGGTGTTGGCAATGCCGGCGCGAAGCACAGAGGAGGTAGACGGTGGGTCTGGGGAGGGCTACGGCTGGAGTGAGGCAAAGTGAAGGAAGAGTGGAGAAAGACAGACTGTACACCCACCAAAAGGGCAAACACACCTCACAAGGAGGGAGAAGATAGAAATCAAAGCTTCCAAAGCTTATTGACCAGAAAATGGCAGAGGAAAACGGAAGAGAAAAGGGGGTAGAGAGGAGGAGAGAGGCGGCCGGAGGCCGAAGCGCCCCTCCCTGTAGACACCTCATTTTTGACCATCCTCAAGACTTGGACGTCACCGTTTGAACATTCGGTGATTATCCATGTTTGTGTTCATTTGGAGTTCCCGGAGTTCTCGGCTACGCGCATTGCCTCAAGATCTCCGAACTCGACTGTTTTGTGTCTGGTTTTGCACCAAACACTTGTGTTTTGCCTTGGAGGGGCAGGGAATGCCTTGTGAGGCATCTCCACACACCACCGGCACTAGCTAGAGGCCACCGGCTGGTTTTTGTTGCCACCGGCAATATATTTTGCCGGTCGGCATTCTTTGTTGCCGGTCGGCAGTCATTTTTGTCAAAATGACATTTTTGGCTAGCCGACTACTGTTCATCTACTTTTTGTAGATATTTTGTGCCAGCTGTGATAGCTGGCACCCACCCCAGCCCCCTCCATACACGTGTATGGGGGGATTTCCCTCTTGAATGGCTTGTTTTGTAAGCCTTACAAGAGGGAATTGCCTATATAAGAGAGGGTCTTCTCTTGGCATTAGGGTTAGACACTTTTAAGACATTTTAGACAGCTTTAAAAAAGCTTGAGTTCTAGGGTTAGGGTTAGATATAGTTTCTATCCCTATAAGTGTGTGTTTTGTGCCATTTTTGCTCACACACACACATTAACACACCATCTCTTGGACTTGAGACCCTTGGAGGCTTGTGTGAGTGTTTTGGAGGTGGATTCAAGCCAAGAAGGGCTGTTGGAGCATCATTGGTGAAGGTGGTCTTCAAGGGTAAGAATCTTCCCTTTTTGCATCCTATTTCTACCTATCTTAGAGCTGTCTTTGTGTTTAGTGTATAACATAAAAAAGTTCTATTTTTAGGCCCTCTTGATTGTTTGTTAAGAGTGTTTTGTGCTTTGGGGACGTTTGACCCCTCTTAGGCCTTGTAAGGCCCTTGTTTTGTGCTATTTTGTGCAAGTCTCTAGACTTTGGTGTTTGGGCCTCTTCACCACTGAAATCTTGAGGGATTTCAGTGGTGGAGATGGTGCCTTGAAGTCTCCAAAAGGGGAGGGCCACCCCCTCTCCTTGTTGTCCTTGAAAGGGACCATTTTTGGTCTCTTAGGGAAGCCTTTGTTCAAGTGTGTGTTGATCATGTCTAGGCTGAATTTCATGCTTATTATGCCATAATATAATCATGTTGTGTGTTGGTTTTGGTACTCCATACATGTTTAGTATAGTTGCCATGTAATGCCTCCTTGATCCCTTAACATGCCTTAGGTTGTTAGCCTTTGTTTGAGCATGATTTAGGCCTAGACTTATGAATGTTTTGTGCTTATTTTGCCATGCTTTAGGTCTGTTCATAGTTGTTTGGATCAATTTTGGCATGTTTAGTATAGCTTCTTTGCATTTGTAGCTTGTTAGGCTTGTATGCCTCAAGTATGTGAATGTGTAGCTTGTGTTGCTTGCATCATTTTGGTGGTTTGGAACCACCCAACATGTAATTTTAGTCCCTTTGGCATGCTCATATGCTTGCCTTAGTTGCCTCTTTATTGCTTTGAGAGCATGTGTTGTATGCCTTATGTTTCGACCATTGTGTATGCCTTTGAATTCAAACCATTTAGATGCCATCTAAGTGGTCCTTTGGGCTTGATTTTGTGTGCTAAAACTCTGATTTTAGTTGCTTAAGTCTCGCCATGTTAGGTTTTGCCAAGTGTAGCTCAATGCCTCTTGGCTTGCCTTGAGTATTTGGGCCAATTGCATGCTTTTGCTTGTTTTGTGTGAGTTGGTTTGGCACCTCTTATAACATGATTTCAGAGCTTAACTTGCATGCTAATTGTTCATATTTGTGCCCGCTTAAATGTGTTTAAAAGTCGCCCCATTATGCTTTAAGTTTTGGACCATGATCGTGTGCATGTGTGTGTGCATTTTGGCTTTCATTTCCTTGGTTTTGGCCACTGTTTTAGGCCTAATTAGAGTTGCCTAGAACATGTTTAAGACCATCATTTGTTCGGGATGCATGCTTACCTCATGTTTGCTTGTATGCTTGCATTGTTTGTTCACATGCTCATGTTGCATCCCTAGCTAACATGATTAGGTTGCGATGCGTCTTGCATGCATGCCTTGTCCCTTGATTTGGTGATGGGGATTGGGCTCTTTGATTGTTTAGTTTGCATTTCATTTGACATGAAAATTGCACACTTGATTCTTTGGGCCATCATGCATGAAAATGTGTGATTGGTGGCCCGAGAATCGAGGCACATCCTCCTTTGAGTCACAAACATGATAAGGAGTGTGATTGGTGCATACATAGCTTGAATAGCATTGCCATGCCAGATTCTGTCCTTTGCTGCTGTGAGTTGCAGGTTCTGCAGGAATTCATTGCCGGCTGGCAGTATTTAGTGCCGACCGGCTGTCAATAAATGGCCGGTGGATATATTTTGTGCCGATGGGCCACATCCTAGTGCCGGTGGTCATTTCCTTCAGCCGGTGGGATTCTCTAGTGTCCAGAGAGGCATCCTTGAGGCTTTGGCAGCTTTCGGAGGAACAAAGCAGGGAAAACAGAGGCAGGCTAGGCATGGCAGTGCAATTCCGAGCGGAATCCGAGCGCGCGTGCATTGAGCCCTCGCCCCGAGGCGGTTTACTGTTTTTCTTAGCATAATTAATTTGTTAATTAATTAGGCAATTTGTAACATTTAATTAGCTTGCGTAGTTGGTTAATTTGTATTATTATTTTGGGTCCCTCCGAGCGAGGGCAAATTTGTAATAAGTGTGCGTGGGTGTGTGTATGTCTTCCAACCCCCACTTCTTTCTTCCCTTTTATTTACCTGCTTACGATGGTAGATTAGGGCATATTTAACTTAGCATACCTTATGCAATGCATGTGTGCATCCATGCATTTGTCTGACATGCACCGGGCTCGGTACATCATACACCCCGCATTGTACTTTCAAATCTAACTTGAATACATGCACCGAATGATTGCATTTCACATGCCATTTTAGGGTTAGCCGAGCCTATCCTAATCACATTCTGTATGTGATGCATTAGTCACGCTAACATGAACTAGGGCATGCATGTTTGCTAACTAGTTTATTGTTTTGGCACGGAGTACAATGTAAGTATTTATGCTTTAGCATATCGCATGCGTGTGAATGTTAACATGACAGCATGATTACCATGTGGCTCAATGCTTATATGAGATAAACTATTTGAATGCCTGTGGGTGGAGGTTGGATTGCTTGAGTTGGAAAAACTCGTTGAAATCCGTGTTTTAGCCTACTTGCGAGTAGCAAAATCCGAAGCGCTTTTCAAAACAAACGGATATGCAATGCTTGTTTCCAAATTAGGCATTCTAGTCTATACTTGTTTGCTACGTGCATAACATAGTAATTCTAGGTTAATAATTGGAATAAGAACACATAATGTTTTCAAAAACGGATATCACGGTTAGTAGAGGCCGGTCTTCGGACCGGGCGAAAGGGGGTGCTCATAGCTGACCTTCCCCGATCGTACCCAAGCTCCCGAGCCAAGACAACTTTGGTAATGACGGACATGTGGCCTTCGGCACCGAGTCAAGGTTTCCTAAATTTTCCATTTTAAAACATTTAGGTGGCAACTCTGTATCTGGCAAAGCAGTCCATGTTTGGCACTACTTTTTCAAAAAAAATCTGTTTTCTCAAAACGATTTGCCAGAGTTGGACTCTTTGGTTCAGATTACGAACCGCAACAAACAAAAAAAAAGGAGGCCGAACTGTAGCAAGCTGAGGTCCCTCGCGGCCCTGCTACAGTTTCTGGCGACTCCGCTGGGGATTTTAGAGAGCTTGACTCGAACTCGTGATATCCTGTTTTGACTACACTTATGTGTTTCTTTGCATTGCATGTGCATTGGTGCGCCTAGGACACCATGTTGGGCATCTGCTATTCCTGAACGGTTTGCTGGAGGCTTGTCTTGTCAAGGCATGACCATAAGGCTGACCGGTTGCGGGCTCTGCCAGTATGGGAACACAAACCCCAGTTTTACCGGGGCACCCTTTTTGACCATTCGACCTAGTGCATATTCGGATCCATAGTGACCATTCTAAACTAGGACAGGTTGCTTACCCGATATAGGTTGTTTGAAGCCGCTGTATGCGTAGTGAAACCCTAGCTCCTGACAAAATAGGACAGGGAAACCCTACCCCAACATAGGGGTGTATTGGCTCTCTTTTATCTGCTATGTGCTTTTAGAGTGTATCTCTGCAGGGAATGCATACATCAGTTTGCAAAGTTTGAGCGTCAGGCCCGAGGGCACTAGTATCAGTGTTGTTGAGAATCAGTTATGTCTGTGGGTATTAGTTCCGTTTTGAACAATGATTCTGGGGAACAGTGATCAGTAGTAGAGTGCAGTTGTTCGGCTACACCCGTGTTTGATCTGTTTGGGGCTGAAATACTGCTTGTTTTCTGTTTCAGTTCAGAGATTCAGAGAGTTGATCCAGAACAGCTAGTGTCTTCTCCTTGCTGAGGCAGGACTGAGCATGACACAGAATTCAGAAGAGATCGTGGTCATGACGGCCGCATTGAGTCAAGGAATCACCCCGCAGGGTGAGGCTAATATTGATATGCCGCATCCGCCTAGGTCGCCTACCGCACACCCAGTTTGGACCCCTCAACTATATCAGGCTCGCGAGCCTACTACATTTGAACTAATGGGGATGATAGGTGATCTCCAAAGATCCGTGGCGGATCTCGCCTATGGGATGTCTGTTTCGCCACCAGCCGCGCCATATGCCGGAGGCTTCATACCCCAAGAGCCCCCGCTATTGGGACGGATAGTAATTGAACTCAGCCAACTGGAGATGGCCTCCAGCTATGGCAACGACGCATCAAACCAAATTCGAGATCAGGCTGAGGCCGGAGACAAAGGTAAGATGAAGGCAGATGCCGACCCTATCGAACAACTGCTGTGGGCAGTCAAGGCTTTGAAAGCCGGGGGGATGAACAAGCAACAGATATCCGCAGTTATGACAAAAGCTGTGGAGGACGCTTTTCCCACTCCGCCTGAGGGCAGTTCCAGTCAATCAGAGAACCGGGATCGGCCCCGTCATGCCAAAACAGTTCTTCCCGCTCCTAACCTTGCATCTGGAAAGGATCAGAAATCCAAGGCCGCACCCGCCGATCCGTTTGCTAGTGCATCTAGCAAGAGTGCTCAGGCTCCAAAGTATCTGCCTCGAGGGCGCAGGGTCTTTCATGCTCTCTACATGCCATTGTCCAAGGCACTTCAGATCCTTGCCGAGAGGGGACACCTTAAACCCCTAGAGCCTCGGCCTCTCCCGAAGAATCTCCCTGTTACTCATGACCCTACTCAGTACTGTGCATACCACCAGCAGACAGGCCATGCTACCGACAATTGTTTCCGCCTCCGTCATGAGGTGCAAGATTTGATTGACAACGAGGTTATCCACCCTCCCACCTCAGCAAAGTCCGTCACCACCCAGCTGTTGGATTTTGAGGACACAGATACTGCAAGTATGTAAGTAGAAGGTGAACCGCCTGTGGGCAGTGCCTGGCGCATTTTTGGATGTGGCGTTTGGCACGCATTTTTGGGCATCTGTTAATTTTGTAAATTCTGGCTCGGGTGTCGAGTCAGTCTTTTGTTTTGTCTTGAGTCTGTCTCTCTGTATTGAGTCAGTCTTTTCGCTTACGGGGTCTGTCTTGTTGTAATGAGTCAGTCCCTCTTGTATAGAATACCAGGTGATTCCGGGGTTGTTGCCTCGAACACCGTTTTGCTTTGTAATTACTTCTTTCGTTTTTCCTTTTGAGTCTGTCTCGGTCGAGGAGCCAGTCACAATCAGAGAATCAGAATGAAACAACCGTAGCTATCACATTTCCGTACTTGTTGCTATTTGAGTTAGCCGCGCCGGAAGGTGTGAATGGGACGACAGTACATTTCGCCTACTCTCCTGTGCCTTAAACATCGTCGTAATGACCTAAGCTTTTCATAAAACCCCTTTTCGAACACTGCGGTGAGAAAAACGAAGAGGAAGGAATTCCTCGGGTTTTGCAAAACTTTGATCATTTTGAAGGAAAGAGAGGCCTGCTAAGCTTTTAATGAATGAAATCATGCTTGTCGGCGTGAATACTGAGAAGGATCCTGGTTCGATCCGGACTGGTTCCACACTATCTTCTGCGCGAGCGATTTGTCGCTTTCTTAAAAACTTTCAAAAACGAAATGTTTCGCGCAATCTTGCGAAGATCTGTGTGGAATCGCTCTTGAGATTGTGCAGCCTAGGATCGCTCTTAGCCTCAAGATTCAATTTATCTGTTGCAAACTGGAATCCGTTCAAAAACGTTCAACAGTGTCATGAAACGCCTGTGTGGCCCATTTTGAGGCAGCCCTCGAGCAAGAGGCATCAAAGTCAGATCAAGGAGATCAGATCCCACCAAGCAAGGCTCGTGAAGCAACTGTGATGGACTTTTCTGCAAATTAACGCAACAGTCATTCTCCTGGATATAGAAAGGCCTCAATCTCAAAACCATTTGGCATGGGCTTGCTACACTTTTACCCTTTGAGAGGCTCGCTGGGCCGAAAACCCGAAAGGGCGATCCAGGCAAAAGTTAGAGCAAAGGAAAAAAAGAAAAATACAAAAAAGAAGAAAAGAAAGAAAAGAACAAAGAATAGCAAAAGAAAAGAAAGAAAAGAAATGAAAATGCAAAAGAAAAGAATAAAGAGAAAGAAGAAGAAAAACATAGCTCGCAAGGTCAAAAACCCGCATTGGGCACCTTGGCAAAAGTTAGAGCCTAAACAGTGAAGGTTAAAATACCCGAGTGTACCTTAACCGGAACTACGTAAGGCTTGATTCCCATGTTTGGGATACGTAGGCAACTTCATCCTGAAGTCCAGCCCCCAACGCTTCCATAGCGTCTCAGTCCATGTCATGGTTTTGATCACTTGTGCCTCCTCCGAATCTGATGTCTCGATTGCAGCAACCTGGAACTACGTGGCCAATTTCCTCTTGAAGTCCAACCACCAACACCTTCCAGGTGACTGTGTCCATATATTGATTCAAACCGTCTTCGTCTCCTCCGCGTCCAAGGGTCCGATCGTCATCAACAAGGACCGGCTTATAGAATGTCGCGACATCATCCAAACAAGGGGCAACTCTCCGTTGCCATGCATTGCCGTAAGTTGCCCTGAGTTGCTGACCAAACCAGGGGCAACTTTTCATTGCCTTATCCCCCCTTTAAGCCAGGGGCAATTTTCCATCGTCCCCGATCCGAGGTTGCATATCTCGAGGGTAAGTTCCGCACTCGTTGAGCGTTGATTGTTTGCAAAAATGATTTTTGAAAATTTTTACTGAAGTTGACTATTTTCTCGAAAACTATTTCATTTTTCAAAACTGGACCATGTTTGGACCCAAAAGGAGAATTTTCAGAGCTCACAGCCTGATTCGCATGATTTTCAAATCAAAAATCGAACAAGTATGTGAATCCAACTCTCATTTTGGTCAAAACTTGTTTTAGGAAGAAAACAAAAAAAAAATGGTCAAAGTGACGAACTAGGGGCGCAATTGAGTCAGGTCTTCTGTCTTTCCCCCGTCAACATACTTGCCAGAAAGGCACTCTATCCGCCAGGGAAAATAGCCGTGAGCTAACAGTGCTGGGCGTGAACCTGCGACTTCCTATTCATCCATTAATCACTCTGGGGAGGGATAAAAAAATGAGAGAATAAAGAATAGAGAGGAGTAAGTTGAGAGAAAAGTGGGAAAAGGGCTTTTGAGAGAAAAACAGGCCATGAGGGCCGAGTGATGTGAGTATCACAAATCAGAAAGAGTGGGAATAATACCCGGAGGAATTGGCTCCTCGAGATTCGAGGTCTTTTGTAAACATGTCTGTGTGTCGTGTCTCTTGATTTGTCGGTCTCGGTTTCGGCTTTGGGTCTTTTCCGAGTGTGTCTCGTGTTGTGTTCAGGTCGTGTGCCTTTTTTTTTTTTTTTTTTTTTTTTTTTTTTGAGTCCTTCCGCTGTGTTCTGTGGTAGGCTCGATACCCGGTTGAAAACCCGTCTTTATTTCAAAAAATCGTTCGTGCTCAGAATGCTGTGCCATTCTCTACATTTATGCAAGCCAGGAGAAGGAAGGGGAAAATTTGGGACATCCGAGTGTGTTTCAACTCCAATCGTTTCAGTTTTGTGATCCGTCTTGTCAGATTGGGTTATTTGTTCAGGGTTTGCTGTGTGCAGAATGAACCGAGTGCTGTGTTATGGGTTGTATGTAGATCAATCCTCAGTAGAGTATGGGCTGTATTATTCAGTTTGAGTAGTGGTTTGTATGAGTTTTTTGTTGTTAGTTGGTTGGCTATCTGATTATCATAGCGTAAGTGCTCAAATTACAAGTATTCATTTTTTCAGGCAACAGATTAAGATCATTTACATTTGAGGTGTAATATGATGCAATACAGTGCAAGGTATGAAATATACACAAATGTAAACATTTTTTCAAGCAAAAAGTTTATTTCATTTCATATCATCTTTTCAAGTACATAAGTTTCGAAGGAAACAAAATTCGCCTGCGGCAGTACAAAAGTACCCTAACTACTAACCAAAAGGGGAAAATGCAAAAGAAAAGAAAATAGTAAAAATCTGTATCAAATGTCAAAATGGTTCCGGGGCCGTCAATCTGTCCTGGTCCTCTTCCTGGACGAAGGTCCAGGAGCGTCATCAACAGGGGCACTACTAGGGACATCGTCGTCTGAGCTCGAGTCCGAGCCATCACCGGTCTCCTCCGCCTCTGTCTCTGCCTCAGACTCATCATCCGGAACTGGAGCCCGCGAGCTACTCCCGATATGAGGGCGCCCTCCTCTGGTGCGGGGATATACTCTGCCGTCCCGGGTAGAAATGGGAGGTCCAGCTGGCGCGCCGCCCACCGGAGGAATCTGGAAGGGAGGCTGAAAAAGCAAGAAAGGCAATACATCAGAATACTATAAGCAGTGAATCAGTGCAAAATACAGTGTATGAGTACAATATGTGAATGCCGTGAGCAGTGAATCAGTGTAGAATGCAATGTGTGAGTACAGTGTATCAGATGCCGTGACCAGTTTATCAGATGTTGTGTATCAGATGTTGTGTATGCATCAGATTATGTAAAGCAGTTTGTATATGGTTTGAGGCTGTGGTCAGAAAGAACATACCGGAATGCTGTAGAGGGCCAGGAGGTCAAATGTCCGCTGCAGCATCCCCATCATGGAGGCATTCATCTCCAATGACTGCCGGGTATACTCAGAAGACGCCTGCAAAAGTATCAGATGCATCAATGTTCTGTGGAATATCAAATAAACTGAAATGAAATGACTGTACAAAAATGCAGTAATACATACCAGAAGCAAGTCGGGGATACCGACAAACTCGTGATCAGTCGGCGGAGGGGCGAAGGGGATCTGATAGGTCGCCCCACCCTGCCCTCGGAAAGTCAAGGAAGCAGGCAGAGTAGGCCAACCGGTCCCTCGTCCTCGCTGGACTCCGCCCCTGCCACGGACTCGGGCCCTCCTCGGCGCTCCCCCTCCAGCTCCTGCTCCAGCCGCTGGCGCCACAGGTCTCTCTCTCTCTACTCGGCGGCCGCCACTCAGAGGTCGCATGATAAAGGTCTGGACGTACTCTGAGTAATCGCCCTCGCCTCGGAATCGTCCGCCTCCCAGCCAATGGTGTAGTCCGCCATCAGCTCAGCACTGAACCTCTCCGTATCCCGCATGTGCTCAGGAGGATGCACCGGGACTATTGCTCAGGTAAGCCTAGGGTCTGACACAAGAAACGCTCACCCAGGTACCAAGCCCGACAGACCGGGCCCTCGAGTAGAATCCGGTAACGTGAGGTCTCATCGGCACCGGCAAACCGATCCCTCATCATCGCTGGCAGTGGAGCCCACGGTCGCCAGGTGATCTGAAAATGAAATACATGGTGTTACCTACTGATATTGCAAATATGCAGCGAAAAGGCGAAACGTAAATGAACTGCAAATAAAACATACCTCGGCAGGGGTGATAGTGTCAAAGTAGCGGCGGAAGAAGCTGAATGTCTCCCGCGGCGTCCGCGTGCATCTCCCGTCGAAGCGGCGTGAGAAGGGGACGACTAGAGGAGTCTCCGTCTCTGGCACCGGCTCCAGTCTGGGAAAGTAGGCGTAGACCCACAACTGCAAGATAAGTACTAGTGCATTCATCAGATAAAGCAGAATACAGAATAGAAGGCAGAAATAGAATAGCAGTGTTGTGCAGTGTATTGTGCAGAGTGTACAGTGTGAGCAGTGTACAGTCAGTGTAAAACAGGGTATGTGTGTGCCGTGTGTACAATATACAACAAGTGTAAAGCAGACTACAGTGTGTGCAGTGTGCAGAGTACAGAAAATAAAGAATGGAAATGAAAGGCAGAAAAAGAAATGTACCTCCCAAACACGCCAGTAACCCCCGAGCAACTGTCCACTGTCGCGGGAGGCTGAGCTCATATATCCATAAAGGGTGGCCAGAGCGGCGCCACCCCAATCATAATGCAGAATATCTCTGACATCCACCAGTGCGCTGAGAAGGCAGAGAGGCACTGTGTTCGCCCGGTCGGCGAAGATAGTCCTCCCGAATAGGAACATGAGGAAGCCGCGTGCATATCTCTCCACGGCGTCTGGGGTCATCGGGGTTGCATCGACGAGGAGGGGCTGGACCCGGAACTGTACCTCGAACCAGGAATACCGGACGAAGCCGGGACACGCGAGAGGCGGAGCCGCGCCAAGCAAGTAGACCTGAGCCGCGGTCCACTCATCCATATCAATGTCAAAGGGGATCGGATCACCCCCTACCCCGATGCCGGTGAGCATCGAGAAGTCATAAGGGGTCATCGTCATGTCCCCGGTCCCAGACAAGTGAAACAAATCGGTGGTGTCCCACCACCTCTCCACCAGGGCGGCAAGAAGAGGTCTGCATGTTGTAAGCCGGGAGAGTCCCCTGCAGAAGGCGCCGAAGCCAGCCTGGTCTACGATATGGCGAACGGCGTCAGGAAGCTCGGCGTACCACTCCTGAGCAACGGTGTTCCCATACTCGCGGATGGTATGGGAATCTCCCTGTTTTCAAACAAGTAATTGCGAAGCAATATAAAATGTACAGTTTTGAAGAAACAGTCAAAATCAGTGCAAATTTGGCATGCGTTCAAGTTTATCAGATTCAAACAGATACCGGGTGCGGTGTGCTTATAGTGAACTACAACGTGTGATGCGTCACCGTGTTTGGGTGGTCCAGTGCAAATTTGGCATGCGTGCAAGTTTATCAGATTCAAACAGATACCGGGTGCCGGTGTGCTTACAATGAACTACAATGTGTGATGTGTCAACGTGTTTGAGTGACTCGGTGCAAATTTGGCATGCGTGCAAGTTTATCAAATTCAAACAGATATCGGGTGTTGGTGCGTTTACGGTGAACTACAACATATGATGCGTCAGTATGTTTGAGTGACTCGGTGCAAATGTGGCATGCGTGCATATTTTCAGATTCAAACAGATATCGGGTGTCGGTATTTGCAGTGAAATACGGTGTGTGCCGTGGTTTGAGTGGTGCAAGGCTAGTACAGTGTGTGCGCGTGTGAGTCTTAAACAGATAATCAGTTGCAAACACGTTTGTAATCAACTACAATGTACAGTATATCAGGGTATCGGAACTAAGCAATTAAAGAATGCAGCGAGTTATGATAATCGGCAGTTAAACATTCTACATCGCGGAAAGTAAAGCAGAGAAAGAAAGTTACCTCGGAAGCGCCGGAGGATAGGTGGGAGACAGGCTCGCGTAGCAGCAGCTCGGGTCCAACGCCATGTCGAAACTCCTGAACTGGCGCAGTCCGTCGGGTGGTAGAACGTGAATCGCCGGCCGGTAGGTCGCCGGGTCGAAAGGGCGCTCGCTTAACGGGAGGAGCTCGACCTCGGGATCCATCTCGTGGTCCGAGGGAGTCCCACCGCGTGGAATGTCGTCGGCCATATCGAGAATGATGGAAAATGGTCGAGGAATGAAAATAGGGTCGGAATACGAAGAGTCAACTCGAAAGTCAACCCCCGGGAGGGTGGAAAATGACCGGAAAGGTCGGAAGGGGAAAAGGGTATGGAAATGAAGAGGAAATTGAGGGGAACAAGTCCCAAAAAGGTGGAAATAGCAAAAGGAGTGCCGAAATGAAATTTCAATCGGTCGAAAATGTCCGAAACGCGATGAACTTCGCAAATCGAACGACGAAAAAGGCGCGAAAGCACAAAGAAATGAGCAAATGAGAAGAGAAAAAGGCTCTAGAGAGAGAAGGAGTTGGTTTTCGGCGGAAATGAAATAAGAAAATCGGGTTTAGAAACCCTATTTTAAAACACCCGAAGCGAAAAGTCGAATCTGCCCTGACTCAGTAACTTTTTGCCGGTCGGCAACATTTTGTGCCGGCCGGCAGAATATTGTGCCGATGGAATTTATTTGCAGCCGGTGGATAGCCGGTGGCCTCCTAGCCCAGCCGGTGATGTTCCCACAGCCTTGTTTAGGCCATATGAGTGGTTTCTGGTCTTCATAGCCCAAGAAGTGCAAGAAAGTGTATCTCCGACGCTCAACCGGCCTCCGTTTTGACCTCGGACCGGGTCTTCTGTGCGTGGTACTCAAATTCATGCAATGTTGTATCCTTTGGTATCCTTTTGCCTTTTACAAGATCCAAAAGTTGCTCCGCGTGCGTTGCATGCATTCATCATATTGTACTGAGCGTTGCGTCGCGCCGTCATGCACATCCCTCATGCATTGTCATTCATTTTATTACAAGCGTTGTCATGCATCGTCATGCACCTCAATACATACATCGTCTCACTTGCATTGTTTTATATTTCGTGTGGCATGCGTGTCACACTTGCATTGTTCTGTATTTCGTGTGGCATGCGTGTCACACTTGCATTGTTCTGTATCCCGTGTTGCATGCGTGTCACACTTGCATCTTTTATCATTCGCATAGGCACGTGTGCCTCACTTGCATCGGCATGTGTGCCTCCCCATTTGCATCGGCACGTGTGCCTCCTCATTCCCATAGGCACGTGTGCCTCCCCATTCGCATTGGCATGTGTGCCCCATTTCATTGGCACGTGTGCCTCATTTACATAGGCACGTGTGCCTCACTTGCATCGGCACGTGTGCCTCCCCATTCGCATTGGCATGTGTGCCCCATTTACATCGGCACGTGTGCCTCCTCATTCCCATAGGCACGTGTGCCTCACTTGCATCGGCACGTGTGCCTCATCATTTTCATCGGCACGTATGCCTCCTCATTCCCATAGGCACGTGTGCCTCACTTGCATCGGCCCGTGTGCCTCCCCATTCGCATTGGCATGTGTGCCCCATTTCCATGGGCACGTGTGCCTCATTTACATCGGCACGTGTGCCTCCTCATTTACATCGGCATGTGTGCCCCATTTCCATTGGCACGTGTGCCTCATTTACATCGGCACGTGTGCCTCCTCATTTACATCGGCACGTGTGCCTCCTCATTCCCATAGGCACGTGTGCCTCACTTGCATCGGCACGTGTGCCTCCTCATTTTCATCGGCACGTGTGCCTTCCCATTCCCATAGGCACGTGTGCCTCACTTTCATCAGCACGTGTGCCTCCCCATTCGCATCGGCACGTGTGCCTCATTTTCATTGGCACGTGTGCCTCGTTTTCATTGGCACGTGTGCCTCGTTTTCATTGGCACATGTGCCTCTTTTGCATCGGCACGTGTGCCTCCTCATTTTCATTGGCACGCATGCCTCGTTTCCATAGGCACGTGTGCGTCACTTGCATGAGCATACGCGCCTCATTTGCATCGGCATGCGTGTCACCTTTTCATTAGCATGCGTGCTTCATTTGCATTGTCTTACGTCCTTTTTATACACATTGCGTGCACGTGTGCATTGCTTTACTTATATGTGTTCAAGTTCCTTCCTATACACATTGCGTGCACGTGTGCATTGCTTTACTGATATGTGTTGAAGTTCCTGTTTTTATACACATTGCGTGCACGTGTGCATTGCTTTACTGATATGTGTTCAAGTTCCTGTTTTTATACACATTGCGTGCACGTGTGCATTGCTTTACTGATATGTGTTCAAGTTCCTATTTTTATACACATTGCGTGCACGTGTGCATTGCTTTACTGATATGTGTTCAAGTTCCTGTTTTTATACACATTGCATGCATGTGTGCATTGCTTTACTGATATGTGTTCAAGTTCCTGTTTTTATACACATTGCGTGCACGTGTGCATTGCTTTACTTATATGTGTTCAAGTTCCTTTATATATACATTGCGTGCACGTGTGCATTGCTTTACTTATATGTGTTCAAGTTCCTTTTATACACATTGCGTGCACGTGTGCATTGCTTTACTGATATGTGTTCAAGTTTCTTTTCTATACACATTGCTTGCATGCGTGCATTGCTTTACTCACATGTGTTCAATCTACCATTTCTCTATGCACGACTTGCATTGTCATGCATTTTCAATTACATTGTCATGCATGTTGCTAACGACATTGTACCTGTTAAGTTTGTTTTCTTTTCAGGC